>CM035150.1:74468266-74910766 GCA_020205605.1 Panax ginseng
TATCTCTAAAGACCGGGATGGATAAAAGTACAACATTAGGGCCGCCCCTTTCATTCTATGCTGACCCCGGCCCGGGCTGATGATAAAATCCATGGACGTTCCAGCGGACATTATGCACTTGGTGATTCGTGCCCAGACTCTCTAGTCTTAGCTCGATTATCTAGAAGTTTCTTCCTCACTTTCCCCCCTTTCTTCCGTTGTTGGGGTTTCTATTTCTACATCTGTTTCTTCCTCACTTGAGACCACCCGACCCCGTACATCTGTAACAGTCACAATAGTATTATTGAAACTTGCTTGAACATGAATAACCCGGGAGTATAGTCATTTTAGCAACTCTCGTTATAACGCGTTTTAGTGGACCTGCTCTTTTTGGTCTTTTTGGTCTTCCATTAGTAATGAGGATTCGGAATATTGAACAAATATTAACCCTTGCTCTGAAACAATCCCCTGAACAGGGGAACATAGTCATAGTCATAGTATAGTCTTTTCCAATGCAATAAAGTTACGTAGTGTCTTTTTTTCTTTGATATAAATAAGGGGTATTTCCCACTAGAAAACTCATCCGCTTATCCATTCTTGGTGTAAGACTCAAATGATAGAATAAAGCAATCGTCAACCGAAAGACCAGAAAGACCTGGAACAGTAAGATCGGGAGGTGTCCTCTTAAGAAGGAATAAAAAACTTCTTAATTCCCGAACTCTTTCTTCTGTATCGAGGATCATCGAAATAAGCAATATTACTCTTTTTACCATACTTAGGATTATGCTTTTTCTCCTCTACACTTTGCAGAGCCTAACTGTCCAAAACAGAACCATTCTCTTTCTTGAGCTTTCGTGGGTTACAAGATCGAATTGCACATCCAGCTTACGCCTCCTAATTTCCAGGAATTAGTCACTTCAACAGCCTTCGATGGTTATACGGGTATCCAAAATACAAACGAGATGGATGTTTGTTGTCCCAACCATTCTTGTTAGTCCCGAGGCACGATAAGAAAGGGATAATTTATAACAAAGTTTTCCTCGCGTCGAGGGATACAATTGATTATCTCGAAGGCCGATCGATAGGAATTGAAGTCCCGGCTTACATCTTTGCACAACTTCTACCTTTCTTGAGCCCACTTCTTCGTCATCGACCAAGATAGTGACTAGTGGTCGTCGATAACGAACTTTACATGAGAAAAAATATAGACATAGTGGTCTTCCGATATTGTGTTGCTGCTCAGTTAGACGACACATAAGGTTTAAGCTCAGCCTTATCTTATGGGCAGTCTCTATATCAGGCCTCATTTTGTTTGAAGCGGGCCAAATAGAGAATGAAATGCAGAAATAGGGGAAGGACAGTTTTGAATGATATTTCTATCATTAATAAATTTCCTGACGCATTCTTGAAGACTTCTTAGCCTACCCCTAGAGCGTGAAGTCAAATTTTGTATTGACCCCAGTACAAAACCCAATTCTAAATCCCTCAAATATTTCTTTACTTAAAACGATCATATAATGTGCCAAAGACGTTGGCTCGAGCTGTTGAAGATTACGACCATACCATTCAATATCATCGTGGAAGAGAGAACGTGGTAGCTGACGCGTTGAGTAGAAGATCGTATGCGTTTACGAGTGCGATGTTGTTAACACAAAAACCTATTTCGTTTAACTTACAAATGATGAAGATAGAGTTAAAGACTCTAGGGACCCACGTGAAGATAGCGAATATACGATTTGAACCGACTTTAAATCGATAAAGATAAATTCACTCAAGTTACACACCCGGAGCTGATGAATACGAGGAAGAAGGTTCAAGAGGGCGTTATTCTAGAAGCAAGAGTCGATCTCAACCCTCGATTTAGTTGGCCCATTTGAAATCCTCGATCAAGTAGGAACTGTGGCCTATAGACTAGCCTTATCGCTAAGTATGTCTCATGTTCATAACATTTTTTTCGTATAGATATTACGTAAATATGTGGACGACCCAAACCACATTATTGAATTAGAACTAGACGAGATAGCAGAAGATTTAACGTATGATGAGATACGTGTTAAAATCTTGGATAAGAAGGATCATATTTGACACTCAAAGGTTATACTTCAAGAGTTAGAATCTGACGAGGTATCCTCACCTCTTCGGCATACCAGGTATGTATGTAAGACTCCAAATTATTAATAAATAAAGATTTAATTTCTCTAATTATTATTTTGAAATAGTAAGGGATTGATTTGATTAATGTGGTTAGTTATGGGTAAAATGCGCAAATATTTTAAATAAGCAAGTGGTTATAAAATACTCATTGTTGTCAGAGAATGTTCGCTTGGTCGTGGAATATTCTTGCTATCGGGGAATATTCGTACGACGGCGCAGCCTTGTGTGGGCCCCATAACGGAGAGCAATTGGATGAAGAAAACGACAAGTATAAGTTGTTTATAAATAACAGGCGTGGTTGTTACAGATATCTTTGTTGGAATACCCGATGGTTAAAAACACGATGTCTATCGCGTTGTTGTACAAGAAGCACAGTATTGCACCAATTATTGATTCTTACGTGAAGAAGGCACTACTCAATAATTTTTATAGTAGTTACTTTTCGGTATTTTATTTTATTGATTCAATAATTGTTGCGTTAATATTTTATATTATCGTTGTTTCAATAATTGTCACTACACGGTGTTTTCCATTATCGAACAATAATTCATATTATCTGAATAATATTATTAGAAAACATTATTGGCAATGTCTAGAAAGTTACATCTAAGGAGAGGTTTGGTCACCTAATTGCTTGCAAGAAGGAGAAATTCTTATTGAAAGCCCCTCTTTTTCTAGGAACTACACGGTTGCAAGATCTTGTGATTCTGTAATATTATTTGTGAATAATTAATTATTGATTTATATGATGAGGAAAATATTTATTTTATGTGGATATAGATGGAGAAAATTTTTAAAGTGACAATTGCTAAAAATTGATATTTTATCTTTTCGATAAAATAAATATTATTATAATATAATAATGGTGATATTTTTACAATGAATGAGGATATATATGAGTATATGAGGAGAAAAGAGTATTTTTGTTGCATTAAATGATTAACACATGTTTTGTGTGTCGGTGGACCCCATTTCTTGACCGAAATTTGATTATAGCACGTAAAATCGTCCAGTATATGGATTTGGTCAATTTCTGCTTGGAATTTGGAAAAACTTTCTTACTCGCAAGTTGTAGAGAATTGAATTTCCTATGAAAAAAAGCGAGATTCGAATTTTCTGATAAAAGGGCTATTTATTATGAATTATTGAAGTTTCGGTATATCGGGTGTGAATTGATTTTTGGAGTTTAAATGATTTTTGTTAGAAAAATGTTTTTTTGTACTTTGGTGGCCCTCACTTGCACATGTTAATGGTTGAATTCAAGTATCTAGAGGTGGGCTTGAATATTTTGTAATTATATTAATATTATATTAAAATTTCTGCTTTGGTGTTCTAAGCAATTTCCTATAAATAGGGTGCTTAGGTTAGAATTAAAAATCACACCAGAAACTAAAGATTTCTCTCTCTTTCTCTCTCTATATATCGAGCATATTTTTGTGAGTATTTTTGTACTTTGAGTATTGCTATACGGCGTAAGTTCTTTCAGCACTATATCCAGTATTCCAGTCAGAAGTACTATTCTTTCTGAGGTAAGGGATGTTATTTTCTTCGTAAGTGATATTATTTCTTCAATATCATTATACCAAAATATTGGTTGAAACTTTTTATCAAATTTGGAACTTTTTCATGTCGGGGTTACTATTCATGAGTTACTATTCACGTGTTACTATTCATGAGTTACTATTCATGAGTTACTATTTATGAGTTACTATTCATGAAGCATGATGATGTTTTTTGTGAAATTTCTATCTTTTGGTGTCAGAGTTACTATTCACGTATACGGCACTATTCACGTATACGACACTATTCACAGAAAAATTAAATTTTCTTTTCTGTGTCCAAGATCGTCTGTTATGATTCCTATCTTTGATTGGATCTATGTTTTGATCATTCTTGAATTTTACTCCACTTTGGTTATTTATGAAGTATTTTCGAACTTGAGTTATTTAAAGTATGAATCCTTAATACTTGTTCTTTTGTTTCACTAGATTCGTTTTTTTTTAAAATATTTTTCACCATCCTCAGTCCTAAATGATGATATAACTGAATATCTTTGGCCCGTAGTGCAAAGATGAACAGGCACTACAACAAAAAAGCTTATCAGCGACCGCCTATCAGCGACCGAGTGTGGTCGCTGATATCTATCTATGACCATTGCGGTCATTACAAGCGTCGCACAAAAAATCGATCATTAAAATGCACATCAACGACCACTATTAGCTTACCATTCGATTCTTAACGACCGATATCGGTGAATCGAATGGCAAAATCCGATTAATTGCTAAGTCGAAATCGACATGGGCCATATGTCCAAAGTCGGCGTGTTTCACGTGTCGTGACCGGAATCGCCGATGAAACAGTGTTTAGATGAACATGACCTAATCGATGAATATCTTTGGCACATGGTGCAAAGATGAATATTTGATTTATGATGTATATTGATTGATGTTACTGGGGATAAAATATCGATGATGGACTTTTAAATTCATAGATGATAGTAGATTTCATTCTCTACTTAACTCTTCTAATGAATTGTTGTTTCACATTCTGATTGTTGATCTAAAACTTGTTGTCTATTGTATTCTATCGTTTTTTCCTGTTGAAGACTAAGGATAATTTGTTGTATATTATCTTAGTCATAATATTCTTTCTTGGGCTAGTTGAGCTCACCCTTTTCCTTTTTGTTCCATTTTTCTTCTCGAGGCGAGAGAATATAAGCGGGAACTAGTCGGGGTGTGGAGTGATGGTTCAAGAGCAGGTTGTTTTAGTAGTCCTCACTATTTTGTAAAATAGTGTATCAATAATTATAATGAGGACTTATTTGAGTGTGGATATTGTCTAGAAGACAATATTTGTATTTAAACTCACAGTTTATGTGTTGTCGTATTTTGCACGACAATTGTATTAATGAAGTTGTAGTTGTTTCTGTACCATGTATTTGGCGACTCAGAATGGGTGATGTATACCTATTTTGGGGCGTCACAATGTATGTAAATTTCGAGGGTAAAATTTCATAAGGAGGGGAGATTGTAAGACCTTAAATTTTATGAAATGAAAGTATTCAATTTTCCTATAATTATTATTTTATTTAGTAAATGGTTAAATTGATAAAAGGTTAAAGTTAAGGGTGATATTTGAAAGTTTTGCAAAGAAAGCAAGTTGATATAAAATATTCGTTGTGTCGGGGAATATTCGTTTTAACAGGGAATATTCGTACGATGACACAATCATTGGTGGACCCCACAACGGAAGTAATGTCGTAGTTAGAAAATGACAGAATTATCATTTTATAAAAATAACGGCGAAAGTCTTACCTTTAAAACTGTTGAACTACCCTAGTAAAAAAGTACGATATTCTGGCGCGTGGTTGCATATTATCACACTCAAGATTGAGTATTGATACTTACGTAAGTCACTCGATTATACTCAATTATTGCTACGATAATTCTTTGCATCATATCTCTCATATTATTGATTCAATTATTGTCACAGTATCAATATTTTATATTATTAAATCAATAATTGAGACGACAAAGTTATTCATAAGGAGAGGTTTGGTCACCTAATTGCGCGCCAATAAGGAGAAATCATTATCAGAAATCCCCCTCTTTCCTGGGAACGACCTGGCTGTTAAATATTGTGAGTTATAATATTAATGATGAATAAGTTCTTGTTGATTAAAGATGAAATTGGTAGTTCCATTGTGTGGGAATTATTAGTGTTAGTGGAATTCGACATTTATTTCGATAATAGTTGATGTCTGGAGGTTATATTGACCAATCGGGTAATTAATCGGATAAATGAGGAATTAATTGCTATTAATTCACATGCTTATAACTATTTATTCACATGTGGATATTATTGATTCACATGCATGTACTATTACGGGAGTTGGTGCAAGATTGATAATACTTGCATGATTAAATTAAAAATGGAGGTATAGATGAAATTACTATACTGTAATTAGTTTTTTCACATGATTATACTATTGAGTCACATGAATGAACTATTAATTCACATGATTTACTATTAGGGGAGGTGGTGCAAGTTTGATAATATTTGCAGGACTAAATTAAAAAGAAGAAAAGAGGAAGGTATTATCTTTGTAATATTTCGGAGCCCCAAACGTGCAATTATCGAAACTATATTTTCCTATAAATAGAAGCTCATTCTTCCTTCATTCTCACCAATTCACTAAGTCTCACAAGAGCAATTATAGAGATAGAAGCTATAGAGAGAAAAGAAGAAGCGAAGTCTGCTTTACTTCTACTCCCAAAGATCCATCTTCTTCCGAGGTAAGGGGTATTATTTATTTCATATTCAAGAGATATTATTTTTCGTATTCGTATGAATATTATTTACGTTCAATATTCATAAATGATATTATCTTCGCTTCAATATTCATAGGAATATTATCTTCGATTAAATATTCGTTGGAATATTATTTTCGCTTCGAGGATGTTATTTTGTTTAATATTAAGCTTGAAATAATATTTTCTTCCATACTCTGTAGTATGTAAGTAATATTATTTCGTTTCAGATTTTTAATTCTATACTCATTTTGTTGAAGTTTTGGGTTCCATACTCCATGAAATTAGTAGAATATCCTTGATATTTGTGCTTCATCTAGTATCTTTTCATGGAAATATTATTCTAAGCTTTGTTGATAATTATTGATCTTTTCATGACGGAATACTATTCATGAGTTACTATTCACCCAGTTACTATTCACTCAAATATTATTCACTCGGGTATTCGGGACACTTTTCATGCTGGAGTACTATTCACGAGTTACTATTCATGGGTTACTACTCACCCAATTACTATTCATCTAAATATTATTCACTCGGGTATTTGGGGTACTTTTCATGTCGGGTTACTATTCACCCAATTATTATCCATCCGAATATTATTCACTCGGGTATTTGGGGTACTTTTCATGTTGGGGTACTATTCACGAGGTACTATTCCCGAAGTACTATTCACGGGGTACTATTTACCCAAAAAATACACTTCTTTTATGTCCAAATTATTTTTGGTACATGAATATTATTCTTGAATTTTACTCCACAAAGCCGTATCATGTTGAAAATTTGAACGTTATTGAATTTTGGATAAATTACGTGCATAGATCCTCATGCTTATTATTCTTGTTTTATTGAATAAAACTATATTATTCTTGTGTTTATTGAATTGTTATGTCATGGTCAACATCCCCATGCTTATATTGTGATGAAAGTCATATTTGTCTTACGTGCATAGATGGACTTGGTATGATTATGACCATGGATTATTCGGTATAATCATGACCGTAATGTAACGAATGATGTCGTAAAAGTCATTGTAAGACCCCTAATTTTATGAAATAAAAGTATTCAATTTTTCTATTCAGTAAATGGTTAAATTGATAAAAGGTTAAAGTTAAGGGTGACATATGAAATTTTTCAAAATAAGCGAGTGGCTAAAAAATACTTATTGTTGTCGGGGAATATTCGTTTATTCGTGAAATATTCTTTCCTCGGCTTGAAATATTAAATTTGCAATGACGCCGCAGACCATTTGTGGGCCCCATATAATGAATAAGCGCCGGATGAAGAAAACGATAAATTTGAGTTTTTATAAATAACGCAGTAGTAGTTATTCACAGTAACAACATTGGAATACACAGTGGTTAAAATACAATAATACGCCGTAGTTACATAAAGAGTACGGTATTGCACAATATTTTTTTTAATTATTGATTCTTACGTGAGTAGGCACTACTCAATAATTGTTACAGTAATTACTGTTCAATATTTTATTTTATTGAATCAATAATTGCTGCGTTGATATTTTATATTACTGTTGTTTCAATAATTGTCACTGCACAATATCTCCATTATCAGATCAATAATTCATATTATTTGAATAATATTATTAGATAACATTATTGACAATGTCTAGAAAGTTCTGTCAAGGAGAGGTTTGGTCACCTAATTACGCGCCAGTAAGGAGAAATCCTTATTGGAAAGCCCCCACTTTCTTGGGAAAGGCCTGATTGTCATAAATGTGATTCTGTAATATTATTTATGAATAATTAATTATTGATTCATATGATAAGAAAATATTTATTTTATGTGGATATAAATGATGGATTTATTTATGTGGTTATAAATGAAGGAATTAATGATGAGTTGTTTTATCAATATTTTATCGAAATGGAGAACAAAATATGGGATTTTCAGAAAAATTAGTTTATTACTTGATTTTGTAAAATCCATAACTCTTTGTGTATAATGAGTTAGGAGATGAGCCATATATCAAAAAAAAGCCCTGGAAGTAAGCTAACCGTAGAATTTGGAATCACCCAAAAATTCTTTGTGGATATTTCGTGGTGAATTTTTGAATGAAACTGGTTCGAAGGATTTATAATCCGATAATCAGTGTTCTTGAGATATATTTCATGAGTTATAATTTTTGATCCGACCGTTGGATCATTGTAATTTTTGGATATGTCATACATATATGAGTTGAGTATATGTCCACAAATTTTGAACCGTTAAAAATTAACGTATGATTTGTTATGAATTTTAAGATGTGACTGATTCAGAAATTGTTTTTATAAATGTTTTGAGTGTAAAATTCTAGAAGGCGGGCCCCACTTTTTGGTTGGTGTAAGAGAGCATGTGCTAGAATTCTTGGTTCAAGCATGGAGGCTGGTCATGGTTGGTGCGTAGAAAGAAGATAAATAATAATAATATTTTATTATTTTAGTCTCCTTTGGCGTTCTAGCATTTTCCTATAAATAGGGTGCTTAGTTAGATTTGAAAAACACACCAGAATTCATAAGTTTACTCTCTTTTTCTCTCTAGATTATCGAGTGTATTTTGTGAGTATTTAGATACTTGGTGAGTTGCTATTCATCAGTGCAAGTTTTCTTCAGCGTCATATCCGATATCCAATTAGAAGTACTGCTCTTTTGAGGTAAGGGATAGTAAGAGATTTTAAGGGTTATTATGTTTTTCAGTTTCGTAATTTTTCTGAACCTTAAAAAATCTGAAAAAATTTGAAATGATAATTTGATGAGTTTTATTGATTGTGTCCATAAATGGCGATTTTTGGATGTAAAGATTAAGAGTTATTAATTTTACGGGAAAATACTATTTTAAAAGTAAACCCTTATAACTCCTTGTGGTTAACTCCAAAATTGATAAAATTTTTATTGGAAGTATATCTATATAATATCAAGATACTCTGTGAATTTCAAATTTTTGGATAAAAGTACAATTTATGATAAATGTCTAAATATTCTAGGTTTTGGTCATATGAAAAATAGTAAATGAATTTTAAAAATTCGAGAAAAATATATGTTCAATATGGGACTATATTCTCGCTAAATCCCGAGAAAAAGAAATATTTTTGGAACTGATTTGGTATTTTTCATGAAAATGGACTAGTTATGAGTAAATGAATTAAATATGTTATGTGAAATAAGAAAATTAGAAAATAGGATTTTATGGCTTGAGAATCCTATATGAGGTATATGTAGATTTTTGATGAGGATTTTGGTTATTGGTGATGAAATCTTATGAGTTTGGCATTTTAGGATGATTAAATGCATTATTTAGTAAAGTGTAAACGATTAAAATAAATTGTTTATAAGTTTAAGAAATTTTATTCTTTCAATATCATTATACCGAAATATTGGTATGGATTTTATTGTAGAATTTTCTACCTTTTTCATGTCGGGGTTACTATTCACGAGTTACTATTCATGACAAAATTGGTTTCTTTTCTGACCAAATTATTGTTGATTTATGAATCTTACTCTTGAAATTAAATCCGTGTTTTGATCATATTTTTTTTTATTATCATATATAATATTTTTATTACCCTAATGATGATATTAATTTCTCTTTGACTTGAGTGTAAAGATGGGTAGATTATTGGTATGATCAGTACTATGGGTTCTCTTCGGCCAAGAGTGCAAAAGTTGAATTGTTGATCGGGTATGATCATGACCATTGAATTTATAATTGAATATCTTTAACTTAAGTGCAAAGGTGAAATGATCAACATGGTTATAATTATTGTTTATATATATTACGAAATGATTATATATTTCTTTTGAGATATTAATATATTTGGCCCGTAGTGCAAATATGAAATCATTGATGAATATATTTGGCCCGTAGTGCAAAGATGAATCATTGAGGAATATCTTTGGCACAGTAGTAAAGATGAATTGTTGATGAATATCTTTGGCCCGTAGTCTGAAAGATGACATGTTGTTGAATATCTTTGGACAAGTGGTGCAGATGAAACTGATGATTTATATCTTTGGTAGTAGTGAAAAGATGAATTTATTAGTATGATTATGAGCAGAACTCTGTGATTTGGTATAACCATGATCTTTGATGTTTCAGGAAAAGACATATGATAAAAATTATCTTCGTCCTGGATGCGAAGAGAAATTTAGAATCACAATTATGATTATGAGTTATTCATATGATTGTGGACCAGAACTGTTGATTGATGTTACAGGGATAAAACATTGTTGGTGGATTTTTAACATAGAGAAGATAATAGACTTTATGGTCTATTTGACTCTTCTAATGGATTGCTCGTTCTGCTGCAACTATGGTTGAAATTTTTATCATCTACCATATGTTCTAAATCTACGATTTATTCTTTGTTGAAGGCTATTGATAATTTATTTATCTTTAGTCATGATATTCTTTATCGAAAGCTAGTTATGCTCACCCTTTTGCTTTACAATTCCTTTCGGTAATAAGAGGTGTATTTGGGTTTGAAGCGAGAGTAAACAGGGAATAGAATCATGGTCATCATTTAGTAGTTATATTTGGTGAATCAAATAGGGTGAAAGCGAACCCAACGTTGGAAGGGTGTTTTGCCACTATCATACAAGATGTCTAATGACATACAACCTCGTATCATCATAAGACATGGATGTGCTCATCCACTTTCGAAGAGTATATTCTGACTTAGCACTACCTATATAATCTTGGTGTTTGGTTGAAGTATAACTCTCAATTAGAGATGTTGGAGATAATGATATGTCAAGAGAAGACTCACCATTGGGAAGAATATGATAATAATCTTCTCATTTTTCTTTAAGTCTATTAGGTCAACCAAGGATAATTACGTGGCCATATGATATCTATCATAACTTAGGCCGCATGGCCACCCATGTACGAAGGTTTCCTTGAGCATTTCCCAAAGATTCTAATTTCTAAAACAGCTTTTTGACTATACCTTTATGTAAGGTGTCATGGTGACGTCTTTACCCAAGTTGGTGTCAAGAGTCACGCTTGATATATATATTTGTATCAAAACTCACAACACATGAGTTGTTGTATTTTTGCCTGATAATTGTTGTAATAAAGTTGTAGTTGTTTTTTCGTACCATGTATTTGGCGACTCAGAATGGGTTGGATGGAATGGACCTATTTTGGGGTTGTCACATTTGGTATCAGAGCTATAAGTAAAGAGCCCCGAGCCTCTTGCTGGTGACTTCCTGTTGATTGATGAATACACGAATATCCTTGGCCCGTAGTATATGTATAATTTGTGGTCGTGATACTAAAGAATATCCTTGGCCGTAGTGCAGGGGTGATTCGATGATGTGGATTATTTATTAAGCTGAGTCTCAGCGATAAAAGTGATAAAAAAAACCTTTTAGATCATATAAGATAGTAGATTTTATGCTCTACTTGACTCTTCTAATGGATTGCTTGTTCCGCTGCAGTTAAACTTGATGTTTGTTATATTTTATAAGTTTAACACTGTTGAAGACTAACGATAATTTATTCTGCATTATCTTAGTCATAATATTTCTTACTGGGCTAGTTGAGCTCACCCTTTTGCTTTCATTGTTCTCTTCAGGAAATGAGAACGTAGTTTGGACTAGTCAGGGAACAGAGTGACGGTTTATAGTAGTCCTCACTATTTTATGAAATAGTGTGATAATAAATGTAATGAGGACTTCATTTGAGTTTGAATACTGTCTATGGGACAATATTCATGTAAAAACTCTAAGTTACGTTGTTGTCGTATTGTATAAAAGAGGTTTGTATTTGATTTATGTACCATGTATTTGGCGACTCAGAATGGGTGATGTATACCTATTTTGGGGGCGTCACATCATCAGTTTTAATCTTTAACTGATGATTTCCAGAACGAAGATCCATATTTAAAAAGAATTTAACACCTTACAACTGGTCAAATAGGTCATCAATGTGAGGTAATGGGTACCTATTTTTGATGGTGATATGGTTTAACTCCCGATAGTCAATGCAGAGTCTCATACTACCGTCTTTTTTCTTTACGGATAAAACAGGAGCACCCCAAGGCGATGTACTAGGACGTATGAAACCGATGTCTAACGATTCATGAAGTTGGACTTTTAACTCCTGAAGTTTAATATGAGACATTCGATACAAAATTTAATTTCACGTTCTGGGGGTACGCCAGTAAGTTCTTCGGGAAATATGTCAGGGAATTTATTAACAACAGAAATATCATTCAAATCTGACGTATTTTTATTTAAATCGGTGACATGGGCTAAGAAAGATTGACATCCATTTTTCAATAAGCGAATGACTTTATGGTTTGATATTACATTGACTGATTTCAATAGTTTGGTTGCTTGAATTCGCATAACATGTTTGTTAGGAATATGAAAACTAATGACCTTACGAAAATAATTAATTTTAGCATGATGGGTAGTTAGCTTGTCAAATCCTTAAATCACACCAAATTCAAGTGTTTTCAAAGAGATGAGGTCAACGGGTAATGTAATGGTGTCAATTTAAATCAAATAAGATTTATAAATAGTGGATGTAGTGAAGGTTTCACCTAACAGAGTTTCAACAGGTAATTCAAAATTTAATTTCTCAGGAGTCAAGTTTAAACGTTGAGCACAAGCAGGTGAAATAAAAGAGTGGGTAAACCAGTATCTAATAAGGCATATACTTTGCAAGAGTTTATGATTAGCTTCCTCGTAATAACTTCATTCAGGTTCCTCGCTTTTTGGGAAGTTACGACAAAAGCTCTCCCCTGGACCATCGACTTTGACTTGTCCGTGACAGCTTTTGGTGTCACTATTACCGCTAGACTTAACTTTGTTACAGGATAAAATCGAGCTATGTGACCATCCTTTCCACAAATGAAACACGCCTTAGAAAGCATGTATGCGATTTGACTGATGTGTTCTCTCCACGCATCTGTAATAACTAATCGATGGTCGCTTTTCCCCTCAAACCGGTGTTGGTGCTTTTCCATTGTCATTATTGAATCTCCTTTTCTTGAAATTCTTTACACTCGACTCACTTTTCTTGCTATCTGAGCCAGGATTACCACCGAAGTGGTTACCATTTTTGGCATGATAATTTTCTCCACACTGGTTCTCATTGGTTCGATAATTGTTGCCACTGGTACAATTATTATTGTGTTGTCTGTTGTTGTCTCTTGGTTGCAATATCTATTTCTCTCATTCCACCAATTGAGTTATATCCACGATATCTAAATATAAACAAAGTTTATGAGAAATAAGATGTTGGCGAATCTCAAATTTCATACCTCTCAAGAACATCCGAGTCATGCGTTCTTCGTTATCCACCAAGTGGTGTGCAAATTGGGATAGCTTGGCAAATTTGGCCTCGTACTGCGAGACAGTCATATCATTATGTTCTAATTTAATAAACTCCACTTCCTTCATATGGCGAATGCTTTTCGGAAAATACTTGTCATTAAACAGCTTTTGAAACTCTGCCCAAGGCATTTTGAGTGTTGAGTGATGTGTGCACTTCACTGACTCCCACCAGTGATCTGCCTCCCTCGAAACATAAAGGTGGTGAAGGAAAATTTTTGATCATCAGCGCAACGCAGTACATCAAATATCTTCTTCATTTGTTTAAGTCACGCCTCCACCTTGAGTGGGTCTGGCTTTTCGTGAAATTCTGGTGGTCTTAATTCCTTGAACTGCTTGGCAGTGACCATTCGTGAGTTACCCGCATTTCTACCTGTATTATGAGCAGGAGTCTCTCTCGCATGGTTCTGAAAGAATTTCATAAATTTTCTAAAAAAAATAATCATTCCTCATATTGTTACCATCATGATTTTCTGAGTTTGCAGCAACATTATTTGTGACGCCCCCAAAATAGGTATACATCACCTATTCTGAGTCGTCAAATACATGGTACAAAATATAAATACAACTTAATTATACAACTGTCGTGCAAAGTACGACAAAACATAAGCTGTGAGTTTTAATACAAATATTGTCGTCTAGACAATATACAAACTCAAATTCAATATTATTACATTTATTTTGCCATTATTTCACTGAATAGTGAGGACTACTAATGCTAATCATCCGTCCGCCACTCAGTTCCCCTTTAGTCCTCGCTACGTTCTCATTTCTGAAGAGAACAATGAAAGTAAAAGGGTGAGCTCAACTAGCCCAAAGATGGGAAATATTATGACTAAGATAATGCATAATATATTATCGTTAATCGTCAAAGATGTTAAATCGATATAATATAACAACCATCAAGTTTAACTGCAGTATGAACAAGTAATCTATTAAAAGAGTCAAGTAGAGAATAAAATCTACTATCTTTTATGATTTAAAAGGTTTTTCGTCACTTTTATCATTTGGACTCGACAATAAATAATCCACATCACCGAATCACCCTCGCATACTTTCTACCCAAGGATATTCTTTAGTATCACGATCACAATTATCCATGCACTACTGCCAAGAATATTTGTGTATTCATTAATGGTCATGATCATGCCAACAATCTGTCCATCAATGCACTACGCCAATGAGGACTTTTACCACATCATTTGTAACATTACGGTTATGATTACACCGAATAATCTTTGGTCATAATCATACCAAGTCTATCTATGCACTACAGGCCATAGATGACTTTTAACAAAATATAAACATGAGGATGATTACAATGATATAAGAATTCAATAAAACAAGTTCAAGAATTATTTTATCCAGAATCAATAACGTCCCAAATTGTCAACATGATCTTGGCTTTGTGGAGTAAAATTCAAGAGTGCTCAGAAGAATATTTCAATAAAAAGATACTAGATGAAGCGCAAATATCAAGGATATTCCACTAATTTCATGGAGTATAGAAGTCAAAACTTTAACCAACTGAGAATAACAAGGAATGGAATAACAAAAAAAATCACCAGGCATGCGATAGATCCCAGACAAAAGTGGAGTTATTCCAATACCGATAATAAATAACGGAATCAGTCCAAGCGTAAAATGCATGCAGACATGATATTCCAACGAGAATAATAAAGATGGACCCGGCGTAGAACGCATGCATGTGGATGTTCCAATGATGATAAATAATGGAACCAGTCCTAGAAACGCATACATGCGGGATGTTCCAACGAGAATGATAAAGAATGGAATAATGTAAGAATTTCACCAAGTATAGGGTAGCCCACATGATATCTGAGTTATTCCAATAGAATAATAAAGAATAGAATAACAGAAGTTCTCTTCATGGATAAGAAAGAAATAATACTCCCTACTTTGGAAAAATCGGATCTTCGGAATAGTGAGGTAGCGGACTTCTCTCTTCTTTCTCTATAATTTCTCTCTATAATAATCGCTCTAAAGCTTTTGCGAATTGGTGAGAAATGAAGGAAGAATGAACTTCTATTTATAGAAAAATATAGTTTCGATAATTGCACCTTTTGGGGCTCGAAAAATTACAGTACAATACCTCCAACTTTTCTTTCATTTTTAATTTAGTCCTGCAAGTATTATCAAACTTGCACCACCTCCCCTAATAGTATATAATGTGAATCAATAGTTCAATCATGTGAATCAATAGTATAATCATGTGAAAAATACGAGTTACAGTATAGTACCTCCATCTATACCTCCATTTTTAACTTAGTCATGCAAGTATTATCAATCTTGCACCAACTCCCCTAATAGTAAATAATGTGATTCAATAGTACACACATGTGAACAAATAGTTATATAAGCATGTGAATTAGTAGCAATTAATTGCTCATTTATCCGATAAATTACCCGATTTATCAATATCACCCCTAGACATCAACTATCATCAGAATAGATGTCGATTTCCACTAACACTAATAATCCCAACACAATGGAACTATCAAAATTCATTTTAATCAACACAACTTATTCATCATTAATATTATAACTCACAATATTTAACAACCAGGTCATTCCGAGAAAGAGGGCTTTCAGATAAGGAGTTCTCCTTATTAGCGCCTTGATTAGGTGACCAAACCTCTCCTCGATGAACTTCTAGACATTGTCAATATTGCAAATAATAATACGAATAACTTTGTAGTCTCAATTATTGATTTAATAATATAAAATATTATGCAAATGATAATCGTGACAATAATTGAATCAATAATATGAGAGATATGATGCAAGATTCTTCGTAGCAATAATTGAGTATAACCGAGTGACTTCTCACGTAAGCATCAATAATTAATGGTATTAACGCTACTTATGCAACCACAGCGTATTCGTATTTTTAACACCGGGTATTTCAACAGTTAACGGTAAAACTTCCGCCGTTATTTTCATAAAGTATTTTTATCGCTTTTCTCGATCCGACAATAATTCCGTTGTGTGAGGTCCACCAATGATTGTCTTGGTTATCACGAATATTCCCTGTTAAAAGCGAATATTCCCCACCAATCGAATATTATATAACAACTTGCGTACTTTGCAAAATTTGTAAATATTACCCACAACTATAACATTATATCAAATCCACACCATAATATTCAAAAATATATTTTGAAAAAATTTAATCTTTATTCAAAAAGTTGGGGTCTTACAACCTCTCCTTCTTATGAAATTTTGTCCTCAAAATTAGGGTGCATACCTGGTTTGTCGAAGAGGTAAGGATATCTTGATTTCATCTCAGATTCTAACTCCCAGGTCATTTCTTCCACATCGTGGTTTCTCCACAAAACTTTAACTTGAGGTATAACCTTGGAGCGTAGAATATGCTCCTTTTTACCCAAGATTTTAACAGGTAACTCTTCATACGTTAAATATTTCTCTATCTCGTCTGGTTCAAATTCAATAATGTGGTTCGGGTCTTTCACATATTTACGTAACATAGATATGTGAAAAACGTTATGAACACGAGACATACATGGAGGTAAAACGAGTCTATACGCCACAGTTCCTACTCGATCGAGGATTAAAAATGGGCCAATGAATCGAGTGTTGAGCTTTCCTCTCTTTCCAAATCTCGTAACTCCCTTCCATGGAGCAACACATAATAACACATGATCTCCAATATCGAATTCCACGTCCTTTTGATGAAGATCAGCATAACTCTTTTGTCGATCTTGTGAGGTTTTTATACGTTGTCGGATCGTTTGAATCTTTTCCGTAGTTATACGTACCAACTCCGGTCTCAACAACGTTGCTTCATCCACCTCATCCCAGCATACTGGAGAACGACACTTTCTTCCATACAACGCCTCAAATGGAGCCATGCCAATACTTACTTGATAACTATTGTTGTAGGAAAACTCCACCAATGGTAGGAACTTATCCCAACTTCCCTTGAAGTCAAGGAAACAAAGTCTTAATAGATCTTCAAGAGTTTGAATGGTCCTCTCTGACTACCCGTCCATCTAAGGATGATATGCCGAGCTAAATCGTAAATCCGTTCCCATAGCTTTTTGCAAACTAACCCAAAATCTTCAAGTGAATCTTGGGTCTCGATCGAAACTATGGATCTTGGCATACCATGCGATCTTACAATCTCGCTATGTACATACGAGAAAAGACGTTCAAGTGTATAATTTTCTGTGATAGGTAAGAAATGAGCGGACTTGGTCAATCTATCAACAATGACCCAAATTGCATCTATGCCTTGAGAAACCTTGGGAAGACCCGATGAATGAAATCCATGGTAATGTGTTCGCACTTCCATTTTGGAATTTCAAGTGGTTACAATGGACCTTTTAGTACTTGATGCTCCTCCTCGACTTCGTTAATAAGTTAAACACCTTGAGATAAATTTCATATCTCTCTCTTCATATTGCTCCACCAAAATGTATGTCAAATCATGATACATTTTGGTACTCCTGAGATGGATTGCAAAAGCGATGTTGTGCGCCCATCCATCATGATTTTATACTTTAAATCAGGGTTGTAAGGAACACAAAGTCTGGAGTTGACTCGAAGTATTCCTTCTTCATCGATTCTTGCTTTCGGCATAGCACCTTCTTGTACTTTCTTCCTCATACGCATCAACTCCAGGTCTATAGCTTGAGCAGCTTTAACTTTATCGATTAAAGTCGGTTCTACTCGCATATTCGTCATCATCACATGGGTCCATGGAGTCTTTATCTCTAACTCCATCCTTTGCAAGTCATACAAAATGGGCCTTTGCATTGACAATATTACACTCGAACCCGCATATGATCTTCTACTCAGTGCATCAGCTACTATGTTCGTTTTTCCAGGATGGTATTGAATAGTATGATCATAATCTTTCAACAGTTTGAGCCAATGTCGTTGCCGCATGTTGAGTTCCTTTTCAGTGAAAAAATATTTGAGGCTTTTATGATCCGTATAGATCTCCACTTTCTCCCCATACAGGTAATGCCTCCAAATTTTAAGCGCAAAAACGACAGCTGCCAACTCTAGATCATGAGTAGGATAATTCCTCTCATATTCTTTGAGTTCTTAGTGAGGCATAAAGCTATGACTTTCCCATGTTGCATGAGAACACATCCTAACCCTTTGCTCAAAGCATCATCAGAGATGACAAATCCCTCCAAGCCAGATGGTATTGTCAGAACAGGTGCTGAAATGAGTCTCCTCTTGAGTTCTTGAAAACTCTTCTCACATTCCACGCTCCAACCAAATTTTTTATCTTTTCGAGTCAGCTGAGTTAATGGGGTAGCGATTCGAGAAAACCCTTCTACGAATCTCCAATAATAACCAGCTAAGCCGAGAAAGCTACGTACTTCGGTCAATGATTTAGGTTGCTCCCAGCTTTGAATTGCTTCAATCTTTTTCGGGTCAACAGATATCCCATGATTTGATATCACGTGCCGAAGGAATGTAACTTCCTCAAGCTAGAACTCGCATTTCTTCAACTTGGCATATAGCTTGTTTTCACGAAGCTTTTGGAGTATCAGCCTCAAGTGTTGCTCATGATCTTCACGGCTTTTGGAATATATGAGGATGTCATCAATAAAGACGACCACAAAATGATCCAAATATTCCTTGAATACTTTGGTTCATCATATCCATGAAGGCGGCGGGAGCATTAGTCAATCCAAAGGACATGACTAGGAATTCATAATGCCCGTCATCGAGTTCTTCTGCCGTCCTTGGAATGTCATCGGTTCTAATCTTCAATTAATGATATCCCGAACGAAGATCAATCTTTGAAAAGAATTTGGCGCCTTGCAACCGGGTCAAACAGGTCATCAATACGTGGCAATGGGTACCTATTTTGATGGTGACATGATTCAACTCCAGATAATCAATACAAAGTCGCATACTCCCATCTTTCTTCTTCACGAATGAAACAGGAGCACCCCAAGGAGACGTACTTAGGACGAAATGAAACCAATGTCTAACAATTCCTCGCAACCTGTCTTTAACTCCTCAAGTTCAATAGGAGCCATTCGATATGGGGCTTTGGAAATGGGTTATGTCTTTTAGGGTTCAAGGTCGATACAAAAATTCAATTTCACACTGGGTAGGCCAGGAAGTTCTTCGGGGAATACGTCCGGAAATTTATTAACAATGAAATATCATTCAAAAACGGCGTATTTTTTGTTTAGATTAAATGACATGAGCTAAGAAAGCTTGACATCCATTTTTCAATAAACGAATAGCTTTATGGCTTGAAATGACATTAATTGATTTTAATGGTTTAGTTGTTTGAATTCGCATAATAGGTTGGTTAGGAATATGAAAGCTAACAACCTTACGAAAATAATCAATTTTTGCATGATGAGTAGTTAACCAATCAATCCCTAGAATCACGTCAAATGCAAGTATTTTCAATGAAATAAGATTGACAGGTAATGTGAGGGTACCAATTTGAACCAAACAAGACTTATAAACAGTGGATGTAATGAAGGTTTCTCCCAACGGAGTTTCAACAGATAAGTCAAAGTCTAATTTCTCCAGAGTCAAATTTAATCGTTGAGCGCAAGTAGGAGAAATAAAAGAATGGGTAGAACCGGTATCAAATAAGGTATAGACTTCACTAGAGTTTATGATAAGCTTACCCGTGATGACCTCGTTCGGGTTCCTTGCTTTCTGGGAGGTCACAACAAATGTTCTCCCTTGCACCACCGATTTTGACTTTTTCTCGGGGAATGACCTTTGGTGCCTCCATCCTAAATTGAACTTGTCTTGAACGAGCGACAAAATTGGGCTAGGTGACCTTCTTCCACAATTATTATAACACGCTTTGGATGGCATTGCAAGCAGTTTGGTGATATGTCCTCCCTCCACATTTGAAGCATATGATAGGTGGTCTTTCTCCTTCCTTAACCACGATTCTTTGGTCTTTGACGTCTTTCCATCATTATTGAATCTCCTTTTCTTGAAATGTCCATTTTTACTGTCTTGGCCATGATTACCACCAAGTGGTTACCATTTCGGCATGTTGATTCCTCCATGTTTGTTGTCACCGCTTGATGGTGATACCACCGGTATTTTCATGTTTGTTAGCTACTTTCTCTTGGTTACGTTGACTCGTTACCACGCTCCAATAATCGAGCCCTATTTACAACATCTCGAGTACAAACACGGTTTATGAGAAATAAGATATTGGCGTATCTACGGTTTCAAACCTCTTAAAAACATTAAATGTCATTCGCTTCCTCATTATCGACCAAATGGGATGCAAACCGGATAACTCATAAATTTAGCCTTGTATTGCGTACACTTGGCCATATTGTTTTGCTCCAACTTGATAAACTCCACCTCTTTCATGTGACGAATACTTTCGGAAAGTACTTGTCGTTGAATAGCTCTTGGAACTTCTCCCAAGACATCTTGAGTGTGTCAGTCAGGTACGTTTCTGATTTCCACCAATGAATCGCCTCTTCACGCAAACGTATGAAGGTGGCGAAGGGAACTTTTGCTCCTCGAAGCATCCCAAGACATCAAATATCTTAGTGATCTGCTTTATCCACGCTTCCGCCTTAAGTGGTTTTGGCTCTCCAATAAACTCGGGTGGTCCCAGCTCCTTGAACTATTTAGCGGTGACCATTCGAAAGTTTCAAGTGTTTCCACCTGCATTTTGAACAGGAGCCGCTCTCGCCTGATGTTGCATGAATTGCATAAAGCCTCTGAACATTCCATCGTTCATCATTTGGTCAGTGTTGTTGTTTGCATGAGGATTATCGCCTTCCTGATGCACATTATTCTGATTGTTGATCTGTGGAGACTCAACGGTCTCTTGTGCCCCATTGCTATTCTCAATATTCTCGGATGCCATTTTAAAATACTGACACAAAATAAGGGTTAATTGACATGCAACATATTATCTCTATACTCTGACCAACCAATTAAATACCAAAAATTTAGGTAGGTCATACTAGCGAAGGAATTCCCCGTCACTCCCCTCCAAGTTCTAGTCTCACATCTTAGCCAGGGATCATATCCCTAAACTTTGATACTAACCATGACGCCCCCAAAAGCAGTATATACATCACCTATTACGAGTACAAATACATGGTATAGAATACAAATACAACTTAATTATACAACTATCGTGAAAAGTACGACAAAACATAAGCTGTGAGTTTTAATACAAATATTGTCGTCTAGACAATATACAAACTCAAATTCAATATTATTACATTTATTTTCCCACTATTTCACTGAATAGTGAGGACTACTAATGCTATCATCTGGTCCGTCACTCCGTTCCCCGACTAGTCCCTGCTACATTCTCATTTCCTGAAGAGAATAATAAAAGTAAAAGGGTGAGCTCAACTAGCCCAGTAGGAAATATTATGACTAAGATAATGCATAATATATTATCGTTAGCCGTTAACAGTGTTAAACTGATATAATATAACAACCATCAAGTTTAACTGCAGCGGAACAAGCAATCCATTAAAAGAGTCAAGTAGAGAATAAAATCTACTATCTTTTATTATTTAAAATGTTTTTCGTCACTTTTATTGCTGGGACTCAGCTTAATAAATAATCCACATCACCGAATCACCCCTGTACTATGGCCAAGGATATTCTTTAGTATCACGACCATAATTATCCATGCACTACGGGCCAAGAATATTTGTGTATTCATTAATGGTCATGATTATGCCAACAATTGTCCATCAATGCACTACGGGCCAATGAGGACTTTTACCACATCATTTGTAACATTACAGTTATGATTACACCAAATAATCTCTCGGTCATAATCATACCAAGTCCATCTATGCACTATACTGACCAGCACGATGACTTTCAACAAAATATAAACATGAGGATGATGACAATGATATAAGAATTCAATAAAACAAGTTCAAGAATTATTTTATCCAGAATCAATAATGTCCAAATTGTCAACATGATCTTCGCTTTGTGGAGTAAAATTCAAGAATGCTCGGAAAGAATATTTCAATGAAAAGATATCTTTGGATGAAGCGCAAATATCAAGGATATTCCACTAATTTCATGGAGTATAGAAGTTAAAACTTTAACCAACCGAGTATAACAAGGAATGGAATAACAAAAGAAATCACCGTGCATGCGATAGATCGCACAGCGAGTTATTCTAACAGAATAATAAATAACGGAATCAGTCCCACGTAAAAGCGTATGAGACGGATATATAACTAATGTAATAATAAAGACGGAATCAGTCCGGCGTAAAATGCATGCAGACATGGATATTCCAATGTAATAATAAAAAAACCGGAACCGAATTCAGTCCCATGAGAAACGCATGAACATGATGTTACAACAGAATGATAAATAATGGAACCAGGTCCGGCGTAAATGCACAGACAGGATGTTCCAACAGAATGATAAATAATGGAATAAGAGGAGAATTTCACCAAGTATAGGGTAGCCCGCGTATACAGGTTATTCCAATAGAATAATAAAGAATAGAATAACAGAAGTTCTCTTCATGGATAAGAAAGAAATAATACCCCATACCTTTGGAAAAACTGGATATTGGAATAGTGAAGTAGCAAACTTCTCTTCTTCTTTCTCTCTATAACAATCGCTCTAAAGCTTTTGTGAATTGGTGAGAAATGAAGGAAGAATAAGCTTCTATTTATAGAAAAATATAGTTTCGATAATTGCACGTTTTGGGGCTCGAAAAATTACAGTACAATACCTCCAACTTTTCTTTCATTTTTAATTTAGTCCTGCAAGTATTATCAAACTTGCACCACCTCCCCTAATAGTAAATAATGTGAATCAATAGTTCAATCATGTGAATCAATAGTATAATCATGTGAAAAAATACGAGTTACGATATAGTACCTCCATCTATACCTCCATTTTAACTTAGTCATGCAAGTATTATCAATCTTGGACCAACTCCCCTAATAGTAAATAATGTGATTCAATAGTACACATGTGAACAAATAGTTATATAAGCATGTGAATTAGTAGCAATTAATTGCTCATTTATCCAGATAAATTACCCGATTTATCAATATAACCCTAGACAACAACTATCATCGAATAGATGTTTCCATTTCCACTAACACTAATAATCCCAACACAATGGAACTATCAAAATTCATTTTTAATCAACATAACTTATTCATCATTAATATTATAACTCACAATATTTAACAACCGTGTCGTTCCCAGAAAGAGGGGATTTCCAGATAAGGATTTCTCCTTATTAGCACGCAATTAGGTGACCAAACCTCTCCTCGATGAGAACTTCTAGACATTGTCAATATTGTAAATAATAATATGAATAACTTTGTCGTCTCAATTATTGATTTAATAATATAAAATATTATGCAAATAATCTTGCTATAATAATTGAATCAATAATATGAGAGATATGATGCGTGAATTCTTTGTAGCAATAATTGAGTATAACCGAGTGACTTCTCACGTAAAGCATCAATAATCAATACCGTATGCTACTACGCAACCACGCCAGATATCGTTTCTTTTAACACGGGTGTTTCAAATGATTAACGGTAAAACTTCATTTGTTATTTTCATAAAAAAATATTTTTGTCGTTTTCTCGATCGACAATAATTTCGTTGTGGGGTCCACCAATGATTGTCTTGGTTATCATTTAATATTCCTGTTAAAACGAATATTCCCCGACCAATCGAATATTATATAACAACTTGAGTACTTTGCAAAATTTGTAAATATTACCCACAACTATAATATTATATCAAATCCACACCATAATATTCAAAAATATATTTCGAGAAAAATTTAATCTTTATTCAAAAAGTTGGGGTCTTACATTATTAGTAGCTTCCTGATTCTCAATATTATTTGTAGTTTCCTGATTCTCAGCCACAATTGTCTCATAGTTCATTTCTTTATTTTTCAGATGTCATTCTGAAATGTGATCACAAAACAAAGATTAGTTAAAGAATGATATGACACACTAGCGAAGGATTTTACTCGTCTCTATCCTCTTAGTTCTAATCCCAGATCTCTACCAGAGATCATATCCCTAAACTCTGATACTAATTGTGACTCACATCCCAACCTTGGATAGCACCTCACAGTGATACCTATCAGCTTGCCACCATTATTTATGGCGTCCCCAATGGAGATTCTGGTTTTGGTGCATCCCATAAAGGAAGTCACAAATGAAAGGCTCGGGGCTCTTACATTATAACCTGGCTCTGATACCAACTATGACGCCCCCAAAAATAGGTCCACACAACCCATCTCGAGTCGCCAAAATATATACTACAAAATTCAAATACAAACTTTCCTATTTACAACTATTAAACTTTCATGCAAATACGATCACACATACTGTAAGTTTTAATACAAATATTGCAGCGTACATAATACAACAATATCCAAACTCAAATTAAGTCCTCATTACAATTATTATCACAGTATTTCACAACATAGTGAAGACTTCTATAGTAACTATCTCGGACCATTACTCCACTCCCCGACTAGTACCAACTACACTTTCATTTCTTGATAAGAACAATGGAACAAAAAGGAAAAAGGGTGATCTCAAATAGCCCAATAAAGAATATTATGACTAAGATAATGAGGAATAAATTATCTTTAACCTTCAACAGTGATAAATCAAATAAAATATAATGGATAACAAGTTTTAGATCAACAACTACAACGGAACAAACAATCCATTAGAAGAGTCAAGTAGATAATGATGTCTATTATCTTCTATGATTTAAGGGTCCATCATCAATATTTTATCCCTATAACACCAATCAATAATTATGTAAATCAACATTTTATCTTTGCACTACGGGCCAAAGATATTTATTTGTATCACCAATGGTCATGATCATGCCAAACAAAAGTCCATTTTGTACTACGGGCCAAAGAGAACTTTCACTACAAGCTTTTGCATGTAACATTAAAGGTCATGATTATGCCAATACACAATTCCTTATCATAATCATACCAATCAATATTTTTTTTGCACTACGGGCCAAATATAACTTTCCACCAAAATTTAAACATGAGGATGATGATAATGATATATATGATGAATACAAGTGAGATCAAGGATAAATATTAGAGATTTGTACTTTAATTTATCTAGAGTTCAAGAATGTCCAAATTGTCAACATAATAACCAATTGTGGAGTAAAATCCAAGAATGATATTTAAGATTCATATTTTAAAGATAATTTGGACGACGACATGAATAGTACTCCGGATGAATAATACTCCAGCATAAATAGTAACCCGGATAAATAGTACTCTTATATGAATATAACCACGGATGAATAGTACCCCGAAATGAAGAGATTAAAATTTAATAAGAGAGTTCAAACCAATATTCCAGTGAAATGATATTAGATGAAGCACAAACCTCAAGAAATTTCTAATCATTTCAGGAATTATAGAAGAAATACTTACTATAGTAAGTTTAAATTTAGGAATATGAAATGAAATAATATCATTTACATAATATGGAGTATGAAAGAAAATGATATCCCTTATGAGCATTGAAAGAAAATATTATCCTTTACTTTAGTAAGAAACTAGATCTAACTGGTATAACAGATATTATCCTGAGAAAATCTTGCACTATAAACTACACTCAAAGTATCATTATACTCAAAAGAAATACTCACAATATTATAGTAAAAACACTTGTGTTTTTGGTGTCTTTAGGATGAAGGGTTACCTCCCCTTTTATAGTGCAACTTGGAGGAAACAATAAATTTTCCTGCCTAACATTCCCTTTCTCTGCCTATCCTTCTTTCTTTCTTATTGGTTGATGGCCCACAATTTGGAAATGAAAGGATTGCAGGAGATCTTTCAAGCCACCACTTTAGAAAAAGAAAAAGAAAAAGAATGTGCAAGAGAGAAATGCACAGAAGGTTTTTGAAAAAGGAATTGAAAATCAAAATGTTAACCTTCACTCCACTTTTATTCACATGCTGGAAATTATATATTATTATAATAATAATACCATTTAAATTATAAAATTATACTATTATATTATCACATTATACTATTATAATGTAATACTATAATAATATATTTGAATGAATATTTTAACGGAGAAGATAATTATGGTTACATAGAAAAGTATGTCAAACTTTCAATAAATGTTTCATGCTAAATTTCTCCATTTATAAAATTGAACAATTATTTACTTATCATATTTATCAAAAAAATTATTCATCAATTATTATTCACAATTAATATTACAGAATCACAATATTGACAACCAGATCGTTTCCAAGAAAGAGGGGGCTTTCTGATAATAATTTTTTCTTACTGGCGCACAATCATATAACCTAACATCTTTCCTCGACAGAACTTTCTAGACATTGTTAATAATGCAAATAATAATATCATTTCAATAATATGAGTTACTATGTCATGACAATTATTAATTTAATAATATAAAATATTGTGCAAATGTTAGTATAACCATTATTGAATCAATAATATGAGATACTATGCAGCTGTTACTGTAGCAATTATTGAATCAATAATCAGAAGTACTATGCAATATCGTGTACTACTGTGGAACAACGCGTATTACTGTACTTTTATCCTCGGGTACTTCAACAGTTAACGGTAAAAGTTTTGCCGATATTTTATAAAAATGTTTTTTTTATCGATTTTTATATCCGACAGTTATTCTGTTTGTGGGGTCCATCAATGATTGGTTATTTCGGCGTCATCGTACTTTACCGAATATAATATTCCTGACAGAAAGAATATTCCCTGACAAAATAAATATTCCTCAACAAGTTATTTATCTGATAATTTGTATATATCACCCTTAACTATAACTTTTATTAAATTAACACCTTACTATTTAAAATAATATTTAGAAAAAATTAAATCTTATTCATAAAAAGTTAGGGTCTTACACTATGTTTATTTACAAAAATTACACTTGTGATATGACTATTAATCCCAAGTATCTTGTGTGACAACCCAAAAATTTTCAAAAATTTCGCTTAATTTATGAATTAAGTATAATAAAGGATTTAGATCACAAGTAAATGAGGATACTTTTAAATACTTTGTGACTTATGTGAAATATGTATGTGATTAAATAAATAAATATGTTATGTATATATATTTATTTATTATATAAAGAAAAATTAAAAAGGAAAGTTACATAACCTAATATACACATTAGGCATGAGAAATGAATAACCTAAGGGTTATGGTATTGAAGAATATTAGTATTTATACTAACCTAAGGGATTAGTTTTATTATCTCAATTTATTATTTATTTTTAAAACTAATTAAAGCAAGTCTAGTTAAGTTATAAAAATTAAAAGTGCATGGTTAATTATTTAAATTCCAAATGAGTGGAATGGAACCCCTAATTAAATAATTAGGGTAAGATAAAAATTAGGTGTTAAACCCATGAATTATTATAGACATGGCCCAATGATTTAATTTAGAAAGCCCAAACAATTAATCTAGTCGCCCAAACTTAGTCCAACTTGGGAAGGATTTGTTAGTCATTATATTAAGCAAGTATTGGCAATAAAAATAAACCAAAAATGAGGGGATAAGGTAGCCACATTTTCGGCTAATGAGAGAGGAGAAAGCCCATGTGATGCTATATTTACCTTTAATCATTATCTCATGTGTTACGCCACCATTTAGCAAATTGTTTATTTAATTGTGCAAGTAAAATTGAAGATAAGGAGGAGAGAGAAAAGTGTTGGACAATTGATGATACATACATAGATTGTATCTATTCTAATTCACCAATACCAATTACTCATCCCACTTTAATTATCAAAATAGTTACTTTACTCTTTAATTTCTCTCATCACTAAAAGAAAAGCAAAAGAAGCAAAATAGAAGAGGGAGAAAACTGTGGGTACGAGGGAAGAAAGAAGGAGAGATTGGATCTTCATGCTCCCAAAATTCATCTCCTACTTTGGAAAAGCAAGAAGGGTAGCCATTAAATCAAGGTATAATCCCAAAGTTCTAAGCTTTTGTATTTATTTCTTTTGATGGTTTGATTAAATGAAAAGTTGATATTTTTGAACTTCAAAACTTTAGATCTACATGTATTTAAGTGTTGCATGTATGGATCTAACCCTTTTGAGTGTTGCATGTATGGATTAAAGGAAGAAGATGTAAAACTTTATTCCAAAGGGCTAGAAAACCCTAACTTTCTTCCACTTTGATCAACCACCATTTAAGATCTACACCTTATTTTTACGATCCATCAAAGAGGGGTGGTAGACATGTAAGCTAGTTTTTAAACTCAAGTAGTAGCACTCAAATATGTTAATTTTACTATCCATGATGGTTGTTTTAGTCGAAGCACTCCAGCTTGTGAAGAAAAGGGAAAGGACAGCTCCTGGTCAGTTGCTTGTAGGGGCATTTTAGTCCTTTTTCCATTATTTCAAAATTCTAGAAAAATTTGGTATGATAATATGATGAGTTATTAAGATCCAGTAAAAAGATGGTAATTTTTGGATGTGTAGAATGAAAGTTATGGATTTTACAAAAAGGACTATTTTAAAAGTAAACTTGAATAACTCTTTATGGTTAACTCCAAAAATTGAATTTTTTTTACTGGGAGTTCATAACAGGAGTATGTCCTGAAATTTTCAAAATTGTTGGACAAAATTTCGATTTATAAAAAATGTTGCAAGATCTGACTATTTTGGACCATTTAAAATTAGTAAACAGAATTGAAAAATTCTAGAAAAAATATATGTTCATTAGAATATCATATATTGATGTTTCCCAGAAAAGAAAAATTTTCAGACATGTTTTGCTATTTTTCATGTAAATGATTGAGTTATGAATAAATGGATAAAATAAGTAATGTGATGTTGTAAAGGGAAAAAATGTAATTTTTTGACAAAAGACCCTTAAAATAATGTAATCAGAATTTTGGAGTGTATTATGGTCATTTTTGATAAAATGTTATATTTATGGCATTTTATGATTGTTAAATAAATAAATTAGTAAAAGGTAAATAATTCCAAAAAACAAACATGTGACAAGAACAATTTAATCTTAGGATTAATAGTCTTGGGATTATAATCCATGAGATTATAATCCCGGATTATATTCCTTGCAAACAAACATAATCCTACGGATCTCTTTTTCATACACTTTATTTTTCTTATATATTTAATTTTTATAAAATAAGACTTTTTTTTGTAGGGTGGATGAATATAATAATATTTAAAGTATTAATATAAATTATTCTTTGTCACGCATCGCATTTGTCAAGCTACTAATTAATATTTAATGGGAACGGTCACAATTCTTTGTTTTTATTTATTTATTATTATTATTCATGTGCATCATTTTTGTTTTACTAAGAAAATAACAAAAAAAGGTTCCTAACAGAGTAAATACCTCATGAGCAAATGAGAATGCCATGATTGCTTCAACCAGCAATGCTATTGGGCTCAAATCAAGATAAACATTTAAGTCATACTAATGGCAACCACAACACTTATTTTCTCTTGCTTAGGTCATGCAAAGCTTCTCAACAAGTCATGCCTAAAACAAAGAGGAAAGCTACCCAGTGAATGTTTTATACTCCCTCCGTCCCATAGTTATAAGCTGATTTTCTATTTTGGGATGTCCCAATATATAGGCTACTTACTATTTATAAAATTTAGTTGGTTCATTGTTTTACTTTTATGCCCTTATAATAAATATTCAACCATTACTTTTTTTTTTTTTGAAGAAACAACATTCAATGTCATTATTGTTATCATTACATTTAATGTTGTTGTATTCTCAATAAAAGAATTCAACTTTTTAGGCTCAATAAATGAATTTGGAATAACAAACATTTTGTGATTGGTTGAAAGTTTATGTAGATTAAAATGATCAATTAAGTTGAGAGTTTCAATGTGATAAGTAAGGAGTACTTAATTTATTCATTAATTCCATATTAAGAGGTATATGTGGAAAATTTTTGTTAAAATTGTCACTTAAACTGATTTTCTTAAACTATGTGCTAAAAGAAATCAGTCTATAACTATGGGACGGAGGGAGTATATTCAAGCTTAATAAATTTAAAAAAAATAAACAAAGAGGTCCAATTCAGGGAAGTTTTCATGTCAAATGTTTAATAAGTTTATTGTTTTCTGTAAACTTTCATATCAATATCAAGGAAGCTTTGTATTACGCAGCATTAACGCACTAAGGTTTCTCTCAAATTTGTTATCAAGTCCAGAATTTCAGAAATGAGATATTGGAGAAAACTAAATAAAATCTGAATATATTTCGTATGTTTTCCCATATGACCATAACCGTCTACTTCTATTTTGGATTGGACTAGACCGGTCCTGAAAAAAATTTGACATGACCATTGGAAATTGGTAGTCTAGTTCAATCCAGAATTGGACCGATACTAAATAAGATTGATTTGACCAGTTCAGTCGTAGGATTGAAAATTGATTTGAATAGTCCAGTTGGATCTCTTGGCTACAAAACCAAGACTATGTGGTCTTAGATCGCATTTCTGTTCAAAGAAGATACTATATGAAGCAGCTAGCATACATGTTGATAATCAATACAATTCTGTTCACAGAAGATACCGTTATGGTGGACTTAATTTGTCCTCGAAATAAAAGTATTATTTTGAGATTATATGTTTTATCATCTTACTCTTGTTATACCATCATCAACATAGAGATGAAAACACACAAAATTACAGTATAAATCAGAAAGTATTCAAAGTTTATTTATCAGTAACCAATCTGTTTTTGACTAAAATGAAGTAAACTTTAACCTCAAACCTGACCAGTCTTTATTTTTGAAGATTTTTTTTTTAATAATAGTAATATTGTAATACCAATAAAAAAATGCAACAAATAAGGATTAAATACACTTTCGTTACATAAAATACCACCATATTCGTAATTCGACCCCCAAAAAACTTGAGCTTACAATTTACTACATAAAGTGTCTAATCGCATATAATATAATACCAAAATTTAGATTCAGGCAAAAATTGGCCGGAATACCTTAATTGTCGACAAGACAAATAGTATTATAAAGTACAGTTTGACTATTTATTACATAAAGTGCCTAATTGCATATAATGTATCCCCAAATTCAGATTTTGGTCAAAATTGGCCGGAATAGCTCGATTGTCGGCAAGACAAATAGTATTATACGGTTTGACCGTATTAAAATACAGTTTGACTTTAAAAAAAATTAATTTAAGAAAATATTTCTATAATACTCCCTCCGTCCCATAGTTATAGGCTGATTTCTTTTGGCACATAATTTAAGAAAATCAGTTAGTGGCAATTTTTAACAGAAATTTTCCACATATACCCCTTAATATGGAATTAATGAATAAGTTAATTACTCTTTACTTATCATACTGGAACTCTCAACTTAATTGATTAATGTGTACTGACAATTAAAGTCATTAACCATAGAACTTTAACCAAAGAAGGAGTTTTTAATCTACATAAACTTTCAACCAATTGTCTTTTATACACAAAATATGTTAAACTAATAAAGCCTAAAAAGTTGAATTCTTTTATTGATAATACAACAATATTAAATGTAGTGATAAAAATAATGACATTGAATGTTGTTTCTTCAAAAAAAAAAGAAGTAATGGTTGAATATTTATTATAAGGGCATAAAAGTAAAAGAATGAACCACCTAAATTTTAAAATAGTAAGTAGCTTATATATTGGGACATCCCAAAATGAAAAATCAGCCTATAACTATGGGACGGAGGGAGTAACTAATTTAAAGAGATAATGTAAAAACAAATAAAAAAATCACATTATTTCTTCCCTAAACCCCTCCATCACCATCATCAACACTTCAAACACCATTATCATCATCAACATTTCCAACACCATTACCATAATCAATTGTTCCATCACCATCATCAATCAAGCACCATTTTCTTCCTTAAACTTCAATCTTATCTCAAACTTCACAATCACAACACAATAGATATAGTGCAAGAACATGACCTATGTCCAAGTCTGAAAGCATCGGATGCAAGCATGGAAAGAATCAGATCTGTGTCTCAGCTCTTCAGAAGAGGATTAGGAGGAGGAGCTCTATGAGAGATTTAAGGTTTTTATCAAATTTTCATTCATTTCTCTCTTTCTTGTTGATCAAATTCTTCTTAGTCCCATTTTTTTGCCCTTTTTTTAATTTCTGTTTTGTAAAAATTGAATGTTAATATCTGTGTTCATCATTTTGGAAAAAATTTTGCCCCTTTTTTTAATTTTTGTTTTGGAAAAAATGAATGTTAATATTGCGGTTCATCATTTTGGAATAAAAATGGGTATAAGCATAAATCATAAAGAGCAGTAACACAAAAAATCATGAAAAAAATATCCAAATCCGAGAAAAATTATTGCTTTATTACATTTGTATGAATTTTTAAAAAACAAACATGTGACTATAACAATTTAATCTTAGGATTAATAGTCTTGAGATTATAATCTATGAGATTATAATCCCGGATTATATTTCTTGCAAACAAACATAATCCTACGGATCTCTTTTTCATACATTTTATTTATCTTATATATTTAATTTTTATAAAATAAGACTTTTTTTTGTAGGGTGGATGAATATATAATAATATTTAAAGTATTAATATAAATTATTTTTTGTCACGCATCGCATTTGTCAAGCTACTAATTAATATTTAATGGGAACGGTCACAATTCTTTGTTTTTATTTATTTATTATTATTCATGTGCATCATTTTTGTTTTACTAAGAAAATAACAAAAAAGGTTCCTAACAGAGTAAATACCTCATGAGCAAATGAGAATGCCATGATTGCTTCAACCAGCAATGCTATTGGGCTCAAATAAAGATAAACATTTAAGTCATACTAATGGCAACCACAACACTTATTTTCTTTTGGTTAGGTCATGCAAAGCTTCTCAATAAGTCATGCCTAAAACAAAGAGGAAAGCTACACTGGAGAATGTTTTATATATTCAAGCTTAATAAATTTAAAAAAAATAAACAAAGAGGTCCAATTCAGGGAAGTTTTCATGTCAAATGTTTAATAAGTTTATTGTTTTCTGTAAACTTTCATATCAATATCAAGGAAGCTTTGTATTATACAGCATTAACCCACTAAGGTTTCTCTCAAATTAGTTATGAAGTCCAGAATTTCAGAAATGAGATATTGGAGAAAACCAAATAAAATCTGAATATATTTCGTATGTTTTCCAATATGACCATAACCGTCTACTTCTATTCTGGATTGGACTAGACCGATCCTGAAAAAAAATTTATTTGACCATTAAAAATTGGTAGTCTAGTTCAATCCAGAATTGGACCGATACTAAATAAGACTGAAAAAGTGTAGCCTGCGAGCTCCTAGTCATATATTATAATCCTTGTTATTGAGTGAGCAATAAAAGGTTGGGACATTGTCGTGTAAACACTGTTGGCTTGTGTGTGTGGCTTGTTTATACAGACTGTGCTTGTATGATTTTCAGGTTACTGACTGGTTGGGCGAACCAGTGCATCACAAGGAGGACATAGACGCGAAAAAAAATAGTGTCAAATTGTGCACCCAACAACTTTCGCAGGAGCAGTCCATTCAACAATGACTTGGACTTTTCTCTCATCCATTCTGACTCGTCCTTGAATAATCCAGTGCCCAAGGAACATTACTTCTGCCCTACAAAACTCGCACTTCTCCATTTTGACATATAATTGATATTCCCTAAGTTTTTGAAATACCAATCTTAGATGTTCCACATGACCATCTATTGTTTCACTATACACCACAATATCATCTAGATAGACTACCACAAATCTATCTAAATATTCATAGAATACATTGCTCATAAGATTACAAAAAGTTGTTGGACCATTGGTTAAGCCAAACGGCATTACGAGAAATTCATATGAACTGTACCTCGTTACACATGCAGTCTTAGTGTTGCCTAATTTTTAATAGCACTTTACCACGCAAGTATACGCGTTCAATTGTAATATTCAGCAAGCAAGGATATCGTTCCCACGAGGAAATAGACTAATATTTATCAATTACTAATTCTAATGCAATTAATCCTATTTTAAACTACGAAATTTTGTTTGTGATTTGAAATTTAAACTTAACAAAACTAATGATTAAAATCAAAATTTCACAAGAATAACTGCAAATTTAACAGGTTAAGATTACAACTTCCCTTGGTATTTCATTTAAATCAATTCACTTCCCATTTAAAGCAATTAATTAATATGAATCATTATCCAAGAACTATTTATAAAACTCACACACTTTTTCCAAAACACGTGAACAAATCCTCCTAACTCCGATCCTTAAGACACAAAATTACATGGAACACCCTACTCAATTAATTCACTATATTCCTATGTGAATCAAGTTAATTAGGGTTTACGCATAAATTCTTTCAAAGGATACAAAAGACAAATAGGTATATTCCTATCCTACATGCTAATCATATTAACCCTATTCAGATTATATGAATGCGGATGTTATCATATCCGGATCTCAATCTATACTCCATCTTCCAATTTTATATAGATTATCACAATAATTGTTGGCAAACAATTAATCAATAAACAAAAGATATAATAAACAATTCAATAAAAACCAACTTTCATTCAATGGGAAGGTTCAATTTAAACTACATACCAAGTTCCGTTGCAATCTTAATGAAAATTTAGTTCATGCTAATAATAAAGAAAAATATCATCCAGATTAATAATCCAAACATCCCAGATAATTACAAAAGATAAAACTAGAGAAGAGAAGAAGAAACTCTGAATTTTCTCCAATACTCTCTCTTTGATCTTCAGCCCTTGCAATTTTCCTTCGTGTTTTTCTTCGTTGTCCTCTCTGCAAATCTCTTGAAAAATTTCGGGATACGTCTTTTCTAAAGTCTCCTCCTATTTGTATTAGTCTCCCACCTCATTCAGATTCCTTTTTTCAAAAAAAACCCATAGCGATGAAAATCCTCCTTTTTGCCGCACATGAGCACCTAGGCGCTCAACACAAGCCATTTCCAAGCGCCGAGGCGCTTGACCAGGACCACGTAATTACAAAAATGCCACTCAGCTCTAATTTTAATGATTTTTTGACCTTTTTCTTCTTCGAAATGACCAATTTGTCCCTCCAGCTCCAACCTACAAGAAATAAACACAAAACAGATAAAAAGATACTAAAAACAATTAAAGATAGCAATAATTAAGTTTAATAATATCGGATTCATAGGTATAAAACCTACTCATCAAATACCCCCAAACTTAACCAATTGTTTGTCCCCAAGCAATAAAACACAATGCAATAACTAAATATGCAATACAGCTATCTACGTGCCTAAAATTTCAAAGATCAAAACAGAACAAAATCTATTCATCAAGCCTCAGAGAAATCAGATTAAACATGTTAGTACATCATATCAAGACAGATCAATAATTTCCTAGTCAATCATCAAATCTTACCATGTTATTACTGATATAGTGCGTGTATGCTGAACAACAATGCTAACTAATATAATGCTAAATACAAAACATAATAGATCTCCTTAAAGGCATCATATAGTGTCAACTCACAAAATTCACGAACAAGCTAGATCCAACTAAAGTCAAACATCCACCAAATTCAAGAGTCCAATCCGGGATACTTATGCTTTACTTATCATTACGGGGGCTTTTTGCTCTTTTCCCATTTTATTGTTTATCTCTTTTTTTTTAACCATGACTGTGCAATGTCTCATTTCATTAGGCTAACAGTGTTACCCATTAGCGAGCTTTCGACCAACGACTCCCAGACCATATAAGACCTTAGGGCTATAGGTGTAAAGACACTCCCTCGGGCGTACTTGCTCAAGTAACAAAGGCCCCAAAACAACACTAGCCACCAGTATCTTTTCATCAATTTTTTTTTTTAAGCTTATATATCCCAAATTTTCCCCCAAACTTAAGTTTTTGTCTAAATTCACCATCTCCTACCTATTTATGTCTTTCATTCATTCAAACTAGTATTATCCTCAAGAAGTCCATTATGTGTCAATTTAGACTCAATCAGTCAACATAGTTGTTTTTACTGTGCTATCCTTATTATATCAGTTTCAAACAGGTAAAGATTCAAATCATGACAAGAAATCACATCAAAGTCTTAACAGACAATACTATACTTGTCTACTCAATTCCAATATCATCATTGGCCAAAACAGACTTAAACTATCTAACAGCTGGAAACATGCAAATACTTGATTTTTTTAAAAGAAATTAGAATGAAAACTACATGAAAAACTACTAAATGAATACTACATGAATGCAACTGGAACTGGATGAATGCACCCCCAAACTACACCTATGCAATGTCCTCATTGTATATAACAAACAAAACATAAGAAATTAGGCACTGAGGACTTCCCTGAAAGATAGACGCCTTATTCCTCGTCAGTATCCTCGTCTTCTTCTTCATCAACCTCATCTTCAGGGGGTAGATCAGCCAGGGGGTATGCAGACAATGGGGGAAATTGGTAGGGAGCGGCAATTTGGATTCATCGGTCAAACATCTCTAGAATCTTTTTCACTACGCTTCGATACATCTCTGTTTGTCATTTGAGCTAGGCTATCTGATTTCTTTCAACCCGTCCAAAACCACCGTTGAACTCTAGTAGCCACCATGTCAATCCTTCTAGTTTGATTTCTTAATTCTCGTGAATATCTTCAAAAAAATTGGTGGTGGCCCGTAACTTCCAAATGCAGGAGGATTGTCGTGTAATTGTTGATTAGTCTCATTGCGCAGACTCTGGAGGCACAATAATGAACCCTACCCTCTCTGGTGTGTGTGTACCCCACCCCATACCTTGTACTTCTTAATAAGCGAGTGGTCAATCGCAGCTAAGGGAGGTTGTCTAGCTTATTCGGCATCCCATTTGACTCCAGCTTGTTGACATAGTCCAGTGATCAAAGATGTGTGAGGTAATCCACCTGAGGTCCCTCCTCGAATTGCTTTGTCAATTGAATCATGTATAATATGACCCACATTTATAGTTTTTCCTTGTGCAATGCAGAAAAGCAACGCTGCCCGTTGATTTATAACATCACTCATATGCCTACACGGCATCAACTTGGCACAAATAAAGGCATGCCATGCTTTCCCATAACTGCTTAGTGCGGATGCAGGGAACAAAACAGCTTCTTGTTGATCTGTTAATTTCCATGTTGTTCCAGGTACACACAAAGCTTGAATGATCTCACCGTAGTCTAGCTTTCGTGCTTTCTAAATATTGCATGTAGCCCGATATTGGGTATTATGTTCAAGCCGTAGTAAGCATTTATTGTCCTAAAACTGACCTCTACTGATTTTCCGCGAACCCAAATTATGTTACTAACAATATCTTTTGCATTGGCATAGAATTCCTTAACAATTTTAATGACCGATGAATCCGGTTGGGATGTAAAGTTCACCCATCTTCTACTTCCAATCATTTATAGTAACTCCCCATCTTTTGTCTCTGGTAATAATCCACGTTCAGGAATTAGCGTTTTACTAGAAAGCACATTGTAATATCTTTCGGACGCACTAGCACTTATAAATCTCTTTTTGTCATACTTAGTCGAAGTGCCCGAAGTCTCGCCTCTTTGCCTTTTAGTAGCCATGAGTCTTGTGTGTGAATTGCTTGCCCAATAGATGATGTTCAGAGGCTTAGTATGTGCCAATCCTCTTTGTGAAAATATATCGAACACTTGGTGTGCACAAATTTTGAACACTATTGGTAGGCACTCCCCCAAACTTAATTTTCACCAAATTTTTCAATAACTAAGCACACTAGTCGTCCAATGCAATACAAGCAACAATGAAAAGTACCCAAATCCACTTGAGCCAACACAATGAAAGAACCAACTTCAACTTACTACCTTAGCTACTATCCAAGCAAATCCAAATAATTTGCAATAAAATCTTGTGCACTTACTTCAAATAGATGGATTTGAGATGAAAATTGGTACCCGAATTGGTGATAAAGATTGCCCCGAATTGGTGATGAAGGTTGCCTAGATGGAGTCTAATTGGTAGGAGATTGAGTGTTTGGTTATGCTTATACAAGAAGAGGTTTGATTATCATGGGCTAGATTAGAGGAGAGTCATTTGAGTGAGTTTGTGTGGGAGTAGGAGAGCAAGAGAATGTTTGAATTGGGTTTGGACAAGGTGTGCCCGATTAGGGCTTATAAAACCCCCTTTTTTTTCATTGCAGTAGGAGCGCCTAGGCGCTTGGGATTACACTAGTGTGACCGCCTAGGCGGTTGGCTGCAGAATGCGTGGAAGCTTATAGCGCCTAGGCGCTTGGTTTGGCCTAGGTAGGAGCGCTTAGGCGCTTGGGGTGCGTTGTGGCTACTGACTTGGACCGCCTAGGCGCTTTATGTGGCCTGACTTGGAGCGCTTAGGCGCTTGTGCCTTAAACTTGTTGTCTCGCTTGGTGTTTTTGTGCTTCTTGTATGCAATAGCCCAACTTGTTGCCTTCAACCAGCAATACCCCAACTTCAATTAAGATAAAATGTATATTTAATTAAACTAACATACTAAAATTAAAAGAAACTAATTAAAATTAAATATCGCCTAAAGTATAAAAAAAACAAACAAAATACCCACACCACTAAATAATTAAATAACACTAAAAAACTTGTTGCCTAATTTTTAATAGCACTTTACCACGCAAGTATACGCGTTCAATTTTAATATTCAGCAAGCAAGGATATCGTTCCCACGAGGAAATAGACTAATATTTATCAATTACTAATTCTAATGCAATTAATCCTATTTTAAACTACGAAATTTTGTTTGTGATTTAAAATTTAAACTTAACAAAACTAATGATTAAAATCAAAATTTCAAAAGAATAACTGCAAATTTAACAGGTTAAGATTACAACTTCCCTTGGTATTTCATTTAAATCAATTCACTTCCCATTTAAAGCAATTAATTAATATGAATCATTATCCAAGAATGATTTATAAAATTCACACACTTTTTCCAAAACACGTGAACAAATCCTCCTAACTCCGATCCTTAAGACACAAAATTACAAGGAACAACCTACTCAATTAATTCATTATATTCCTATGTGAATCAAGTTAATTAGGGTTTACGCATAAATTCTTTCAAAGGATACAAAAGACAAATAGGTATATTCCTATCCTACATGCTAATCATATTAACCCTATTCAGATTATATGAACAGATGTTATCATATCCAGATCTCAATCTATAATCCATCTTCCAATTTTATATAGATTATCACAATAATTGTTGGCCACAATTAATCAATAAGCAAAAGATATAATAAACAATTCAATAAAAACCAACTTTCATTCAATGGGAAGGTTCAATTTAAACTACATACCAAGTTCCGTTGCAATCTTAATGAAAATTTAGTTCATGCTAATAATAAAGAAAAACATCATCCAGATTAATAATCCAAACATCCCAGATAATTACAAAAGATAAAACTAGAGAAGAGAAAAAGAAACTCTGAATTTTCTCCAATACTCTCTCTTTGATCTTCAGCCCTTGCAATTTTCCTTCATGTTTTTCTTCGTTGTCCTCTCTGCAAATCTCTTGAAAAATTCTGTGATACGTCTTTTCTAAATTCTCCTCCTATTTGTATTAGTCTCCCACCTCATTCAGATTCTTTTTTGGCTTTAAAAACCCACTTGGCAGTAGAAAATCCTCCTTTTTGCATGCATACGAGCGCTTAGCGCTCAACACAAACCTCATCAAGCGCCTAGGCGCTTGACCAGGACCACGTAATTACAAAAATGCCACTCAACTCTAATTTTAATGATTTTTTGACCTTTTTCTTCTTCGAAATGACCAATTTTTCCCTCCAGCTCCAACCTACAAGAAATAAACACAAAACAGATAAAAAGATACTAAAAAACAATTAAAGATAACAATAATTAAGTTTAATAATATCGGATTCATAGGTATAAAACCTACTCATCACTTAGCTTCATCACCAGCGACAATCCTCACTTGCCAATAGCCTGCTCTTAAGTCCAGCTTTGTGAAGTACTTGACTCCAGCCTGTGAAGAAAAGGGAAAGGATAGCTCCTGGTCAGTAGCTTACAAGGGCATTTTAGTCCTTTTTCCATTATTTCAAAATTTTAGAAAATTTGGTATGATAATATGACGAGTTATTAAGATCCAGTAAAAAGATGGTGATTTTTGGATGTGTAGAATGAAAGTTATGGATTATGCAAAAAAGGATTATTTTAAAAGTAAACTTGAATAACTCTTTATGGTTAACTCCAAAAATTGTAATTTTTTTACTGGGAGTTCATAACAACAGTATGTCCTAAAATTTTCAAAATTGTTGGACAAAATTTCGATTTATAAAAAATGTTGCAAGATCTGACTATTTTGGACCATTTAAAATTAGTAAACGGAATCGAAAAATTCTAGAAAAAATATATGTTCATTAGAATATCATATACTGATGTTTCCCAAAAAAGAAATATTTTCAGACATGTTTTGCTATTTTTCATGTAAATGATTAAGTTATGAATAAATGGATAAAATAAGTAATGTGATGTTATAAAGGGTAAAAATGTAATTTTTTGACAAAAGACCCTTAATATGATGTAATCAGAATTTTGAAGTGTATTATGGTCATTTTTGATAAAATATTATATTTATGGAATTTTATGATTGTTAAATAAATAAATTAGTAAAGGGTAAATAATTCCATAAAAAACAAACATGTGACTAGAACAATTTAATCTTAGGATTAATAGTCTTGGAATTATAATCCCGGATTATAATCTTTGCAAAATAGGTTACTAGGTAAAAGAGTCCTTTTTAAAATTAAGAATTTGTTAAACTTGAATGACCTTTCTTATCTTTATAGGTTTTAGATATGTACAAATAATTATTAGTTACACTTCTATTATCTAATTATATTATTTTATTATCTTTTATCTTCTTTTTTTAAAATCGGGTATTACATTCTACCCACCTTAAAAGAATTTGGTCCTCCAAATTTCAAAAATAACATCTAAAGAAAATACAAATCTGACATGATCAAGAAATTCATTATCTAATTACTGAACGCAATTATCAACAGAGTTTCATACCTTAATTTTGGGTGCCTGAAAGCTGAAATACACGTCCTCGAGTTGGCCCCAGACTTGCTAAAGTTATTTCCTCCTCTTTTCCATCTCTTTTCGGTGGAGGGTTCTTGGGGTATTGTGCAATCCTATGACCAAAATCTCCACAATGAAAACACGCTCCCGTATTCCAATGACATTCTTTATTTAGGTGGTTTCTTCCACACCTCGAACACTTCAGTTTGTTCTCTTGTTTCCATTGGTTTCCTCTAAACTTAGTGGTTTGCGTATTCAACTTCTTTGTAGGTCCTCCATGGATGGACTCTTCCCCAGATGGTTCGTCCCTCTTATTGTTCTTCCCTTTCTCCATTTTTGCTAAGCCCTTCTCGATCACTAACGCCTTATTGAGCACCGCATCATATGTGGGCAGCTCAAAAGATGCCACACCATGTCTTATGTCGGCCCGTAATCCATCCTCCAACCTTCAAGGCTTTTCGCATCATCTCATCCCGCCACCAAGGTGGTTGCATACTTAGTAAGCTTCATGAATTCGCTTCATATTGAAACAACCTCTTACTTACCCTTGTTCGATCCTAATAAATTCTCTCTCCTTTTGTGCCCGAATTGTTCTAGAAAAGTATTTATTGGTAAATGCCCCCTTGAACAAGGTCCATGAGTAGGGTTCAGGATTCCCTTTATGCTTTCTTTTCTCCATAAGCCACCAATCATACGCCCCACCCTGAAGCTGGTAAACTGCCAACGTCACCTTATTAACCTCACTACTCCCTAGCAAATCAAACGCCTTCTCCATTTCTTGAATCCACTTCTCAACTATGGAAGGGTACGTAGCCCCTTCAAAGATTGGCGGATTCAATCGCTTGAATTCCGCTACTATATATGCCACGTTGCCTAGGTTGTTGGTTCTCTACTAGCTGAGCTAAAGTAGTAGCCAGCTGAGTCAGACCATTAGCGCCAAAATTGGTGTTAGTAGGGTTCTTCTTTTAGGGGGCATTTTCTCTATAAAAAGAAATTCCCACTTAACAACATTATACAAAACTAATAACGAATAAAATAAAATACCTAATTAGCCTCAAGTACCAAACGTCAAACAAAACATATATTTCTTACCTTATTCTCTATTTAATTTTAAAATAATTAAATTTAGTCAATACTCTTACCCACAGCTAACTCCCAAAATCACTCCCCAGGAAATATGTAGGTTTTTTAACCTAACACATTGCGAGGGGCCACTGCTTTGATACCACCTCTGTAACACCCCGAACCCGATATAGGCCCAAAGTGCTACACATCGTAAGCCATAGGCCTGCAAGGCAACAATATCAATAACGCGCAGCCCAAACAAAACAACTTAACATTAATCTTAACTTAAAACCCAACAATAAATATATTTTAAATCAATCCAAAAGAAATACTAATAAATACCACATTCAAATAATGGAGACGCAGCTCCTCGAAACTAAGAGTTTTATCAAAATCCATCAACAAAAGAATAACATCTAAAAGTAAACTCCAAATTTATTCTAAGCGTGATCAAATAAGTGATCGACTTTCAACGATGGGACACAGTAAAAATCAGTAAGGGGGTGGCGATGAAGCCCATACAAGTAGCAATCCTCTCTATCTAGTAGAATCAAGTACAATTTGCAAAATACTTTTTCGAATAACTTTTTGTTCAATAACAATAGTACAAAAGCTTTCAAAACTAAAACAATTCAAAAATGATTTCAATGTATATCATATCTCTTTTAATCCACAGCCTTAGCGACTAAGGTTACAATAGCCCTGTAACACGGCCCAAAAGTTAGATAACGTTATGATATGCACCTTACTAAGGTATCTATAAAAATGCACGCTCCCCATAGGGCATCTAAAAGGTGTGCGCCTTAGTAGGTTCTATATTAGCTCTGGAACTAAACGTAATCAATAACGGGTTCTATACATAGTTAGATTGAGGATTTCAAAATATTTTCTCAATATTATCGATAATATAAACGATACTTTTTCACAGTTCAAAATCATATAATCTCATTCACATTTCGAAAATAAATACTTGATCTGAATTTTGAATAAACGAACATAGCATTTTAATTTAAATTGAAACCTTAAATAAAATATAACGAAATTTGAAACTGTACATTTAGGCATCCGAATAATATTTTTTCGCATACATAAAAGTAACGATAATCTTAAAAATACTAAATAGTTCAGAAAGCCACTTACCTCGATATTGCGAATACGAAAATATTATCCGAACAATTCCTAAATATAAATTTAAAATAAATAAAATCATTAGGATAAAATATCCTACCTCAAACGTATTCTTATCTCAAGTCTTACGCACGCCCATGCTTAATTTAATTCAATAAGTATTTAAATTATTACACCATTTTTGAGATTATAATCATTTTTAAATAATTAATCTATTTATTTTAAATAAAAAAAACTATATATCTATATATGTGCTAAAATAGTACTAATAATATAAAGAAAATAACTGGCCACATATTTAAAATCACTTTGTAAAAAAAAACAATTTACTTCATATAAATAACACTTTCAATATCTAAACATAACTGAACACATTACAATATATAGTTTATAACTTTAGATAAACAACATGTGCCATGACTAGTACACCGAGTATACTGACTCTGTTAAATCATGTTTGCACACATACATAGTTACATTAGTTTATACCAATATATTCGCATCACTTTATAATTAATATTAATATACATCATTAAATATGGTCTACATCACATCACAAATACAATTATTTATACTAAACAAACTATCATATACAAACAGTTTGAAACACACATATAAATATACATACGAATTAATATAGAGTGGCCATTAACCAATTTTAATAGGTTAGAAATATACACGAAAATACATACATAACACCCTTTTTATAATATTTTTTAATTATAATTATTGTTTTAAAAAAATATCTAAATAAAATATTATTTCATAATTGAAAAAAAAGAAGGGTTTAGGTTTACCTTTTTGAATTTTCTTCTTTTCTTCTTCACAGCTCTGCAGTACTCCAAAGCCAAATAAATTTTTACGTTCTTCTCTCTCTCTAGTTGTTTAAATATATGTAATTCCTTTGCAAAATAGGTTACTAGGTAAAAGAGTTCATTTTAAAATTAAGAATTTGTTAAACTTGAAAGACCTTTCTTATCCTTATAGGTTTTAGATATGTATAAATAATTATTAGTTACACTTCTCTATTATCTAATTATATTATTTTATTATCTTTTATCTTCTTTTTTTTTTAAACCGGGTATTACATTCTACCCACCATAAAAGAATTTGATCCTCCAAATTTCAAAAATAACATCTAAAGAAAATACAAATCTGACATAATCAAGAAATTCATTATCTAATTACTGAACGCAATTAATAACAGAGTTTCATACCTTAATTTTGGGTGCCTGAAAGCTGAAATACACGTCCTCGAGTTGGCCCCAGACTTGCTAAAGTTATTTCCTCCTCTTTTACTTCTCTTTTCGGTGGAGGGTTCTTGGGGCATTGTGCAATCCTATGACCAAAATCTCCACAATGAAAACACGCTCCCGTATTCCAACGACATTCCTTATCTAGGTGGTTTCTACCACACCTCGAACACTTCAGTTTGTTCTCTTGATTCCATTGGTTTCCTCTAAACTTAGTGGTTTACGTATTCAACTTCTTTGTAGGTCCTCCATGGCTAGACTCTTCCCCAAATGGTTCGTCCCTCTTATTCTTCTTCCCTTTCTCCATTTCTGCTAAGCCCTTCTCGATCACTAACACCTTATTGAGCACCGCATCATATGTGGGCAGCTCAAAAGACGCCACACCATGTCTTATGTCGGCCCGTAATACATCTTCCAACCTTCGCGCTTTCGCCGTCTCATCTGCCACCAAGGTCGGTGCATACATGGCAAGCTTCGCGAATTTGGCTTCATATTGAGCAACTGTCTTGCTCCCTTGTTCGAGCCTAATAAATTCTCTCTCCTTTTGTGCCCGAATTGTTCTAGAAAAGTATTTATTGGTAAATGCCTCCTTGAACAAGGTCCATGAGTAGGGTTCAGAATTCCCTTCATGCTTTCTTTTCTCCATAAGCGACCAATCATACGCCCCACCCTGAAGCTAGTAAACTGCCAACGTCACCTTATTAACCTCACTACTCCCTAGTAAATCAAACGCCTTCTCCATTTCTTGAATCCACTTCTCAACTATGAAAGGGTCCGTAGCCCCTTCAAAGATTGGCGGATTCAATCGCTTGAATTTCGCTACTATGCCACGTTGCCCAGGTTGTTGGTTATGCACTAGCTGAGCTAAAGTAGTAGCCAGCTGAGTCAGACCATTAGCGCCAAAATTGGTGTTAGTAGGGTTACTTCTTCTAGGCGGCATTTTCCCTACAAAAAGAAATTCCCACTCAACAACACTATACAAAACTAATAACAAATAAAATAAAATACCCAATTAGCCTCAAGTACCTCAAACAAAACATAGATTTCTTACCTTATTCTCTATTTAATTTTAAAATAATTAAATTTAGTAAATACATTTACCCACATCTAACTCCCAAAATCATTCCCCAGAAAAATATGTAGGTTTTTCAACCTAACACATTGCGAGGGGCCACTGCTTTGATACCACCTCTGTAACACCCCAAACCCGATATAGGCCCAAAGTGCTACATGTCGCAAGCCCATAGGCCAGCAAGGCAACAATATCAATAACGCACAGCCCAAACAAAACAACTTAACAGTAATCTTAACTTAAAACCCAACAATAAATATATTTTAAATCAATTCAAAAGAAATACTAATAAATACCACATTCAAATAATGGAGACGTAGCTCCTCGAAACTAAGAGTTTTTATCAAAATCCATCAACAAAAGAATAACATCTAAAAGTAAACTCCAGCTATTCCAAGTGTATCAAATAAGTGCCCAGCTTTCAACGATGGGACCTGTAAAAATCTGTAAGGGGGTGAGCGATGAAGCCCAACAAGTAGCAATCCTCTCTATCTAGCCGAATCAAGTACAATTTGTAAAATACTTTTTCGAAATAACTTTTTGTTCAATAACAATAGTACAAAAGCTTTCAAAACTAAAACAATTCAAAAATAATTTTAATGTATATCATATCTTTTTTAATCCACAACCTTAGCAACTAAGATTACAATAGCCCTGTAACACGGCCCAAAAGTTCGATAACATTATGATACGCACCCTACTAAGGTATCTATAAAAATGCATGCTCCCCGAAGGACATCTAAAAGGTATGCGCCTTAGTAGGTCCTACATTAGCTCCGAAACTAAACGTAATCAATAACGGGTTCTATACATAGTCAGACTGAGGATTTCAAAATCTTTTCTCAATATTATCGATAATATAAACGATACTTTTTTACAGTTCAAAATCATATAATCTCATTCACAGTTCGAAAATAAATACTTAATTCGAATTTTGAATAAACGAACATAGTATTTTTAATTTAAATGGAAGCATTAAATAAAACATAACAAAATTTGAAACTGTACATTTAGGCATCCGAATAATTTTTTAGGCATACATAAAAGTAACGATAATCTTAAAAATACTAAATAGTTCGGAAAGCCACTTACCTCGATATTGCAAATACGAAAATATTAGCCGAACAATTCCTAAATATAAATTTAAAATAAATAAAATAATTAGGATAAAATATCCTACCTCAAACGTATTCTTATCTCAAGTCTTACGCACACCCATGCTTAATTTTAATTCAATAAGTAATTAAATTATTACACCATTTTTGAGATTATAATCATTTTTAATTAATTAATCTATTTATTTTAAATAAAAAAAAACTATATATCTATATATGTGCTAAAATAGTACTAATAATATAAAGAAAATAATAATATGCCACATGATTTAAAATCACTTTGTACAAAAAAACAATTTACTTCATATAAATAACACTTTCAATATCTAAACATAACTAAACACATTAAAATATATAGTTTATAACTTTAGATAAACAACATGTGCCATGACTAGTACAATCGATCTATACCGACTTTAAATCATGTTTGCACACATATATAGTTTACATTAGTTTATACCAATATATTTGCATCACTTTACAAATAATATTAATATACATCATTAAATATGGTCTACATCACATCACAAATACAATTATTTATACTACACAAACTATCATATACAAACAGTATGAAACACACATATAAATATACATAAGAATTAATATAGAGTGGCCATTAACCAATTTTAATAGGCTGGAAATATATATACACGAAAATACATACATAACACCCTTTTTATAATATTTTGTTATTATAATTATTGTTTTAAAAAAAATCTAAATAAAATATTATTTCATAATTGAAAAAAAAGAAGGGTTTAAGTTTACCTTTTTGAATTTTCTTCTTTTCTTCTTCACTGCTCTGCAGTACTCCAAAGCCAAATAAATTTTTACGTTCTTCTCTCTCTAGTGTTTAAATATATGTAATTCCTTTGCAAAATAGGTTACTAAGTAAAAGAGTCCTTTAAAAATTAGGAATTTGTTAAACTTGAATGACCTTTCTTATCCTTATATGTTTTAGATATGTATAAATAATTATTAGTTACACTTCTATTATCTAATTATATTATTTTATTATCTTTTATCTTCTTTTTTTTAAACTGGGTATTACACTTTATTTTTCTTATATATTTAATTTTTATAAAATAAGACTTTTTTTTTGTAGGGTGGATGAATATATAATAATATTTAAAGTATTAATATAAATTATTTTTTGTCACGCATCGCATTTGTGACGCCCCCAAAATTAGGTATACATCACCCATCTTGAGTCGCCAGATACATGGTACAAAATTCAAATACAACTTAATAATACAACTGTCGTGTACAATACGACAAAACATAAATTGTGAGTTTGAATACAAATATTGTCTACTAGAGAGTATACAAACTCAAAAGGAGTCCTCATTACAATTATTATTACACTATTTCACGAATAGTGAGGACTACTAATGCACCATCTAGGACCATCACTCCGCTCCCCGACTGCGTCTCATTATATTCTCATTTCACGAAGAGAACGGTAAAAAGAAAGGGTGAGCTCAACTAGCCCGAAGAAGAAATATTATGACTAAGATAATGCGAGAATAAATTATCATTAGCCTTAAACAATGTTAAACGATACAATATAACAAACATCAAGTTTAATCTGCGGTAACAAGCAATCCATTAAAAGAGTCAAGTAGAGAATAAAATCTACTATCTTTTATGATTTAAAGGTTTTTCATCACTTTTATCGCTTCGGACTCGACAATAAATAATCAACATCATCGAATCACCCCTGCACTACGGCCAAGGATATTCTTTAGTATCACGACCACAATTATCCATGCACTACGGGCCAAGAATATTTTTGTCTTCATTAATGGTCATGATCAAGCCAACAACTGTCCATCAATGCACTACGGGCCAATGAGGACTTTTACCACATCATTTGTAACATTACGGTCATGATTACACCGAATAATCCATGGTCATAATCATACCAAGTCCATCTATGCACTATAGGCCACAGATGACTTTCAAAAAATATAAATTTGCGGATGATGACAATGATATAAGAATTCAATAAAAACAAGTTCAAGAATTAATTTGTCCAAGAACCAATAACGTCTAAATTATCAACATGATACTGCTTTGTAGAGTAAAATTCAAGAATGCTCAGAAGAATATTTCCATGAAAAGATACTGGATGAAGCGCAATTATCAAGGATATTCCACTAATTTCATAGAGTATAGAAGTCAAAACTTTAACCAACTGAGTATAATAAAGAATGGAATAACAAAAGAAATCACCATGCATGTAGTACTTCGCATGAGCGAGGTTATTCCAATGTAATACTAAATAACGAAACTAGGTCAAAGTAAATTTACATGCAAGCGGGATGTTCAAATGAATAATAAAGAATCAAATAACAATGAAATCACCATGCATGCGATACTTGCATGACGAGTTATTCCAATGAGAATACTAATAAGGGCGGAATCGGTCCCAAGGCGTAAAAGCGCCTGACGAGATATATTCCAACGAATAATAATAAAAAAGCGGAACCGGTCCCAGTAAAAACGCATGAGCAGGATATTCCAATGCAGAATAATAAAGAGCGGAATCGTCCTCCGGCGTAAACGCCTTGACGTGATATTCCAAATGAATAGTAAAGACGAAATAATAGAAGAATGTCACCAAGTATAGGGGTGAGTCCACAGATACTAGTTATTCCAGCAGAATAATAAAGAATGGAATAACAGAAGTTCTCTTCATGAATACAAAAGAATAACACCCCTTACGAGTACAACAAATAATATTCCCTACCTTAAGAAGAAGAGTACTGGATAAATAAGTAGTGAAGTAGCAGAATACTTTCTTTTTTCTCTCTATAATTTATCTCTCTAGAGTTTCAAAGAATTAAGTAAGAAAATAATGAATGAATGAGCTTCTATTTATAGAAAAATGGAAAAATGGATCGTAGTAACTTCTTTCATGAGCAGGTCTAGATTGATTTACTTTAATCTGACGGTCCATATTTAAAGCAAAATCTTTTAAATAAAATATAATATATTCTATTTATAATCTAATAAAACGAATAACTTTATAAAAGATTTTACTATGCAAACACTATGCAGGCACTATACAAACACTATGCATAATAAAATATAATATATTCTAATTATTGTCTAATAAAACAGATAACTTTATAAAAGTATTATGTTTTATATAAAAAGATTTTACTATGCAAAACACTATGCAGACACTATGCATAATAGAATATAATATATTCTATTTATAGAATAACTTTATAAAAGTATTACATTTTTTATAAAAAAGATTTTACGTATTATTACATTAATAATACCAACAAAACTGAGTGACTTATCACGTAAGCATCAAAAATTAATAGTGTGCTACTATCCAACCACGCGTATTACTGTACTTTTAACACCGGGTGTTTCAACAGTTAACAGTAAAACTTCCCCCGTTATTTTCATAAAAAATTTTTTTGTCGTTTTCTCAATCCGAAATAATAATTCCGTTATTAGAAGTCCACCAATGATTGTGCCGTTGTCACGAATATTCCCTGTTAAAACGAATATTCCCCACCAATCGAATATTATATAACAACTTGCGTACTTTGCGAAATTTATAAATATTACCCACAACTATAACATTATATCAATTTCACTCCATAATATTTAAAGAAAATTCATCTTTATTCAAAAAGTTGGGATTTTACAGCATTTGTCAAGCTACTAATAAATATTTAATGGGAACGGTCACAATTCTTTGTTTTTATTTATTTATTATTATTCATGTGCATCATTTTTGTTTTACTAAGAAAATAACAAAAAAGGTTCCTAACAGAGTAAATACCTCATGAGCAAATGAGAATGCCATGATTGCTTCAACCAGCAATGCTATTGGGCTCAAATAAAGATAAACATTTAAGTCATACTAATGGCAACCACTACACTTATTTTCTCTTGGTTAGGTCATGCAAAGCTTCTCAACAAATCATGCCTAAAACAAAGAGGAAAGCTACACTGGAGAATGTTTTATATATTCAAGCTTAATAAATTTTAAAAAAATAAACAAAGAGGTCCAATTCAGTGAAGTTTTCATGTCAAATGTTTAATAAGTTTATCTAATGGTTTGCTTTCTGTAAACTTTCATATCAATATCAAGGAAGCTTTGTATTATGCAAGATTCACCCGCTAAGGTTTCTCATAGTTTATACAATGAACAAATTTGTTATCAAGTCCAGAATTTCAGAAATGAGATATTGGTGAAAACCAAATAAAATCTGAATATATTTCGTACTGTTTTTCGCATGAGCATAACAGTCTAGTTCAGTCTTGGACTGGACCGATCATGAAAAAGACTGATTTAACCAGTCCAGTCTTAAAATTAAAATTTGGTAATCTACTTAAACTTTCCTATCAATATCAAGGAAGCTTGCTTGGTATTATGCAGCATTCATCCACTAAGGTGTGTCAAGGTTTTACAATGAACAAATTTGTTATCAAGTCCAGAATTTGGGGAATGAGATATTGAAGAAAACCAAATAAAATTTGAATATGTTTCGTATGTAGTCTACTTCTGTTCTGAAGTGGACTGGACTGGACTGGACTAGACCGATCCTGAAAAAAAATTGATTTAACCATTGAAAATTGGTAGTCTAGTTCAATCCAGAATTGGACCGATACTAAATAAGGCTGATTTGACCAGTCCAGTCCTAATAAAATTTAAACATCTATTTTTTACTTCCAAAAATATAAAGTTAACATAAAATTCAAATATAACTTAAAAAATACATTACATATACTAATTAGTATTTGCAGTACAATAAAAAAAATATTAAAATATAAATAATGAAACAAATCATAAATGTATAAGTTGAATTCTTGAATATTTCATTGATTGAATAATTTGAATAACAAATAAAGAAAATAAATGTGAAGTTTGTATTTTCCAAAGAAACTTACAAAAGTAATACAATTGTGTATATCACGGGCTATTGCGACCAAAGCAGGATAATTTCTACCACAAGAAATAATTAATTTTTACTTGAAATTGCCAATATTTAATTTGCTTCCATATCACTTTTCTAATTTTGACATATGAAGCAGCTAGCATACATGTTGATAATCAAGACAGTTCTGTTCAAAGAAGATAATTATGGTGGACTTAATTCGTCCTCGAAATAAAAGTATTATTTTGAGATTATATGTTTTATCATCCATCTGATACATAGAGATGAAAACACACAAAATTACAGTATATACCAGATAGTATCCAAGGTTTATTTATCACTAACCAATCTGTTTTGACTAAAATGAAGTAAACTTTAACCTCAAACCTGACCACTCTTTATTTTTGAAGATTTTTTTTTAATAATAGTAATATTGTAATACCAATTAAAAAATGTAACAAATAAGGATTAAATACACTTTCGTGATATCAAATATCACCATATTCGTAATTCGCCCCCCAAAAAATTTGAGCTTACAATTTACTACATAAAGTGTCTAATTGCATACAATATAACACCAAAATTTAGATTCCGGCCAAAAATGGTCGGAATTCCTTAATTGTCGACAAGACACATAGTATTATAAAATCTAGTTTGACTTACAATTTATTATATAAAGTGTAATTGCATACAATGTATCCCCAAATTTAGATTTTGGCCAAAATTGACCGGAATACCTCAATTGTCGAACAAATAGTATTATACGGTTTGACCGTATTAAAATAAAGTTTGACTTTTAAAAAAATTATTTTAAGAAAGTATTTCTATAATAACTAATTTAAAGACTTAATAATGTAAAAACAAATAAAAAAATCTCATTATTTCTTCCCTAAACCTCTCCATCACCATCACCATCACCATCATCAACACTTCAAACACCATTACCTTCATCATCATCAATCAAGCACCATTTTCTTCCCTAAACTTCAATCTTATCTCAAACTTCATAATCACAACACAATAGATATAGTGCAAGAACATGACCTATGTCCAAGTCTGAAAGCATCGGATGCAAGCATGGAAAGAATCAGATCTGTGTCTCAGCTCTTCAGAAGAGGATTAGGAGGAGTAGCTCTATGAGAGATTTAAGGTTTCTATCAAATTTTCATTCATTTATCTCTTTCTTGTTGCTCTGATTCTTCTTGGTCCCATTTTTATGCCTTTTTTTTTTAATTTATGTTTTGTAAAAATTGAATGTTAATATTGGTGTTCATCATTTTGGAAAAAAATTTGCCCCTTTTTTTAATTTCTGTTTTGGAAAAAATGAATGTTAATATTGTGGTTCATCATTTTGGAATAAAAATGGGTATAAGCATAAATCATAAAGAGCAGTAACACATAAAATCATGAAAAAAATCTCCAAATCCGAGAAAAATTATTGCTTTATTACATTTGTATGAATGTTTAATAATTAAAAAGAGTCTCAATTCATCTTTATTTTTTTTTGTTAAACATTATTTGGTATAATTTTTAGTCTAATATTTTCAAAGTCAATATTATTTGGGGTGAATTGACTTTAGAATTATTTTAATTTGGAGAGTTAATTATATTTAAAAGTATTTTAATTTGAGACTGATTGTACTTGCAATATTATAATTTGGAGTAAATTGTATTTAAAAGTATTTTAATTTTTTAATGAAGTCAACCGTATATGAATATGGTCAACACATATTTTCAAAGTCAATCTGTTAATTAGATTGGGTATTATGGGTAATTGAGGCGTCTGGGCTAATGTGAAGTAGGGTTGGAATAGGATTAGTAGGTATATATAGGGTATCTATTATATAAATCTATTGTACCCTATTTAACAAAGGAATCATCAATAAACAATAAGCCGCCTTTGTGGAGTACCCAAATGGGGAAACCACGTAAATCTCTTGTGTTCTTCTTAATTCTCTATCGTTTGTATGCGTGTGTGTGATCATATTATTCTAACAAATTGGTATCAGAGCATAGGTATAACACGTGGTAACGATGTCATCAAATTCATCGGTAACAAAGTTTGATGTGATGAAGTTTGATGGGAATTTGGGAATTTTGGGCTATGGCAGCGAGAGGGTAAAAGGATCTGTTGGTGCAACGAGGATTAGTAAAGGCGTTAAAGAAGAAACCGATTCTATGATGATGATGGTAGGATGAACTCAAAGCGAAGGTGGTAAAGTACAATTCGTTTGTGTCTAGCGAGGCGAGGTTATGTATCACGTGATCGGTGATGAATAAGCCATCGGTGTATGGAGTAAATTGGAATCGGTATATATGTCAAAGTCGTTGTGAATAAATTGTTTACGAAGCAAAAAGCTGTTTGGGCTAAAGATGATTGAAGGTTGAACTTATTCAACATATTCACACGTTCAATCAAACAATTAAGTGACTTCTTTGAGATTGAAGTGAAATTCGAGGAAGAAGACCGAGCGTTGATGTTATTGTGTTCTCTCTGGGGTTCCATGGAGAATCTTGTGGCGACCCTCTTATGGGGAAAACAAACTCTAAAATTGGAAGAAGTCATACGCTTTCTACTAATGTTTAACCGTGAAAACAACAATCAGGAGGTATTTGGGTGAAGGGTTGATGGTAAAAGGTGGAAACAACGTGGCGAAAAAAATCGGATAGAGGAAACCGGAACGCTTGGTGGAAATCTAAGTCGGGCAAGACTCTAAAGCGAAAGGAGGGTAAGTGTTTTAGATGTCGCGAGACAAGGCACTTCAAAAGGGATTGTCCATATAAGAATAAGGGTGAAGGAGCGAAAACAAAGCTGAATCTACAAAATCGGCAAACGTCGTGGAAGAATCATCGGATGATGGGGATATGTTGTCGAGTGTCAACAAACACGGACGTGTGAGACTCATGGATTTTGGATTGACATATTCGTTTCACATGTCACCCTAACGAGGGAGTGGTTTGACACCTACTGAGTCGGTGAAGCGTGGGGCGATTCTAATGGGTAACGATGCTTCGTGCAACGTCATTGGGATAGGCATAGTGAAGATAAGGATGTTCGATGGTGTTGTAAGGACTCTGGCTGAGGTGAGGCATATTCCAGGTTTAAGGAAGAATTTGATTTCATTGGGAACTCTAGACTCTAATGGCTGTGAGTTCAAAACTGGTGGTGGAGCCATGAGAGTGACAAAGGGTGCCCTGGTAATAATGAAAGGTTACAGGTTAACAGGAATATCTATCGGATGATAGGGAATGCAGATTGTAGGTGGGCTACTTTGCCCTTCTGACGGAAGATATTGATGATACTACACTATGGCATATCTCGGTTAGGGCATATGGGAGAGCGTGGGATCTTTGGAATTATATAGGAGAAATACATTTGAAAGGAATAAAGTCGTGCAAGTTAGACTTACGCAAAGTTACATGTCTTGGGAAAAATAGATTAAAAGGTAAAGTTTAAGAGTGCGGTGAACAAAAGCGAATGGAAAACTTGACTATGTGCATTACGATGTATGGGGGCGATGAGAGTAGCTTGAAAAGCGGGATCGTTGTATTTCTTGACTTTCATCGATGACTTTTTCGAGAAAGGTTTGGGTGTACTTCATGCGACACAAGTCGAAGTCTTGATAAGTTCGAGGTGTGGAAAGGCTGAAGTGGAAAATCAAACAGGGAAAAAAATTAAGTGCCTCGGGTCGGATAATGGGACCAGTACAAATCTGAGCCATTTGTGAAGTTTTGTGAAGAACACGGGATCTGGCGTCAACTGGATTTGTCGGAAAACTCCACAAAAAATGGAGTGGCGAGAGAGAATGAATAGAACTATTGCGAAGTGGGCACGGTGCATGAGACTAAATCTGAGGATTTGAAGGATTTACAGGCGGAGGAGCGGTGAGTATGGCGGTTTATTTGATAAGCAATTAAGCGAAATCTTGCTCTGGGTAATAAAAGCGACCTGAAGAGGTGTGGGCGGTAAGGAGATAGACTACTCGGGTATGAGGATCTTGGATGTCGACCCTACGTACGTTCCGGTGATGAGAGATCAAAGCTTGATGCCAAGTCAAGCGGTGTATCTTTCTTGGGTATAAGAAAGGTGTAAAAGGGTACAAGCTTTGGGATCCGAATTCAAAGAAGGTAGTGTCGATAGAGATGTGGTTTTGATGAGGCTTCCATGGTTAAGACCACAACAGGAAGGTCGAAAAACCGAAATTTGGTGGTGTAACCAAACAATCTGCGTGAGGAAGTTCAAATTGAGCTGGAAAGTAATGACCTTTGAAATTTACCACCGATGGAGCAGGAAAATCGAGGAAGCGGCGGGGAATGAAAGCATTGCTCATGAGGAGACCCAAACGCACTATCGAACCACCGGAGAGAATGCAGGTTTGAGGATATGGTTCATCATCGCTCTATCTACTACTAGTGGGGACCGAGTCCACATTTAGGGAAGCTATTGCTAGTTTACGAAAGGGACGGATGGATGGAGGCCATGGTGGAGGAGATGGAGTCGTTGAAGAAAAAACAAAACTTGAGAATTGTCGAAATTACGAGGGAAAGAAACCCGATTAGGGTGCAAGTGGGTGTACAAGAAAAAGGATCTTTGTGTCGAGAAAAGGAAAAGGAAACGATTTAAAGCTCGATTGGTAGCAAAGGGATACTCGCGGAGGAAGGAATTGACTATGATGAGGTGTTTTCTCGGTGGTGAGACACACCTCAATCGAGGATATTTTGGCATTGGTGGCTAGCTATGATCGCGGAATTAGAAGCGGTTGGATGTGAAGACGACCTTCCTTCATGGTGATTTGGAGGAAGTGATATTCATGGAAGCGACTGAGGGATTCAAGCGGTGGGAGGCGGAGCACATGGTATCTGAGTTTGAAGAAGTCCTTTGTATGGTTGAAAGCGATCTCGAGACAATGGTACAAAAGTTCGATTCCTTCATGATCCGGATTGGGTTCACTCGATGTGAGTATGATTGTTGTGTCTACGTGAAAAATCTTGAGGATGGTTCATATATTTTTACATTCTTTGTATGTGGATGACATGATTATTCTTTGCAAAGAGCATGATTGAAATAAGCAGGTTGAAGAACTTGTTGGGAAATGAGTTTGACATGAAGGACTTGGGTCTTTCTTTAGGAAAATACTTGGGATGGAGATTAGCGAGGATAGAGCAATTTGGTAAGTAAGTTATGGTTGACACAAAAAAGAACTATGTGGAGAAAGTGTTGGAGAGGTTTAGTATGGCTAATGCTAAACATGTTAGCACTTCATTAGTGAGTCATTTCGAACTATCTACTGACCACGATGTTCAAAAATCGTGGAAGAAATTCGAGGATATATCAAGCGTGCCCTATCTGAAGTGCGATTGGTTGTTTGATGTATGCGATGGTGTGTCTGAGACCCGATTTGGCACATGTCGATCGACCTGATGAGCAAATACATGGCCAATCCGGTGTAGGGAGCCTTTGGAAAGGCATTAAGTGGGTGTTCGGATATCTCGAGAGGAGCGACAACTCATGGGATTATGTTTGCGAAACAACGAGACTCGAATTTCGGTTATAGGGTATGTGGATGCGGATTATCTTTGGAAGGTTGGATGATTTGAGATCTACAACGGGTATGTGTTTACTTTGGCGGTGTGGACCAGATTTGTTGGAGATCCATGGTACAATCTCTAGTAGCTCTATCTACTTCTTGAATCTGAGTACATGGCATTGGTGAAATTTGTGGAAGCATTGTGGTTGAAGGGTTTTGTGAATGAGCTGGGCATAGATCGAGGTGGAGTATGGTTGTATTGTGATAGTCGAGGCGCCATTTACTTGGCAAAGCATCAAGTGTATCACGCAAGGACCAAGCATATTAGCGTAAGGTATCACAAGGTGAGGGAGCTAATAGCTACTAGGGATGTGATATTGGAAAAGGTGCATACTTCTGAAAATGCAGCTGACATGTTGACAAAGACTGTGATCGCGGACAAGTTCAAACATTGCTTAGACTTGATTAATATCTTCAAATGTTAGTTTGGAGGATTACCCCGATCTTTGGATAGAACAAGTGGCGTATCTTACGAAGGGACGAGGTTATTAAATCGAGGTGGAGATTTGTTGGGAACTTGTGACTCATAATAAAGAAGCCCTTTGAAAAAAGGGCTAGTGTGGAGTCGGTGTCCACCAGACTTAGTGGGTTGTTAATTGGATTGGGTATTATGGGTAATTGACCATAATATGAAGTAGGGTTGGAATAGGATTAATAAGTATATATACTATCTATTGTAAAGCCCTATGTAACCAAGGAATCATCAATAAACAATAAGCCACCGCCTGTGGAGTACCCAAATTGGGGAACCACGTAAATCTCTTGTGTTCTTCTTAATTCTCTATCGTTTGTGTGCGTGTGTGTGATCCTATTATTCTAACAACCCCCTTCTTCCTACGTTTTTGTGACGCCCCCAAAATAGGTCCATTCCATCCAACCCATTCTGAGTCACCAAATACACGGTACAGAAATAACTACAACTTTATTAATACCTTTGTCGCAAAAATAAAATAACGACAACATATATATGTGAGTTTAAAAAATAATTATTGTCTTCTAGACAATATACATACCCAAATAAATCCTCATCACAATTATTTATACATTATTTTACAAAAATGGTGAGGACTACTTATTATAAATAAAATTGAATTTTCTTTATTCATTATTCTAAATTAATAAGGGTTAATTTGATATAATTCTTTGGTTATGGGTGAAATGTGCAAAGTTTACAAAATAAGCAAGTGGTTATAAAATATTCATTATTATTAGGGAATATTAGTTTGGTGGTGGAATATTCTTTTTTTGTAGGGAATCTCCGTGCTGACAGTAGCGATCATTAGTGGGCCCATGTAACGGAAAAGCGGTTGGATGAAGGAAAGCGACAAAGATTGAGTTTTATAAATAACGGCGTAAATTATTCTGAGATTAACCTTTGTTGGGTTACACAGTGGTTAAAATCTGATGTCTGGCGTGGTTGCCGCGATGGCACACGGTATTACGCGATATTGTTGAATTATTGATCCTTACGTGAAGAAGCCTTTACTCAATAATTATTCTGATAATTCTTTATTCATTATTTTATCTTATTGATTCAATAATTCTTTGCGTTGATATTTATATTATTATTGTTTGATAATTGTCATTACGATATTTTCCATTATCAAATCAATAATTCATATTATTTGAATAATATTATCGAGATAACATTATTGGCAATGTCTAGAAAGTTACATCTAAGGAGAGGTTTGGTCACTAATTGCTTGCGCGATGAGGAGAAATCCTTATTGGAAAGCCCCTCTTTCTGAGGAGCGGCACGGTTGTCGATCTTGTGATTACGTAATATTATTTTTGAATAATTAATTATTGATTATTATGATAAAGAAAATATTTATTTTATGTGGATATAGATGGAAAAATTTTTAATGTGACAATTGTTGAAAATTAATATTTTATCTTTTACGATAAAATAATACATTTAAATATATTATTTTAATAATATATTAGCGGTGATATTTTTATAATGATTGTGGGATATATGAGTATATGAGGAGGTAGAGTATTTTGTGGCATTAAATGTTTAACATATGTTTTTGTGTGTGGGTGGACACAATTCTTGATAGAAAATTGATTATAGGCGTAAAATCGTCCGTTTATGGATTTGGGTCAATTTACATTTGGAATTTGGAAAAATTTTCTTACTATGCAAAGTTGTAGAGAATGGAATTTCCCATGGAAAGTCATGAGTTTAATTTTTACGATAAGCGAGCTATTTTCTACAATTATTGAAGTTTGGAAAGATAAAATAATTTTTATTAAATAATGGGTGGGACCCACTCTTGTTTGACAACATGTGAAATTTCTTTGAAAATTATTTTCAAGAGTGGCATGCTTGGTCTTTGATGGCTAGCATGCGTAGAAATTGATTTTTAATAATAATAATTTATTAATTTAGTCTCAAGCTTTGGCGTTAACAACATTTCCTATAAATAGAGGCTAAGTTAGAATTGAAAATCACACGAAACTAAGTTTTCTCTCTTTCTCTCTCTAAATTATCGGCGTATTCTTGTGAGTATACTTTGAGTGTTCTTTATCTGGTCTTGGGTTTACATCGACCTTATCTGAAATTCGATCGAAATCGATTATTTTGAGGTAAGGGGTATTATTTTCTTCTTAAATGATATTTTTTTCTTCAATATCATTATCTTAGAAGTATTGGTGAACTTTTTATCAAATTTGGAACTTGTTGTGTCGGGAGTTCTTATTCACGTATCACGTCTGACCTTCACGTATCGACACTTTATTCACGAATCTGCCTTTATTCATAGAAAAATAAAAATTTTCTTTTTTGTCCAAAATATCTATTACGGATACTAGCTTTGATTGTATCCATGTTTTGATCATTCTTGAATTTTACACCAATATGATTATTTTGAAGTATTTTTGGACATGGGTAAAACAAAGTCTGAATCCTTAATCCTTAATCCTTGTCATTTTGTTTCCTTTGGATTCGTTTCTTTAAAAATGTTTTCATCATCCTCGGTCTAAATGGTGATATAAATGAATATCTTTGGCACATAGTGCAAAGATGAGCGATTAAGCGATGAATATCTTTGGCACTGTAGTGCAAAGATGAGCAGTGTTGAGATGAACATGACCATTTGGTGATCTGAATGAATATCTTTGGCACATGGTGCAAAGATGATTAAAGATGTATATTGATTGTTATTACGAGGATAAACTATTGATGATGGACTTTTAAACCTTAGAAGGCGGTAGAATTCTTTCTCTACGTGACTCTTACAATGGATTCTTTATTTCATTTGCATTTGTTGATCTAAAACTTGTTGTCTATTGTATTATTAGATTTTTCTGTTGTTGAAGACTAACGATAATTTGTTGTATATTATCTTAGTCATAATATTCTTCTTTGGCTAGTTGAGCTCACCCTTTTCCTTTTTTTTCCATTTTTCTTCTCGGGAGGTGAGAACATAGCGAGGATCGAGTCGGGGTATGGAGTGATGGTTCTAGGAAGATGTTTTAGTTGTCCTCACTATTTACGTAAAATAGTGTATGAATAATTAATGAGGACTTATTTGGGTGTGTATATTATACAGAAGACAATATTTGTATTCAAACTCACGGTTGTATTGTAAGTATTCTACCGACATATATGTATTATCAAAGTTGTAGTTTGCTTTCTATACCATGTATTTTGGCGACTTTCGAAATGGGTGTTGTATACCTATTTTGGGGCGTCACGATTAATATCGAGCTTAGGGATATGATCTCTGGCGGAGATCGGGGAATAGAACTAGGAGGGAGGCAGAGTAAATCCTTATTAGTGTGTCTACTAAGCTTATTTGTTGGTCGATCGTAATATAGGATATTATGTGATATGTTAATTTGTTTAATTAACCCTTGTTTTATGGCGATGTTTTAGAATGGGCTGCTGAAGCGTTAACAATGGAGTTTATGAGGCCCGTGGAGCAGCAGGTACTCTCTGAGCGAGGAGAAGCGTCTGCAGCAGTGGCAATGTTCCTCCTGTGAACAACGCCCTTTGAGCAAATGATGAGCAGCGGGATGTTTAGAAGCTTTTTGCGATTCATGCAAAATCGAGACGAGGAGACTTCGTGTACAAAATCGGGTGGAAATGATGGCGATGCGCGCGGTCATCACGACCCAAACGGTTTAAGGAGTTGGGACCACGATTTCCATGGAAGCGGATCCGATCAAAGCGAAAAGCGTGGGTCAAACAAATTACCAAGATATTCGATGTCTTGGGGTGCGGAGGAACGAAAGGTTCCATTCGCCACCTTTATGTTTAAGTGGTGAAGCGATTCTTGGTGGGAATCGTGAAGCGTACCAACCGGATGCATTAACATGTCTTGGGAAAGATTTGAAGCTGTTCAATGACAAGTACTTTCGAGAAAGTATTAAATCATATGAAGGAGGTAGAGTTTATTAGACTCGAGCGAAACAACATGGCGGTGTCTCGATGCGAGGCAAAGTTAGCGAAGTTATCGGTTTTGCACCTCATTTGGTGGAGAATGAGGAGCGAATGGCGCGTATGTTTACGAGAGGTCTAAAACCGGAGATTAATCATACCTTATCTCTCATAAATTTTCTATCTGTATTGGATGTTGTCAGCGAGGGCTCGATTATTAGAGCGAGATAGTGAGTATACTCAGCAATGGGGACCCTGATCGGGGTAGTCATCGAGCGATGATAACCGGCGAGGAGGAAAGAATACGGACAAAGCGGTAACCACTCGGTGGTAATCGTGGACATGATAATAGGAGAGGTGACTCAGTGGAAATTTGAGAAGAAGATTCAACAATGGGGGGAAGATATCAGCGGCGGCCGGCACCAACAACAACAAATGCTAGGGGAGGAGAGCGGCCTTGATTAGATGTTACAAATCTGCGGGAAGGAGGGACATATCATTAAGCTGTCCAACAATCAAGGTATGTTACAAGCTGTGGAAAGAAGGCCACATCGCTCGAGATTGTACTATCAGCGAAACCAAGTTCGGCGGGAGTGGTGATTCAGAAATTTGTCCGGATAAGTCGAAATCGGCGGTTCTGGAAGGCGTTTGTCGTGGCCCAGGACAAAGCGTGAGGAACCCCCAAGCGAGGTGATCACGGGTAAGCTAATCTTGAATTCTTGCGAAGTTTATACCTTACTGAATCTGGGTTCTACCCATTCTTTTATCTCTCTCTTTGTGCTCAGCGTTTAAACTTGACTCAGGAGAAATTAGATTTTGATTTATCTGTTGAAACTCAGTTGGGTGAAACCTTCGTTACATCTACGGTTTATAAATCTTGCATGATCCAAGTTGGCACTATCACATTACACATTGATCTTATCTCTTTAAAGATACTTGCTTTTGATGTGATTTTAGGAATTGATTGGTTAACCACTCATCATTACCAAAATTGATTGTTTTAAATAAGGTTGTTAGTTTTCATATTCTAACCAACTTTGTCATACAATTCAAACCACTAAACCACTAAAATCGATCAACATCATATCAAGCCACAAAAAGCTTTAGTTTTATTGAAAAAGCGGATGTCAAGCTTTCTTAGCCCATGTTATGGATTTGAATAAAACAAATCGATTTGAATAATATTTACGTGGTTAAAGAATTCCACGATGTATTTCTGAAGAGCTTCGGTCTACCCCGAGCGTGATGTTGAATTCTTTATTGACCTTGAGCAAGATACAAAGCCCATTTCTAAAACCCCATATCGAATGGCTCTATTGAACTTGAGGTTAAAGTCCAACTACTGAGTTATTAGACATCGGTTTCATTAAATCTAATCGTCTCCTTGGGGTGCTCTGTTTTATTAAGTAAAGAAGAAAAGGCGGGAGTATCGACTTTATATTGACTATCGAGAATTGAACCATGTCACCATCGAGAATAGGTATCCATTACCTCGCATTGATGACTGTTAGACCGATTACAAGGGCCTTGATTCTTTTCAAAGATCGATCTTAGATTACGGATATCATCATTTGAAGATTAAAGCGAGGATATTCAAAGGCGGCATTCGGGACTCGTCTGGGCATTATGAATTCTTGGTCATGTCTTTTGGATTGACTAATGCTCCTGCTTTTGCTTTCATGGATATGATGAGCCGTGTATTTAAGGAATATTTGGATCGATTCGTTGTTGTCTTTATTGATGACATCCTCATCTATTCAAAAGCCGTGAAGATCATGAGCACCATTTGAAGGCTGGTACTACAAAGACTTACGTGAACACAAGCTTTATGCCAAAATTTGAAGAAATCACGAGTTACGGCTTGAGGAAGTAGCATTCCTTGGGCGCGTGTGGTGTCAAAACAAGGAGTATCTGACGACGTGAAGATTGAAGCAATCTGAAGTTAGAACAGCAAAAATCGGTGGCCAAAATCTGTGACTTTACGGGCTTAATTTGGTTATTATCGGAGATTTGTGGAAGGATTTTCTCGAATCGCTACTCAGATTAACTCGGTGACTCGGAAGGATGCAAAATTCTTATGGAAGCGAGGAATGCGAGAAGAGCTTCCAGAGCTCGAGAGGAGACTCATTTAAGCTGTTACGACAATACCATCTGGTTTCGGATGGATTTGTTATCTCTGATGATGCTTACGGAAGGGGTTTAGGATGTGTTCTCATGCAACATGGGAAAGTCATAGCCTATGCCTCCGACAACTCAAAAGAATATGAGAGGAATTATCCTACTCATGATCTAGAATTAGCGGCCGATCGTATTATTAGCGTTGAAGATATGGAACCTTTACTTGTATGGAGAGAAAGTGGAGATTTATCACGGACCATAAAAGCCTCAAATATTTCTTCACCCAAAAAGAACTCAACATCTGGCGCGCGACGTTGGTTGGTGGGCTGTTAAAAGATTATGATCACACTATTGATATCATCACGGAAAAGCGAGCGTGGTAGTGCGGCGCATTGAGTAGAAGATCATATGCAAAATCTGAGTGCAATATTGTCAGCATGAAGGCCCATTTATCGACTTACAAAGGATGAAGATAGAATTAAAGACTCGAGGGTCCCACATGATGATGGCGAATATCTGAGTAGAGCAGAACTTTAATCGATAAAGTTAAAATTTTCTCAAACTACGGACACAGGGCGATCGTATGAAGAAGAAAGTGTGAGAAGGAGCTATTAGGAAGCAAAATTGATGAGGAAGGAATACTTGAGTCAATTCTAGACTTTGCGTTCTAACGATTACGACACGAAGCATAAAATCATGATGGAGCACACACACCCGTTTGCAATCCATCACAGGAAGTACCAAAATGTATCATGATATTAGACATACATTTTGGTGGAACAATATGAAGAGAGAGATTGCGGAGTTTATCTCAAGATGTTTAACTTTGTCGGCGTGTAAAGGCGGAGCATCAAGTGCCAAAAGGTCCATTGCAACCACTTGAGATTAGGAATGGAAATGGGAACACATTACTATGGATTTTATTCTGAGTCTTCCCAAAGTTTCTCAAAGGCGTAGATGCAATTTGGGTTATTGTTGATAGATTAACCAAGTCGCCCATTTCTTCTTACGTCTGAGACTTATTCCTTGAGCGTCTTGCTTTCGTATATGCGTGAATGAGATTATGCGATTGCATGGCATGCCGGTATCCATAGTTTGGGATCGTGACGAGATTCACTTCAAGATTTTGGGTTAGCTTGCGAGAAAGCTATGAGCGCAGTTCTGATTGATTCGACATACCATCCTCAAGCAGACGGACAATCGAGAGAGGACTATTCAAACCCTTGAAGATCTATTAAGACTACTGTGTCCTAGATTTCAAAGGAAGTTGGGATAAGTACCTACCACTTGTGGAATTCTCCTACAACAACGATTATCAAGCAAGTATAGGCATGGCTCCATTTGAGGCGTTGTATGGGCCGAAAATGTAGTTCTCGATATCTTTGGGGCGAGGTGGGAGAAAGCAATATTGTTGGGACGAAATTGAATTAAATGCATGACTACTGAGAAAAGATCCAATGATTAAACAAGCGTATTCAAACTTCACAAGATCGACAAAAGAGTTATCTTGATCTTCATAGAAAGGGCGTGGAGTTTAATATTGGAGATCATGTATTATTACGTATTGCTCCAGGAAGGGAGTTACAAGATTTGGGAAAAGAGGAAAGCTCGATCAAGGTTTGTTGGTCCATTTGAGATTCTTGGCCAAGAATAGGGAGCGTAGCCTATAGACTCGCGTTACCTCCAGTATGTCTCGTGTTCACAATGTATTCCACATATCTATGCTTCGTAAATATGTGAAAGACCGAACCACATTATTGCATTAGAACCGGGGCGAGATAGCGAGAAGATTTAACCTACGAGGAGATACTGTTGAGATTTTGGATAGGAAAGAGCATGTCTTACATACGAAGGTTATACCACAAGTTAAGGTTTTGTGGAGAAACCATGCAATTGAGGAAATGACATGGGAGTTGGAATCGGAGATGAAAGCGAGTACCTCACCTTTTCGATATACCGAATGCGTATGTCGATTTAGGGGACGAAATTTCATAAGGAGGGAGGTTGTAAGACCCCACTTATTATAAATAAAATTGAATTTTCTTTATTCATTATTCTAAATTAATAAGGGTTAATTTGATATAATTCTTTGGTTATGGGTGAAATGTGCAAAGTTTACAAAATAAGCAAGTGGTTATAAAATATTCATTATTATCGGGGAATATTAGTTTGGTGGTGGAATATTCTTTTTGTCGAGGAATCTCAAATGCGACAGTAGCGATCATTAGTGGGCCCATAACGGAAAAGCGGTTGGATGAAGGAAAGCGACAAAGATTGAGTTTTATAAATAACGGCGTAAATTATTCTGAATTAACAACATTGGGTTACACAGTGGTTAAAATCTGATGTCTGGCGTGGTTGCTTGCGATGGCACGCGGTATTACCGCAGATATTGTTGAATTATTGATCCTTACGTGAAGAAGCCTTTTCGATAATTATTCTGATAATTCTTTATTCATTATTTTATCTTATTGATTCGATAATTCTTTGCGTTGATATTTATATTATTATTGTTTGATAATTGTCATTACGATATTTTCCATTATCAAATCAATAATTCATATTATTTGAATAATATTATCGAGATAACATTATTGGCAATGTCTAGAAAGTTACATCTAAGGAGAGGTTTGGTCACTAATTGCTTGCGCGATGAGGAGAAATCCTTATTGGAAAGCCCCTCTTTCTGAGGAGCGGCACGGTTGTCGATCTTGTGATTACGTAATATTATTTTTGATAATTAATTATTGATTATTATGATAAAGAAAATATTTATTTTATGTGGATATAGATGGAAAAATTTTTAATGTGACAATTGTTGAAAATTAATATTTTATCTTTTTACGATAAAATAATACATTTAAATATATTATTTTAATAATATATTAGCGGTGATATTTTTATAATGATTGTGGGATATATGAGTATATGAGGAGGTAGAGTATTTTGTGGCATTAAATGTTTAACATATGTTTTTTGTGTGTGGTGGACACAATTCTTGATAGAAAATTGATTATAGGCGTAAAATCGTCCAGTTTATGGATTTGGTCAATTTACATTTGGAATTTGGAAAAATTTTCTTACGCAAAGTTGTAGAGAATGGAATTTCCCATGGAAAATCGCGAGTTTTGAAATTTTTCTGATAAAAGCGAGCTATTTTTTCTGAATTATTGAAGTTTGGAAAGATAAAATAATTTTTATTAAATAATGGGTGGGACCCACTCTTGTTTGACAACATGTGAAATTTCTTTGGAAAATTATTTTCAAAAAGTGGCATGCTGGTCTTTGATGGCTAGCATGCGTGCGTAGAAATTTGATTTTAATAATAATAATTTATTAATTTAGTTTAGTCTCCTTTTAGGCGTTAAACATTTTCCTATAAATAGAGGCTAAGTTAGAATTGAAAATCACACGAAAACTAAGTTTTCTCTCTTTCTCTCTCTAAATTATCGGCGTATTCTTGTGAGTATACTTTGAGTGTTGCTTATCTGGTCTTGGGTTTACATCGACCTTATCTGAAAAATTCGATCGAAATGCGATTATTTTGAGGTAAGGGGTATTATTTTCTTCTTCTTAAATGATATTTTTTCTTGATATCATTATCTTAGAAGTATTGGTGAACTTTTTATCAAATTTGGAACTTGTTGTGTCGGGGTTTCTATTCACGTATCGGACCTTTATTCACGTATCGACCTTTATTCACGAATCTGGCCTTTATTCATAGAAAAATAAAAATTTTTCTTTTTGTCCAAAATATCTAATACGGATACTAGCTTTGATTGTATCCATGTTTTGATCATTCTTGAATTTTACACCAATATGATTATTTTGAAGTATTTTTGGACATGGGTAAAACAAAGTCTGAATCCTTAATCCTTAATCCTTGTCATTTTGTTTCCTTTGGATTCGTTTCTTTAAAAATTTTTTCATCATCCTCGGTCCTAAATGGTGATATAAATGAATATCTTTGGCACATAGTGCAAAGATGAGCGATTAAGCGATGAATATCTTTGGCACATGGTGCAAAAGATGAGCAGTGTTGAGATGAACATGACCCATTTGGTGATCTGAATGAATATCTTTGGCACATGTAGTGCAAGATGATTAAAGATGTATATTGATTGTTATTACGAGGGATAAACTATTGATGATGGACTTTTAAACCTTAGAAGATAGTAGAATTCTTTCTCTCGTGACTCTTACAATGGATTCTTTATTTCCATTGCATTTGTTGATCTAAAACTTGTTGTCTATTGTATTACATTAGATTTTTCCTGTTGAAGACTAACGATAATTTGTTGTATATTATCTTAGTCATAATATTCTTCTTGGGCTAGTTGAGCTCACCCTTTTCCTTTTTGTTCCATTTTTCTTCTCGGGAGGTGAGAACATAGCGAGGATCGAGTCGGGGTATGGGTGATGGTTCTAGGAAGATGTTTTAGTTTGTCCTCACTATTTACGTAAAATAGTGTATGAATAATTAATGAGGACTTATTTGGGTGTGTATATTGTCTAGAGAAGACAATATTTGTATTCAAACTCACGGTTGTATTATTGTAAGTATTCTACGACATACATATTATCAAAGTTGTAGTTTGCTTTCTATACCATGTATTTTTTGGCGACTCGAATGGGTGTTGTATACCTATTTTGGGGCGTCACGATTAATATCGAGCTTAGGGATATGATCTCTGGCGGAGATCGGGGAATAGAACTAGGAGGGAGGCGAGTAAATCCTTATTTAGTGTGTCCTACTAAGCTTATTTGTTGGTCGGTCGTAATATAGGATATTATGTGATATGTTAATTTGTTTAATTAACCCTTGTTTTATGGCGATATTTAAGAATGGGCTGCTGAGAGCGTTAACAATGGAGTTTATGAGGCCAGTGGAGGCAGCAGCAGGTTTCTCACACGAGAGAGAGCGTCTGCAGCAGTGGCAATGTTCCTCTGTGAACAACGCCCTTGAGCAAATGATGAGCAGCGGGATGTTTAGAAGCTTTTTGCGATTCATGCAAAATCGAACGAGGAGACTTCGTGTACAAAATCTGGGGTGGAAATGATAGCGCGATGCGCGTTTGTCACGGCGAAAACAATTTAAGGAGTTGGGACCACAGTTTCCATGGAAGCGGATCCGATCAAAGCGAAGCGTGGGTCAAGCAAATTACCAAGATATTCGATGTCTTGGGGTGCGGAGAGAACGAAGGTTCCATTCGCCACCTTTATGTTTAAGTGGTGAAGCGATTCTTGGTGGGAATCGTGAAGCGTACTGACCGGATGCACTTAACATGTCTTGGGAAAGATTTGAAGCTGTTCAATGACAAGTACTTTCGAAAGAAAGTATTAAATCATATGAAGGAGGTAGAGTTTATTAGACTCGAGCGAACAACATGGCGGTGTCTCGATCTGAGGCAAAGTTAGCGAGTTATCGAGTTTGCACCTCATTTGGTGGAGAATGAGGAGCGAATGGCGTATGTTTACGAGAGGTCTAAAACGGAGAGATTAAATCGATACCTTATCTCTCATAAATTTTCTCTACGTATTGAGATGTTGTCAGCGAGGCTCGATTATTAGAGCGAGATAGTGAGTATACTCAATGGGGACCCTGATCGGGTAGTCATCGAGCGATGATAACGGCGAGGAGGAAAGAATACGGACAAAGCGGTAACCACTCGGTGTGGTAATCGTGGACATGATAATAGGAGAGGTGACTCAGTGGAAATTTGAAAAGAAGATTCAACAATGGCGGGAAGATATCAGCGGCGACACCGGCACCAACAACAAATGCTAGGGGAGGAGAAACCGGCCTGATTAGATGTTACAAATCGGGAAGGAGGACATATCATTAAGCTGTCCACAACAATCAAGGTATGTTACAAGCTGTGGAAAGGAAGGCCACATCGCTCGAGATTGTACTTATCGCGAAACCAAGTTCGGCGAGAGTGGTGATTCGAAATTTCCGGATAAGTCGAAATCGGTTTCTGGAAGGCGTTTGTCGTGGCCCAGACAAAGCGTGAGGAACCCAAGCGAGGTGATCACGGGTAAGCTAATCTTGAATTCTTGCGAAGTTTATACCTTACTGAATCTGGGTTCTACCCATTCTTTTATCTCTCACTTTGTGCTCAGCGTTTAAACTTGACTCAGGAGAAATTAGATTTTGATTTATCTGTTGAAACTCAGTTGGGTGAAACCTTCGTTACATCTACGGTTTATAAATCTTGCATGATCCAAGTTGGCACTATCACATTACTGTTGATCTTATCTCTTTAAAGATACTTGCTTTTGATGTGATTTTAGGAATTGATTGGTTAACCACTCATCATACCAAAATTGATTGTTTTAAATAAGGTTGTTAGTTTTCATATTCTAACCAACTTTGTCATAATGCAATTCAAACCACTAAACCACTAAAATCGATCCTTTGTCATATCAAGCCACAAAGCTATTCGTTTATTGAAAAAGCGGATGTCAAGCTTTCTTAGCCCATGTTATGGATTTGAATAAAGACAAATCGATTTGAATAATATTTACGTGGTTAAAGAATTCACGATGTATTTCTGAAGAGCTTCGGTTACCCCCCCGAGCGTGATGTTGAATTCTTTATTGACCTTGAGCAAGATAAAAGCCCATTTCTAAAACCCCATATCGAATGGCTCTATTGAACTTGAGGAGTTAAAGTCCAACTACGGAGAGTTATTAGACATCGGTTTCATTAAATCTAATCGTCTCCTTGGGGTGCTCTGTTTTATTAAGTAAAGAAGAAAGGCGGGGAGTATCGACTTTATATTGACTATCGAGAATTGAACCATGTCACCATCAAGAATAGGTATCCATTACCTCGCATTGATGACTGTTAGACCGATTACAAGGCCTTGATTCTTTTCAAAGATCGATCTTAGATTACGGATATCATCGGTTTGAAGATTAAAAGCGAGGATATTCAAAAGGCGGCATTCGGGACTCGTCTGGGCATTATGAATTCTTGGTCATGTCTTTTGGATTGACTAATGCTCCTGCTTTGCTTTCATGGATATGATGAGCCGTGTATTTTAAGGAATATTTGGATCGGTTCGTTGTTGTCTTTATTGATGACATCCTCATCTATTCAAAAGCCGTGAAGATCATGAGCACCATTTGAAGGCTGGTACTACTGAAGACTTACGTGAACACAAGCTTTATGCCAAAATTTGAAGAAATCACGAGTTACGGCTTGAGGAAGTAGCATTCCTTGGGCGCGTGGTGTCAAAACAAAGAGTATCTGTTGACGTGAAAGATTGAAGCAATCTGAAAGTTAGAACAGCAGAAGTCGGTGGCCAAAAAATGTGACTTTACGGGCTTAAATGGTTATTATCGGAGATTTGTGGAAGGATTTTCTCGAATCGCTACTCAGATTAACTCGGTGACTCGGAAGGATGCAAAATTTCTTATGGGCGAGGAATGCGAGAAGAGAGCTTCCAGAGCTCGAGGGAGACTCATTTATTTTGTTACGACAATACCATCTGGTTCGGATGGATTTGTTATCTCTGACGATGATTACGGAAAGGGGTTAGGATGTGTTCTCATGCAACATGGGAAAGTCATAGCCTATGCCTCCGACGACAACTCAAAGAATATGAGAGGAATTATCCTACTCATGATCTAGAATTAGCGGCGATCGTATTTCGCGTTGAAGATATGGAACCTTTACTTGTATGGAGAGAAAGTGGAGATTTATCACGGACCATAAAAAGCCTCAAATATTTCTTCACCCAAAAAAGAACTCAACATCTGGCGGCGACGTTGGTTTGGAGGCTGTTAAAGATTATGATCACACTTATTGATATCATCACGGAAGCGAGCGTGGTAGGTAGCGCATTGAGTAGAAGATCATATCTGCAAATCTGAGTGCGATATTGTCATCGCAAGGCCCATTTTATCGACTTACAAAGGATGAAGATAGAATTAAAGACTCGAGGGGTCCCACATGATGATGGCGAATATCTGAGTAGAAGCAGACTTTAATCGATAAAGTTAAAATTTTTGCTTCGAAGCTACGGACACAGAAGGCGTCGTATGAAGAAGAAAGTGCAAGAAAGAGCTATTAGGAAGCAAAAATTGATGAGGAAGGAATACTTGAGTCAATTCTAGACTTTGCGTTCTAACGATTACGACACGAAGCATAAAATCATGATGGAGCACACAACACCCGTTTGCAATCCATCACAGAAGTACCAAAATGTATCATGATATTGACATACATTTTGGTGGAACAATATGAAGAGAGAGATTGCGGAGTTTATCTCAAGATGTTTAACTTTGTCGGCGTGTAAAGGCGGAGCATCAAGTGCCAAAAGGTCCATTGCAACCACTTGAGATTAGGAATGGAAATGGGAACACATTACTATGGATTTTATTCTGAGTCTTCCCAAAGTTTCTCAAAGCGTAGATGCAATTTGGGTTATTGTTGATAGATTAACCAAATCGCCCATTTCTTCCGTCTGTGAGACTTATTCCTTGAGCGTCTTGCTTTCGTATATGCGTGAATGAGATTATGCGATTGCATGGCATGCCGGTATCCATAGTTTGGATCGTGACGAGATTCACTTCAAGATTTTGGGTTAGCTTGCGAGAAAGCTATGAGCGCAGTTCTGATTGATTCGACATACCATCCTCAAGCAGACGGACAATCGAGAGGACTATTCAAACCCTTGAAGATCTATTAAGACTACTGTGTCCTAGATTTCAAAGGAAGTTGGGATAAGTACCTACCACTTTGGTGGAATTCTCCTACAACAACGATTATCAAGCAAGTATAGGCATGGCTCCATTTGAGGCGTTGTATGGGCCGAAAATGTAGATTCTCGATATCTTTGGGGCGAGGTGGGAGAAAGCAATATTGTTGGGACGAAATTAAATGCACGCATGACTACGAAAAAGATCCAAATGATTAACAGCGTATTCAAACTTCACAAGATCGACAAAAGAGTTATCTTGATCTTCATAGAAAGGGCGTGGAGTTTAATATTGGAGATCATGTATTATTACGTATTGCTCCATGGAAGGGAGTTACAAGATTTGGGAAAAGAGAGAAAGCTCGATCAAGGTTTGTTGGTCCATTTGAGATTCTTGGCCAGAATAGGAAGCGTAGCCTATAGACTCGCGTTACCTCCAGTATGTCTACGTGTTCACATGTATTCCACATATCTATGCTTCGTAAATATGTGAAAGACCGAACCACATTATTGCATTAGAACCCGACGAGATAGCGAAGATTTAACCTCTGAGGAGATACTGTTGAGATTTTGGATAGGAAAGAGCATGTCTTACACTTGCGAAGGTTATACCACAAGTTAAGGTTTTGTGGAGAAACCATGCGATTGAGGAAATGACATGGGAGTTGGAATCGGAGATGAAAGCGAGGTACCTCACCTTTTCGATATACGAGTGCGTATGTCGATTTAGAGGGCGAAATTTCATAAGGAGGGAGGTTGTAAGACCCCACTTATTATAAATAAAATTGAATTTTCTTTATTCATTATTCTAAATTAATAAGGGTTAATTTGATATAATTCTTTGGTTATGGGTGAAATGTAAAGTTTACAAAATAAGCAAGTGGTTATAAAATATTCATTATTATTAGGGGAATATTAGTTTGGTGGTGGAATATTCTTTTTTTGTAGGGAATCTCAAATGCAATAGTAGCGATCATTAGTGGGCCCCATAACGGAAAAAAAGGTTGGATGAAGGAAAGCAGACAAAGATTGAGTTTTATAAATAACGGCGTAAATTATTCTGAATAACCTTTGTTGGGTTACACAGTGGTTAAAATCTGATGTCTGGCGTGGTTGCCGCGATGCTTTGGGTATTACCTGATATTGTTGAATTATTGATCCTTACGTGAAGGCCTTTACTCGATAATTATTTACGATGAATTCTTTATTCATTATTTTATCTTATTGATTCAATAATTCTTTGCGTTGATATTTATATTATTATTGTTTTGATAATTGTCATTACGATATTTTCCATTATCAAATCAATAATTCATATTATTTGAATAATATTATCGAGATAACATTATTGGCAATGTCTAGAAAGTTACATCTAAGGAGAGGTTTGGTCACTAATTGCGGCGTGATAAGGAGAAATCCTTATTGGAAAGCCCCTCTTTCTGAGGAGCGGCACGGTTGTCGATCTTGTGATTACGTAATATTATTTTTTTGAATAATTAATTATTGATTATTATGATAAAGAAAATATTTATTTTATGTGGATATAGATGGAAAAATTTTTAATGTGACAATTGTTGAAAATTAATATTTTATCTTTTTACGATAAAATAATACATTTAAATATATTATTTTAATAATATATTAGCGGTGATATTTTATAATGATTGTGGGATATATGAGTATATGAGGAGGTAGAGTATTTTGTGGCATTAAATGTTTAACATATGTTTTGTGTGTCGGTGGACACAATTCTTGATAGAAAATTGATTATAGGCGTAAAATCGTCCAGTTTATGGATTTGGTCAATTTACATTTGGAATTTGGAAAAATTTTCTTACGCAAAGTTGTAGAGAATGGAATTTCCCATGGAAAGTCATGAGTTTGAATTTTTTACGATAAAGCGAGCTATTTTCTCTGAATTATTGAAGTTTGGAAGATAAAATAATTTTTATTAAATAATGGGTGGGACCCACTCTTGTTTGACAACATGTGAAATTTTCATGGAAAATTATTTTTTTCAAGAGTGGCATGCTGGTCTTTGATGGCTTGGTGCGTAGAAATTGATTTTTTAAATAATAATAATTTATTAATTTAGTCTCCTTTTTAGGCGTTCTAACATTTTCTATAAAATAGAGGCTAAGTTAGAATTGAAAATCACACGAAAACTAAGTTTTCTCTCTTTCTCTCTCTAAATTATCGGCGTATTCTTGTGAGTATACTTTGAGTGTTGCTATCTGGGTGCGGGTTTACATCGACCTTATCTGAAAATTCGATCGAAATGCGATTTATTTTGAGGTAAGGGGTATTATTTTCTTCTTAAATGATATTTTTTCTTGATATCATTATCTTGAAGTATTGGTGAACTTTTTTATCAAATTTGGAACTTGTTGTGTGGGGTTCTATTCACGTATCGGCCTTATTCACGTATCGACCTTATTCACGTATATCTGACCTTTATTCACGAATCTGACCTTTATTCATAGAAAAATAAAAATTTTCTTTTTGTCCAAAATATCTATTACGGATACTAGCTTTGATTGTATCCATGTTTTGATCATTCTTGAATTTTACACCAATATGATTATTTTGAAGTATTTTTGGACATGGGTAAAACAAAGTCTGAATCCTTAATCCTTAATCCTTGTCATTTTGTTTCCTTTGGATTCGTTTCTTTAAAAATGTTTTTCATCATCCTCGGTCTAAATGGTGATATAAATGAATATCTTTGGCACATAGTGCAAAGATGAGCGATTAAGCGATGAATATCTTTGGCACATGGTGCAAAGATGAGCAGTGTTGAGATGAACATGACCCATTTGGTGATCTGAAATGAATATCTTTGGCACATGGTGCAAAGATGATTAAAGATGTATATTGATTGTTATTACGAGGATAAACTATTGATGATGGACTTTTAAACCTTAGAAGACGGTAGAATTCTTTCTCTACGTGACTCTTACAATGGATTCTTTTTTCCATTGCATTTGTTGATCTAAAACTTGTTGTCTATTGTATTACATTAGATTTTTCCTGTTGAAGACTAACGATAATTTGTTGTATATTATCTTAGTCATAATATTCTTCTTTGGGCTAGTTGAGCTCACCCTTTTCCTTTTTGTTCCATTTTTCTTCTCGGGAGGTGAGAACATAGCGAGGATCGAGTCGGGGTATGGAGTGATGGTTCTAGGAAGATGTTTTAGGTATCCTCACTATTTACGTAAAATAGTGTATGAATAATTAATGAGGACTTATTTGGGTGTGTATATTATCTAGAAGACAATATTTGTATTCAAACTCACGGTTGTATTGTAAGTATTCTACTACGACATATGTATTATCAAAGTTGTAGTTTGCTTTCTATACCATGTATTTTGGCGACTCGAAATGGGTGTTGTATACCTATTTTTAATCAAATTTCGATCGATAAATGGGGTCCACTGACATGTTTAACATGTTTTAAACATTTTTGGTAATAAAATACTCCTCCTCCACATATACTCATATATCCCACATTCATCGTAAAAATATCATCGTTAATATATTATTAAAATAATATATTTAAATGAATTATTTTATCGAAAAAAGATAAAATATTAATTTTCAACAATTGTCACTATAAAAATTTTCTCCATCTATATCCACATAAAATCAATATTTTCCTCATCATATGAATCAATAATTAATTATTCACAAATAATATTACTGAGAATCACAATATTGACAACCAGCGGTTCCGGGAAGAGGGCTTTCCAATAAGAATTTCTCCTTCTTGCGCCGCAATTAGGTGACCAAACATCTCCTTAGACGAACTTTCTAGACATTGCCAATAATGTTATCTAATAATATTATTCGGATAATATGAATTATTGGTTCGATAATGAAAAATATTGTGTAATGACAATTATTGAAACAACAAATATAAAATATCAACGCAGAATTATTGAATCGATAAAATAAAATATTGAGCGATAATTACTGTAACCATTATTGAGTAGTGCCTTCTTACGTAGAATCGATAATCAATAATTGGTGCAATACTGTGTCTTCTTGTCTTGATAACGCCAGACATCGTGTGTTTTAACCAACGGGTATTCCAACAATGTAAAACGGTAACAACTACGCCAGTTATTTTTAAACAACTTATTTTTTATCGCTTTCTTCCTCCAATCGCTTTCCGTTATGGGGCCCACACATGGTACTGCTGGCGCCGTAATGCGAATATTCCCCACAGATATTTAATATTCCACGACCAAACGAATATTCTCAAATGATAATGAATATTATATCACCACTTTCTTATTTAAAATATTTGCGCATTTTACCCATAACTAACCACATTAATCAAATCCACCCTTACTATTTCAAAATAATAAATAAAGGAAATTCCTTTTTATTTAAAAAAATTTCGGGGTCTTACACGTTTCTCCATATTCGTGCTATATCATCAGAGTCGGATTTGGGTCAGGGCTACAGTCCAGGACTCACAGTTAGGACTGAGTAAAAAATGGATAAAATCGAATAACCGAATATAATTGAATTTTTTTAACCAAATTATTTTGATTATTTTCTTAAATTTGGTTCTAACCAATTAATAATTCGGTTTTCGGGTTTGGATACGGTTATTAAAATTGTGGTATTCGGTTACCCGAATAACCGAATAGATTTTTTATATTTCCTATATTACCCTCTGTTTATAAAAAGATGGATTTAATATAAATACAAAGTAATTAATTTACCATCTGTTTCTTTATCTAATGTATTCCCATATTCACGTAGATCAATTTAAAACTTTCAATACACCAAATCTCCAAGGATTAACTCTCTTAACTATAATTTGCTCCCATCGGCAAGGTCCAAAAGAAAGAACAACCACAACAACGCAGAAGGGGATATTCCAAAAGAACACATGGATACCAGTTTTTTTTTAAAAATAAATGTGAATAACAAAGTAAGTAGGAACTATTAGTAACAGTTATCAAATCCAACATCATCCTAGAAACAACATTTCATAGTCACTAAGCAAGTTACACAATCAAACACTGATATAACCCGAAGTCACAAAAACTATCCAGACGATTTTTATCTTTATTTATCCTACTATGTACTATCAAATCCATCCTTATATAGTATATAGCAAGCTTCATCTTCATGTATGCCTCTTCAACAATAAACATAATGGTGTGTTGTTAAATGCTTTTGCTTTGGTAAAGAATAGAATGGTAATTACTTTGTCCTTATATTAAATCCATATGTTAATATGTTGCATGTTGTTGTCTGACTCTGTTGCTTGATTAATTAGACTTTGATAAAATAGAACTTAATTTCGATTATTAATCGAAATAACCGAATTGTAAATTCGATTTTCAGTAATTCGGTTAGTTGAGATTAAGAAATTTTCGGTTATAACCGAATAAGCTTTTCGATTCGGTTATAACTGAATTGTTCACCTCTACCCACTGTTGAGGGGCCCAAAATTTTTTATAAGCTTATGTATATATGTGTATAAAAAAAATAAAAAATAAAACAAAAGAAGTTGTCGGCTGTACCTGTTAATTAAAAAGGGATGCCAATCAATCTAATCAGTCTTTATATACTCAATCTCAAGAAGAAACGTACCGAGTAAGGAAGTTCCATATTAATTATAAAATATAATATAAAACAAATCAATACATATGGGGAATCAAAACACTCTTAGCCACAAAAAGTAGGAAAAATTCTTCGACCCTCTCAGGTCATAACTTAACAAGAAGACATTTTAAATGATGTTTTGTGGTTCAGATTTCATTGCTATTTTTATTTTGTAGGTACATGTGATGATTCTTTGCTTCGATTAATTGTGGAGGATGAAAAGAGAATTGATCAAATTAAGAAATGGTTATGGAGATTCGGGAGGAAGCATGTAGACTTAAATATGTAATTTTCATTTTTAATGCAATGCTTACAATCCGGGGTACTCTTTTTCCTTCGTTTGTAGCCATTGGGTTTTCCCCAAACAAGTTTTTGATGAGGCTCCAAAGTGTTCTTCTTTATCTTTTGTAAATTCTTATAATTTTAATAAAATTAATTAGTTGATAATTTATTTTATTTTTTTGTTTAATTTGTATAAAGGGGCACACTTGAGAAAATTTTCCCTAAGCCTTAGAAAACCCAGGACCGGCTCTGATTATCATGTTATGTGAAAGAATAAACATTCGATTCACTTCGCAAAGTTATCTAGCCACAATGTCAACCCATCAAAAAAATGTATTTAAAATATATTGTAATTTTACAAATTTAGTAATTATTTGTGAATTTTTACAATTGTTTAAAATGAGGCTATCATGATATTTTTACAACAAAAAAAATAAAAATTTAAAGATGAATGGATGAATGATTGTTTAGTAATTTGCATTATTGAACATGATATTTTTGTAACTATCAAAAATGAGGATATCATGCAACAATTTCAAGTTATGGAGTCTTGAAAAATGTTATTGTAAACAATATACGAGTATTATTTAATTTTGTGATTTATTGTATTATATTTTTATTAAAAAAACTCTTCAAATTTGAACCCACTGAACCAAGGGATTGGATCCGCCCCCGCCAACGGCGAAGGCTCCACTGAAAAAGAAGAATATATATCCATTTTATATTTTCAAATCTATGTATAATATGATAACGGTTACATTATGTTAATTTAATGTCTTAAATATTTTTTATTATAATTAGTGTATGCTTTTATAGTGCCATAATTATTAACATTAGGACACTAAATGCGTAATGAGTTATTGTATTACATGTATTTTGTAATTATTATATGATTTAGCGTATGGATAAATTTAGAAGTTTTATTTTTATTGTAATTAATTTATGTTATTATAGTGCAATAATTGAATTAATATTAGGATACTGAATGTGTAATTATTGTATTCAACTTGGATTTATATTAACATGTATATATTGATTCTCAATAGAAGGAATTTATTGCGGCCTATAATTCGCCGAAGGAATTTATTGCGACTTTAAATGACTACCAAACTGACGATTACCTTCAAATTGCTCCTCTTCAGTTGGTTAATTTAGAGAATTGATATTTCTACAAGAGCTCAATTTACATTAATGTGGATCCTGTTTACTTGTTTTGTCACGTGCCTCACACCATACTTACGATTTGGTAGTGCAGCTTTCAGTAGGTTTACCTATAGAGATGGTTAATACACCTCTATCTTTAACACGCCACATCTATTATTATATATAGACACAAAATGGGGACAATCTTTGGTTTGGTAGTCCTTTTAGGGTTGCAATAAATTTCTTCTGCGGGATGTCATAGGCCGTTCAAACCCGGAGAACCGGCGGTTGAACCACTTGACCCAACGAATGGGTGACTGATTCGCGAGTTAGACCGATTTCCTACCTACTTTAGAAAAAAAAAAAAAATAGGGCTTCAACCCTTCAATCTTCAGGTTTGCTCTTTGTAAATAATATAGAGATTGGAAGCAACCAAAAGAAAACAGAGATGACCAAAGAAAAAATGTGAGACCCCGAATTTTATGAAATAAAAGTATTTAATTTTTTTTCCTATTTTGGTAAATAGCACGGTATTGATTATTGATGCTTATGTGATAAGTCACTCAGTTTTGTTTTATTGGTATTATTAATGTAATAAAACATAAAAGCTTTTTATATAAAACATAATACTTTTATAAAGTTATTCTATAAATAAAATATATTATATTCTATTGTGCATAGTGTTTTGCATAGTAAAATCTTTTTATATAAAACAGAATACTTTTATAAAGTTATCTGTTTTATTAGACAATAATTAGAATATATTATATTTTATTATGCATAGTATTTGCATAGTGCTCGTATAGTGTTTGCATAGTAAAATCTTTTATAAAGTTATTAGTTTTTATTAGATTATAAATAGAATATATTATATTTTATTTAAAAGATTTTGCTTTAAATATGGACCGTCAGATTAAAGTAAATCAATCTGGATCGATTCATGAGTTAGTTACTTATGCGATCCACTTTTCTATAAATAGAAGCTCATTCCTTCATTATTTCTTACGAATTCAATTGAAACTCTAGAGAAAAAACTATAGAGAGTTCTTCTTCTATAATCGTGGCGTATTTTTTTAGAGTTTAAGAAAGCTTTGAAGCGTAGTGCAAGTTTTCTTCAAGTATATTCTCGCCTACCAAATCGAATACTTTTCTTTTTAAGGTAGGGATATAATTGTCGTATCAGTAAAGGATATTATTATTATTTATTATTCTCAATGGAATAACTCATGATACGCGACTACCCTATACTTGATGAAATTCTTCCATTATTCCATTCTTTATTATTATGTTGGAATAACTTTGCTTATCTAAAATACCGCATACATGGTAAAATTCTTCTAATATTCCGCTTCTTTATTATCTTGTTTAATATCATGTCTGCATGCGTTATATCTGGGACTGGTTCCATTATTTATTATTCTGCCGTAATATCACATGCATGCGTTCTGCCTGCACTGGTTCCATTATATATTATTCTCGCTTTAATATCACATGCGCATGCGTTTGGGGACTTGGTTCCATTATTTATTATTCATTGGGAATAACCTACGATTACATGTCTATCGCATGCACGATGAATCCTTCTATTATTCCATTCTTTATTATTCTCGTTAGAATAACTTTGTCATGTGGATTACCACATGCATGGTGAATGATCCTTCGTATTCATACGAATAGTATTTTCATTAAAGGGGTTTTCGCTTGAAGGCGATTAAGTAATTTTCGACCATCAAAAATTTTGAAAAAATTTGAAATGATAATTTAATGAGTTTTCTAAATTGTGTTCAAAATGACGATTTTTTTGGATGTATAGATTAAGAGTTATGGATTTTATGGGAAAAGACTATTTTAAAAATAAACTCTTATAACTCCTTGTGGTTAACTCCAAAATTGGTGAAATTTTATTGGGAGTACATGTATATATACAGGAGTATACCTTCATAAATTTTGGAATTTTTGGACAAAAGTATAATTTATGATAAATGTCTAAATATTAAGGCGGTTTAGCCATATGAAAAATAGTAAATGAATTTTAAAAATTACGAGAAAAATATATGTTCAAGATTTTGACTATATTCTGCTAAATCCTAGAAAAGAAATATTTTTGGAACTGATTTGGTATTTTTCATAAAAAATGAACTAGTTATGAGTAAATGAATTAAATATGTTATGTGAAGTAATAAAATTGGAAAATAGGATTTTATAGCTTGAGAATCCTATATAGGGTATATGCAGATTTTGATGAGGGATTTGATCATTGATTATGAAATCTTATGAGTATGACATTTTTAAATGATTAAATACATTATTTGATAAAATGTAAATAATTGAAATAAATTGTTTATAAGTTTAAGAAATGATTAAAATATTGTTATAATATTAATGATATTAGATTATGAGATTATTAAGTGATTAATAACATTTGGTTATTATTGAACGATGAATAAATTATATTATAAATGTTTAATATTTATCCTTTATCTCATTTGATTGATTCTTATATCATTGTCATCATCCTCATGCTTATATTGTGTTGAAAGTCATCTGTGGCATGTAGTGCATAGATGGACTTGGTATGATTATGACCAGGGATTATTCGGTATAATCATGATCATAATGTTACAAATGATGTGGAAAAAGTCCTCATTGGCCTGTAATGCATTGATGGACAGTTTTTGGTATGATTATAGCTATGGATTCTCTTCGGCCAAGGGTGCAAAGATGAATTGTTTTATGGCATGATCAGGACCGTTAATGAAAACACGATTATCTTTGGCCCGTAGTGCATGGATAATTAGTGGTCGTGATACTAAAGAATATCCTTGGCCTGTAGTGCAGGGATGATTCGATGATGTGGATTAATTATTGAGTTGAGTCTCAGCGATGAAATATTAATTCATGGATGTGATAATAATGAATATCTTTGGCCGTAGTGCATGAATAATTCAGTGATATGGATTAATTATCGAGCTGAGTCTCAGCGATGAAATATAAATTCATGGATGTGATATTAACGAATATCCTTGGTCGTAGTGCATGAGTGATTCGATGATGTGGATTATTTATTAAAGTGAGTCTCAAATGATAAAATATTTATTATACAATCGTTATTAATGCTTAGAAGATAGTAGATATCATGATCTACTTACTCTTCTAAAATACGATTGTATGTCTTTTGGCATGTAGTGCAAAGATAAATTGTTAATGAATATCTTTGGTAGTGGTGCAAAGATGAATTTATTAGTATGATTATGAAAGCGGAATTACGATTCAAGATAACCATGATTTTTGATGTTTCGGTGAAGATAGGTGATGAGAATTATCTTACGTCCCTAGTTGCGAAGAGGAATTTAGAACCACAATTATGATTATGAGTTATTCATATGATTGTGGACAGGAACTGTTTATTTATTTTACATGGATAAAATATTATTGGTAGACTTTTAACATAGAGAAAATAATAGACCTTATGGTCTATTTTACTCTTCTAATGGATTGCTCGTTCTGTTGCAACTATGGTTGAAAAGTTTTATTATCTACCATATGTTCTAAATCTTTGATTTATTATTGATGAAAGCTATTGATAATTTAATTATCTTTAGTCATGATATTCCTTACTGGGCTAGTTGTGCTCACCCTTTCTGCTTCACAATTCCTTTCAGGTAATAAGAGTGTTACTTAGTAAGAGTGTTACTGCATTTGACGGGGATAACGGGAATAGAACAGTGGTCTCTAGCTGTGGAGGTTCTCCTTAAACAGTATAGAAAAGTGTGTTGTATTCTATACAACATTTAGTAGTTATATTTGGTGAATCAAATAGGGTGAGGTGAACCCAACTTTGGAAGGGTGTTTTGCCACTTATCATACAAGATGTCTAATAACATACAACATCGTGTTATCATAAAACAGCAGTTGTGCACATCCACTTCTTTGAGTATATCTACTGGGCACTACCTATATGATCTTGGAGTTGATTTAAAATATAATATTCACTTGGAGATAGTGGAGATAGTTATATGTCGAGAAGACTCACCATTGGAAAGAAGATGATAGTAATCTTTTTCGTTTTTCTTTGGGGTCTATTAGGTTGACCAAGGATAATTCTGTGGCCATATGATATCTATTATAACCTAGACGCGTGGCTTCCCATGTACGAAGGTTTCCTTGAGCACTTCCCAAAGATTTTAATTTCTAAAACAGTTTTTGACTATACTTTTATATAAAGTATCATTGTAAGGTTGTGATCGAGGTACCATGAGAGTTACATACATTTGTATTAAAACTCATAGTTAATCGTGGTTCGTATACTATCTGACAATTTCAACAGTTGTATAAATGAAGTTGTATTTAAATTTTGTAGCATGTATCTGGCGACTCAGAATGAATGATGTATACCTAATTTTAGGGGCATCACAAAAATAGAGATATGCTAAAACTGAACTTTATTACTCAATGAAGAACTGAACTAAACTAAGGATTACAAAGGTTATAAATACTAAAAGTTTTCCTGAAAAGTCTCAACCAACACTGCCTATGAGATTATTTGCCTAAATAAAAGGAAGACAATCAGTATTCCTAAATAAATGAAATACTTAAAACAAACTAGACTTATTCAACAAAGACTAATTCAGTATGCATCAATGACTAATTCAACAACTTGATAGCTGTAAGTTTCACTAATTTGCAACACTCCCCCTTAGTGCAAACGTACTGTCAACAATACCAAGAGCACCTCGAAATACTTCAAACTTTGCTTTGCCAAGTGCTTTGGTAAATATATCAGCAATTTGATCATCAGTTCGAATTTTCTGCAACTGAATATCCTGAGTCAAAACCATCTCTCGAACAAAATGATAACATGTTTCAATGTGTTTTGTGCGAGCATGGAACACTGGATTTCCAGCAATCATGATTGCACTTTCACTGTCACAATGAATAGGAATTGGGTGGTCCAAGGCAGAAAGCATTTCTTGAATAAGTCTCTTAAGCCAAATACACTCTTGAGTGGCCATAGAAGCTGCAACATACTCGGCTTCACAACTGCAAAAAGCAACAGTAGATTGCTTCTTGCTGCACCACGAAATTGCTGCTGATCCCATATTAAAACAATACCCTGTTGTGGAGCGCCTATCATTTAAGTCGCCAGCCCAATCTGCATCTACAAAACCAGTCAACAAGAATGGTGTATGCTGCTGATAAAATAACCCAAAATTCAGAGTGCCTTTTATGTAGCGAAGAATCCTTTTGGCTTCAATTAAATGACTTTCACATGGTTTGTCCATAAATTGAGAAACGACTCCCACAGAGAATGAAATTTCAGGTCTTGTGATAGTTAAATAGAATAAACTACCAACAATCTGTCGAAAAAGTGTTGCATCTTCCAAAAACCTTCTTTCATTTTTGACTAACTTCAAGCAAGGGTCCATAGGAGTAGCCATTATCTTTGACTCCCTCATTTGAAAATGATCCAGCAACCTTGTTGCATATCTGGTTTGAGAGACAAAATATCCATCTGACTTGTTAACCTCCGGTCCAAGAAAATAGCTAACTTCACCTAAACTCTTTATTTCAAAACGAAGAGACAAAGCATCTTGAAGACTAGTTATTTCAGCATCGTCATCACCCGTGATAATCATGTCATCCACATAGAGAAGGAGCATTGTGCATACTAATGATGTTTTCTTAACAAATAAACTTGAATCTGCATTAGAAGACTTGAAACCACAAAAATCAAGGTATTGAGCAATTTTACCATACCAAGCACGTGGTGCTTGCTTGAGGCCATATAAGGCCTTCTTGAGTCGGCACACATGATTAGGAAACTCTTTAGAAATAAATCCATGTGGCTGTTCCATAAAGATATCATGATCTACCTCCCCATAAAGAAATGCATTCTTTACGTCTAACTGCCACAATTTCCAACCTTTGTAAGCAGCTAATGAAATAATTGTTCGAATTGTTACCATTTTAGCAACAGGACTAAAGGTCTCCTCGTAATCGAGACCATATTGCTGAGAAAACCTACGAGCAACAAGACGAGCCTTATACCTGTCAATAGTTCCATCAGCTCTCTTCTTCAATTTGTAAACCCATTTGCAAGTAACTGGTGCAACACTCTTTGGTTTCGGAACAAGCTCCCATGCACAGTTCTTGTTTAATGCTGATATTTCCTTCTATATCGCTTCTTCCCATTCAGAAATACCCTTTGCTTCATTGTAAGACATAGGCTCATCTTCACATGACCCTCATGTGAAGAAACAGGACACAACAGAGCAGTCATAATCAGCTAAATAATCAGGTTGCCTTCTTTGTCTAGAGGTCCTCTGAAGCACCGTCCCCGTAGTTTCCTCTTCCTGAATATTTTCTTTAGTAGGAGTAATATTACTCCCCCTTTCCCTGGATGCACCATCAGGGAAGGGTGAAAGATCAATTGTGTCTCTATCGGTGTCAATTTGAAGTGATGAAACTTCATCAAACACCACGTCACGGGAAACATCAACTTTCTTTGTTTCTGGATCCATACATTTCCATCCTTTCCTGTGAGTGTCATAACCAACAAAAATGCAGCGCCTTGCCCTTGGGTCCAGTTTAGTCTGATTAGTTTTTGAGACATGGGCATAACAAACTAAACCAAAAACTCGAAAATAACTCACACTGGGTGTGTGGTGGTATAGTGCTTCAAAAGGAGATGGTTCTGTCCCTGGCCATGAAGGTAAACGATTTATGACATGACAAGTTGATTGAACAGCTGCTGCCCACAGCTTTCTTGGAAGGTTCTTTGTATGCAACCATGACAAACACATAGATGTAAGATATGCCAACTTGCGCTCAACAACTCCATTTTGTTGTGGAGTTTCCCGGAAAGTCATTTGACGTTGAATGTCATGTTCTCTGCAGTAATTTAGGAATTGATCCGACATGTATTCTCCTCCATTGTCGGTGCGCATACACTTGATTTGCAGCCCAAATTCTTTCTCTACCTGCTCCTTGAACTTCACAAAATTAGAGAAAGCCTCACTTTTGTTTTCCAAGAAGTACACCCAAGTGAACCGAGAAAACTCGTCCACAAGAACCATTACATAGCGAAAGCTAGAGTAACTGGGTGTTTTTGTCGGCCCCATCAGATCTGAATGAACTAGTTGTAACGCAGCAGAAGCTCTATTCTTTGAATTCGGAAAAGGGAGGCAATGTGATTTTCCATATTGACACCCAGGACAAACCACATCATGGTGAATCTCATTAAAGAGAGGAACTCCATCAAGAAGCTTCTTTGTGGAGATTTTCTGCAGCAACTGATACCCAACATGGCCCAAACGATTGTGCCAAAGCGTTGCACTTTCATTCTGACTTGTTTTTTCAACATATGCATCACTTGCAGACAAAAGATATAATGATTCTTTCCTTCTCCCAGTAAATAAAACATCAGCTTCTATGTGCTTTATATTAGAAAGAATTTGGACATTTTTGGGACCAAAGAGAACATACCTCCCATCGTCGATTATTTGAGAAACTGAGGCAAGATTCTTCGTTAGGCCTGGTACATGATAAACATCTTTGAGAGAAACTCCTCTGTTATTCGAAATATCTGCCTCAAAATGTCCTTTCTCAACAGGATATAAGGAATTATCAGCTGTCGCAATGGTTTTCTTCCCACAATGTGGACGAACGTCCGAAAATAAAGAATCATTTCATGTTGCATGATGAGAGAAACCAGAGTCAACAATCCATTCGTTGTTGTAGTCTATGGAGGCATTAACATCTGTCCGTGCAGAGGTCACAATAGTTGATTGATCGGCTGTAATAGACAAGCAATGCTCCCATTTGGATTGTTCAGACTCATCTTTTTCATGAGCAACATTTGCACCTGCTACCATAAGTTTGACACGACAGTTGGCTTTAATATGACCAGGTCTGCCGCATCTATTACACACAACTTTTACATGACAATCACGCTTCATGTGCCCCAGCTGTCCGCACCGAAAGCATTCTTTTGAATTTTCTCTGAATTTCCCTTCATTGTTGGACCGCTCGGTGTCATCAGAACCTTGCTTGGAGAAGTTCTTATTCCCTTGGTCCTTTGTGTACAGAGCATCCTCCACTAGAGAGAGAGATTGTTTATCATTGCTGGTCATTTGTTTCACCAAGGCTTCTTGATTAGAAAGAAGATTCTCTAAATCAATAATTGAAGGTTGTGTTGCCCACCCTTGTATAGAAGAAATAAAGGGCATAAACTCTTTTCGTAGTCCACAAATGAGATAACGACGCAAACGAGCATCACTCACGGGTTCCTCCGTATCCAGTTCTGAAATTTCAGCACACAAGGTTTTGACTTTTAAAAAATATTCTGGAATTAAAAGAGTACCTTGAGTCATTCCAGCAAGTTCATTCTCCAAGTACTGGAACCGCATTGTATTCTTTTGAGTGAACAACCGTTCAAGTGTCTCCCACACTTGTTTTGGCGACGAGACATCACGAACATGTGCGATGTTTGTAAGGCAAACATGGCTTTGTCGCACTTAATCTTCCACTTTCGCCGTAAGTCAGCATTTTGGGGTGTATCTTCTGAAATTACATCATCATCACCAGAGATAAGATCCCACAAGTCCTGCCCTTGTAGATAGGCTTCCATGCATAGCTTCCAGTAATTATAGTTGTTACTAACAAGTTTATCTACAGAAACATTGTTTCCACCATTCATCTATACTGAGAAATAAAATCAAACACATGGTAGACGACCAAGCTTTGATACCATGTAAATAATATAGAGATTGGAAGCAACCAAAAGAAAACAGAGATGACCAAAGAAAAACAGAGATATGCTAAAACTGAACTTTATTACTCAATGAAGAACTGAACTAAACTAAGGATTACAAAGGTTATAAATATTAAAAGTTTTCCTGAAAAGTCTCAACTAACACTGCCTATGAGATTATTTGCCTAAATAAAATGAAGACAATCAGTATTCCTAAATAAATGAAATACTTAAAACAAACTAGACTTATTCCACAAAGACTAATTCAGTATGCAACAAAGACTAATTCAGCAACTTGACAGCTGTAAGTTTCACTAATTTGCAACACTATTCTACTTTTTCTTCTCCGTTTTCATTAATGTATGACTTATTCTAATAAATAACACAAAACTATCCACTTTCCAAATCAATTATACATATCCATTAAGCCTTAACAATATTTACAAATAATAATCACTGAACAATGACAAAATAATATCCAGATCTGAGCCAAAACAAAAAAATAAAAAAAAAAGAAAAGAAGAAGAAATAATTGCCGAAGAAATTCAAAAGTTTAAGAGCAAAATATATTAAAATAAAAATCAAAAGCTAGAGTTTTAGATTGAACTCATCAACCATTTTAGATCGGACTCATAAACCGAGTAAGCAAAAGAAGTATTATGTGAATTTAGCAACAAAAAAAAAAAAAAAAAGAAGGATTTTGCGTACTGCTGATTTGGATTTTGGGGAGCAAAAGAAAGTAGTATTCTCAGTAAAAAAAAAAAGGTCTGAATGAGAGAATATGTCAAAAACATATAACATATTCTCTTACTACAATAATTAATATGATAAAAGAAGGGGACTTAGATCATCCACCGGATTTAAGGACTTGAATTTTTATTAGATATCGTGTTTTGACTAGAATATGCCAAAAGTATATTGGCATATTTTCTTTATATTCATATGTATTATTTGATTTAGTATCATTCTTTTCGCATACATTTAGTATTTATTTAAATTATATAAAGTAAATAGTCTATAAATAGATTTAGTTTTTTTGTGTAGATAAATTGATTAATTTTATATATTTACTAAATATTATATATAATATATACTAATAATTAATGTATTTAATTATTTTTTATATATTAATGACGTCACTAGGTCAATAACGATTCGACCACTGGAGGAACCGGTGACCCATCCATTCGGTACCTTTTCTGATTCGATTTCAAAACATTGCATTAAAGTCAATTAGGACGATGTAAATTATGGTCATGTATGCATTGTATGTATGTGATTGTATGCATGTATGTATGTGATTGTACATCTATTTAACAAAATACAACTGATTTTGAATTTTCCGCTCACCCTAATAAATTATCTGGGCCGTTCAAAGTTTGGGATAAATCCTCACAAATCATATATAGTCTTTTAGAGTCATTTATTACCACACAGCCAGTTAATTATATTGCAGCTAAAATGAAACAGAAGATCAAAAAGAATAGAATAACATATTTGGGTTATTGTCTCTCGCTAAAATCTAAATGCAACCATAAAGCTTTTTTGGGGTATGAATTAAACTGATAATTAATTTATGAAGAAAATGAATTATTAATTAGCAATGGAGACAAAATAGAAGCATGGAATTATTATGGTAAGAATTTGAGGTAACATTTCATCTATTACTCTATATATGTTTACATATTTATATATATGATTACATATTGATACTATATGCATGAAGAAATAATTTGAGCTACGATTTTTTCTATATAACTATTAAATTTTAATACAGTAACACAATTTGTCATAAGAATTAAATGTATTAATTCAATTTAATACAAGGAATTAGTTTTTCCATATATATGATCCGTTTAAATATACATTTTTGATATATGGAAGTATTATTTCTATTTACCAATCTATTTGGGAGTGTTAAGGAAGAAAGTGAAAAATATTTAGACAAATATATAGACAAACATAATTAATTTAAGTTTCAACTCCTATATTTAGTATTATATACTAATACTCTTACCGATCTATTAACAACAAGTAGATCAACGCAAGGAGAATTAGTAATGTGTCAGAAGAAATTGGTACAAGAAGCCGTGGATACACTTTTTGATAATAGAATCTGCGGGTAGCTATTGTTTACGACAGAATTTCGTCAAAATTACTTTATTTACTAAGGGACGTAGGAGGAGGAGGGCCCGTCATTTCATATTTTGCCACAAAGATTGAAAAGTTTTCTTGTTCAATTTTATTTTGATGATATGACATGAAAATTAAAATGGGAAGGATCACAATTCTTTCATCTAGCAAAACGCTCGACCAGTTTAGTATCGCCAATTATTGCATAGCGAAGGTCTTGGGCTCAAACAGAATCAGGCCTAGTCTACCATATCATCTGATTCTGCTTAATCTACTGTCTGAACACTTGAGCAGAATCAGGCCTAGGTTGTGTTTGTTTAAAAGTTTTGAATGGAATTTGAATAGTGAATCGATCAATTAATGTTTATTTTGGTTTGATTAATCGAATCTAAGGTAAGATGGAATGAAATTTGAATGGCTAAATCGGATTTTAATGACCGAATGAACAATTTGAATGAAGTAAAAAAATTAAAAAAATTTAAAAAATATTAACTATTATATTAAGTAATATTAAATAAATTTAAAATAATTTTGAATTTTTTCAGTGGGTAAAATGATATAGTTTTGTCATTTAGATGTTTCAGACATGTCAATTATCAAACAGTTTTTTTTTCATTCAGATTCAGATTAAACTCATTCAAATTCAGATTCAATTCATTCAGATTTAGATTCAGATTCATTCAGTTTTTATCAAACACTCCCCTATGTAAGATCCCAAATAATTAATAAATGAAATTTAATTTCCTCTAATTATTATTTTGAAATAGTAAGGGTTGATGTGATTAATGTGGATAATTCTACGGGTAAAATACATAAATATTTCAAAATAAGCAAGTGGTTATAAAATATTCATTGTTGTCGGGGAATATTCGTTTGGTGCGTGGAATATTAAATGCTCGTGTCGGGGAATATTCGATGCGACGGTAAGTTGTGACCATGTGTGTGGCCCCATAACGAAAAAAGCGATTGGAGGAAGAAAATGACAAATATAAGTTGTTTAAAAATAACAGGCGTAGTTATTCTGCTTTACATCGTTGGAATACCCGGTGGTTAAAACATGATGTCTGGCGTTATTGCACAAGAATATTACCAGATTATTGCAATTATTGATTCTTACGTGAAAGGCCTTTACTCAATAATGGTTACAAAGATGGTTATTGTTCGATGATTTTATTTTATTGATTCAATAATTGTCTGCGTTGATATTTTATATTCTTTGTTGTTTTAATAATTGTCATTACACAGTATTTTTCATTGTCGAAACAATCTGAATAATATTATTAGATAACATTATTGGCAATGTCTAGAAAGTTCTGTTTAAGGAGAGGTTTGGTCACCTAATTGCTGGCCCAAGTGGGAGAAATTCTTATTGAAAGCCCCTCTTTCCTCGAACCTGCTGGTTGTCGATATTGTGATTCTATAATATTATTTGTGAATAATTAATTATTGATTCATATGATGAGGAAAATATTGATTTTATGTGGATATAGATGGAGAAAATTTTTAATGTGACAATTGTTGAAAATTGAAATTTTATCTTTTTACGATAAAATAATTCATTTAAATATATATTATTATATTTTAATAATATAATAATGGTGATATTTTTACAACGAATGTGGGATATATGAGTATCTGAGGAGGAAGAGTATTTTTGTTGCAATAAATGTTTAAAACATGTTAAACATGCTTCGGTGGACCCCATTTATTGATCAAATTTGATTATAACCTCTAAAATCACCCGTTTGTGGATTTGGTCAATTTCTGTTGGAAATTTGGAAAAACTTTCTTCTGTAAAGTTGTAGAGAATTGAATTTCCTATAAAAACTCATGAGATTCGAATTTTTCTGATAAAAGGCTATTTATTATGAATTATTGAAGTTCAAGCTCAAAATAATTGATTTTGGAAGTTTAAATTATTTTAAATTAGAAAAACGTTTTTTTTTTTTCTTCTAGAAGGTTGGCATGTGTGAATTGCTGAGATTCAGATTTCAAAGAATACGTATAATATTTTTATAAATATTAATATTTTATTAAATTTTCTGTTTTGGTGTTCTAAATAGGTGCTTAGGTTAGAATTGAAAATCACACCAGAAACTGAAGTTTTCTCTCTCTATATTATCGAGCGTATTCTTGTGAGTATTTTGAGTATACTTTGAGTATTGCTATCTGGTGAAAGTTCAAGATATAGTCTATATCCATATTCCGATTAAATCTTGATCTTTTCGAGGTAAGGGATGTTATTTTATTCGAAAATGATATTATTTCTTCAATATCATTATCTTTGAAATATTGGTCTAAAGTTTTTATCAAATTTGGAACTTTTGGTGTCGGGTTACTATTCACGTATCTGACTTTATTCACGAATCATACTAACACTATTCATCGAAAAATGAAAAATTTTCTTTTAGTCAAAAATATCTATTGTGGATACTAACTTTGATTGTATCCATGTTTTGATCATTCTTGAATTTTACACCACTATGATTATTTTTGAGGTATTTTTGGACGTGGAAAAACAAAGTACGAATCCTTAATCCTTAATCCTTGTCATTTTGTTTCACTTTGGATTCGCTTTTTTAAAAAATATTTTCATCATCCTCGGTCTTAAATGATGATATTATTGAATATCTTTGGCACAGGTGCAAAGATGAATGATTTATGATGAATATCTTTGGCGATGGTGCAAAGATGAATGATTTCTGATGAATATCTTTGCCGTAGTGAAAGATGAATGATTTTGATGAATATCTTTGGCCAGTAGTGCAAAGATGAGCAGGTGTTTAGATGAACATGACCAATCGGTGAATGTCCTTGGCACATGTGTCTGAGGATGAATATTTGATCCTGGATATATTGATTGATGTTACGAGGGATAAAATAGAGCGGTGAACTTTAAAATTCATACATAGAAGATAGTAGTTTGCATTCTCTACTTAACTCTTCTAATGAATTATTATTTCCATTGCGAATATTGATTTAAAACTTGTTGTCTATTGTATTCTATTATATTTTTCCTGTTGAAGACTAACGATAATTTTGTTGTATATTATCTTAGTCATAATATTCTTTTCTTGGGCTAGTCGAGCTCACCCTTTTCCTTTTTTGTTCCATTTTTCTTCCGAGGAGGCGAGAATATAGCAAGTACTGTAGCTCGGGTATGGAATGAAAGTTCTAGGGAGAGTTGTTTAGTTTTCCTCACCATTGTTGTAAAATAATGTATCAATAATTATGATGAGGATTTATTTGTATGTGGATATTATCTAGATGGCAATATCTCGTATTTAAACTCACAGTTTTACTATTGTAATAATAAAGTTGTAGTTGTTTACGTCATCGTGTATTGACAACTCGGAATGGGGATGTAGACCTATTTTGGGGGTGTCATAGTTGGTATCGAGCTTAGGATATGATCTCTGGCGGAGATCGGGGAATAGAACTAGGAGGGAGAGAGGTAAATCCTTCGCTAGTGTGTGTCTACCTAAGCTTATTTGATAGTTGGTCGAGATATAGGGATATTATGTGATATATTGATTTCCTTAATTAACCCTTGTTTTATGGCGATGTTGAGAATGTCGATGAGAATATTAACAATGGAAATGAGACCGGGAGACGCCTTTGTACTCACCAACGAGGAGAACGCGTCTGTGAGTGGCGGCAATGTTCCTCCTGTGAACAACACCACCGAAAGCGAGATGATGAACGAGGGATATTTAGAAGCTTTTCATAGCGGTTCATGCAAAAATCGGAGACGAGGAGACTCGTGTTTAAAACATAGGAGGAAATGATAGCAATTCACGGGTTGTCATCACCAAGCCCGATTCAAAGTTGGGACCACCGAATTTAAGGGAAAGCGGATCCGATCATGGCGAAACATGGGTCAAGCAAATTACCAAGATATTCGATGTCTTGGGATGCCATGAGAAAACGAAGGTTCCATTCGCCACCTTTATGTTCCGTGGCGAGGCGATCTCTTGGTGGTGGAGTCTCGTAGGCGTACCCATCCAAACCGCTTCCAAAGATGTCTTGGGAGGCGTTTGAAACTATTTAATGACAAATACTTTCACGAAAGTGTTCGTCATATGAAGGAAGTGGAGTTTATTAGTACCGAGCGAATAACATGGCGGTGTCTCAAGATCGAGGCGAAATTTGCGAGTTATCCGAGTTTTGCACCTCATTTGGTGGAGAATGAGGAACGTATGACGTGGATGTTTCGAGAGGTTTGAAACCCTAAGACATCGTCGATATCTCATCTCTCATAAATTTTCTCTCTATTCAGGATGTTGTTAACAGGCTCAATTGTTAGAGCAAGATACTTGAGTACTGGTCAACCGAGGTACCACAATCGAGGATCATACCGGAGATAGCGATCAACAAAACAACAATAATCGGTGGAGAAAGAAAAAGGCGGACAAAAATGGTAACCACTCTGGTGGTAATCATAGCCATGAAAATAGAAGAAGCGAGTCGGGAGGAGATTTTAAAAGAGGAGATTCAACAACGACCATGTGAAGACGACGGTGCAAGAACAATCGGTTCCAAGGGAGGAGAAACGACCACCGGTCATATCTTTATAAATGCGAAAAGAGGGACATATCGGTCAAATCGCCTGGCAATGAGTTCAAGTATGCTATAATTGTGGAAAGGAAGGACATATCGCTTTCGAGATTGCACGATGGCGAAACCTAGTTCAATGAGGGGCGGTGACTCAAAAGACCCATCGAGAAAAGTCAAAGTCAACCCGGTTCTGGAAGAAGCGTTTGTTGTGGATCGTCAAAATCACGAGGAACCCAAACGAGGTGATCACGGGTAAGCTATTTATAAATTCTTGTGAAGTTTATACTTTACTGAACAAGTCTGCTACCCATTCATTTATCTCTCCTGCTTGTGCTCAACAGCGTTTAAACTTGACTCAGGAGAAATTAGACTTTGACCTATCTGTGGAAACTCCAGGTTAGGAGAAACTTTCATCACATCCACTTGCTTATAAATCTTGTCTAATCCATGTTGGCACCCTTATCTTACCATTGACCTTATCTCTTTAAAGATACTTGCTTTTGATGTGATTTTAGGGGATTGATTGGTTAACTACTCATCATGCCAAAATTGATTGTTTAGTAAGGTTGTTAGCTTTCATATTCCTAAACAACTTTGTTGTTCAATTCAAGCAACTAAACCATTAAAATCAATCAACGTCATATCTAATCATAAAGTCGCTCGTTTATTAAAAAGCGGATGTCAAGCTTTCTTAGCCCATGTTATGGATTTGAATAAAGACACGTCAAAATTGAATAATATTCTGTTGTTATTAACTTTCTGACGTATTTCTGAAGAACTTCCCGGTCTACCCCGAGCGTGAAGTTGAATTCTTTATTGACCTTGAACACAGTACAAAGCCCATTTCTAAAACCCCATATCGAATGGCTCTATTGAACTTCAGAGTTAAAGGTCCAACTACATGAGGAGTTGTTGGACATTGGTTTCATTCGTCTGGTACATCTCCTTGGGGTGCTCTGTTTTATTTGTAAAGAAGAAAGAAAGGCGGTTTGAGTATGCGACTTTGTATTGACTATCGGGGAATTGAACCATGTCACTATCAAGAATAGGTATCCTCTACCTCGTATTGATGACTTGTTTGACCAGTTGCAAGGAGCACAATTCTTTTCAAAAATCGATCTTAGATTACGGATATCATCATTTTGAAGATTAGAATCGAGGATATTCAAAGACCGCGCCTTAGAACTTCGATGCGGGCATTATGAATTCTTAGTTATGTCTTTCGGATTGACTAATGCTCCTGCGGCTTTCATGGATATGATGAACCGAGTATTCAAAGAGTATTTGGATCGATTCGTTGTTGTCTTTATCATGACATCCTCATATATTCCAAAAGCCGTGAAGATCATGAGCACCATTTGAAGTCAGTACTCAAAAGGCTTCGTGAAAACAAGCTTTATGCCAAGTTAAAGAAATGCGAGTTACGGCGAGAAGTAGCATTTCTTGGGCATGGTGTCAAAACATGGAGTATCTGTTGACGTGCCAAGATTGAAGCAATACAAAGTTGGAACAACCAAGTCGGTGGTGAAGTCACGTAGCTTTTGGGCTTAGGCTGGTTATTATCGGAGATTCGTGGAAGGTTTTCTCGAATCGCTTCTCTGCTTAACTCATCTAACTCGGAAGGATACAAAATTCGTTTGGAGCCGAAGAGTGCGAGAAGAGTTTCCAAGAGCTTAAAAGGAGACTTATTTCGCACTTTTGTTCTAACAATACCATCTGGTTGGATGGATTTGTTATCTACTGGCGATGCTTGGGCAAAGGGTTAGGATGTGTTCTCATGCAACGTGGGAAAGTCATAGCCTGTGCCTCATGACAACTTAAAGAATATGAGAGGAATTATCCTACTCATGATCTAGAGTTAGCGGCCATCGTTTCAGCTAGCTTAAAGATCCGGAGGCACTATCTATATGGAGAGAAAGTGGAGATATATTCGGACCATAAAGCCTTAAATATTTCTTCACTCAAAAAGAACTTAACATCTTGCGCGGCGACGTTGGCTCGAGCTATTGAAAGACTACGACCACACTATTCAATACCATCCTAGAAAAGCGAACGTGGTAGTGGACGCCGCGTTGAGTAGAAGATCATATGCGAGAATGAGTGCGATGATGTCAAATATACGACAGAGCCAACTTTAATAGAAAAAGTTAAGGTTGCTCAAGCCACCAACCGGAGGCGATGCATATGAAGAAGAAAGTACAAGAAGGAGCTATTAGGGCGAGAATTGATGAAGAAGGAATACTTGAGTCCACTCCGGACTTTGTGTTCCTAACGATTACGATTTGAAGTACAAGATTATGATGGAGGCACACAATACACCATTTGCAATCCATCCGGAAGTACTAAAATGTATCGTGATCTTCGGACATACATTTTGGTGGAACAATATGAAGAGAGAGATTGCAAAGTTTATCTCAACATGTTTAACTTGTCAACGGTAAAGGCGAGCATCAAGTGCCTAAGGGACCATTGCAACCACTTGAGATTCCGAAATGGAAGTGGGAACACATTACCATGGATTTCGTTCACGGGACTTCCCACGGTTTCTCAAGGCATAAATGCTATTTGGGTTATTGTTGATAGATTAACCAAATCCGCTCATTTCTTGCCAATACGGAGACTTATTCCCTTGAACGTCTTGCTCAAATGTACGTAAATGAGATTGTGAGATTGCATGGCATGCCAGAGATCCATAGTTTGGATCGTGACCCAAGATTCACTTCAAGATTTTGGGTTAGCTTGCAAAAAGCTATGGAGTACGGATTTAAGATTCGATTCGGCATACCATCCTCAAGCAGACGGACAATCGGAGAGATTATTCAAACTCTTGAAGATTTATTAAGACTCATGTCCTGACTTCAAAGGCGGTTGGGATAAGTATTTACCATTGGTGGAATTCTCCTACAACAACAGTTATCGAGCAAGTATAGGTGTGGCCCCATTCAAGCATTATATGGACGAAAGTGTCGCTCTCAATATGTTGGGATGAGGTGGGTGAAGCAACATTGTTGGGACCCGAAAGTTAAATGCGATATGACTACCGAAAAGATCCAAATGATTCGACAACGTATACAAACGGCACAAGATCGACAAAAGAGTTATGCGGATCTTCATCGAAAGGATGTGGAATTTAGTATAGGGGATCATGTATTGTTGCGTGTTGCCCCATGGAAGGGAGTTACAAGATTCGGGAAGAGAGGAAAGCTCAATCCACGATTTATTGGTCCATTTCAAATTCTTGACCGAGTAGGAAGTGTAGCCTATAGACTCGCGTTACCTCCAAGTATGTCTCGTGTTCATAATGTGTTTCACATATCTGTACTTCGTAAATATGGGAAAGACCCGAATCACGTTATTGAGTTAGAATCGGACGAGATAGCAAAGACTTAACGTATGAGGAAGTACACTGTCAAGATCTTGGATAGGAAGGAGCATGTCCCACGACGAAGGTCATACCACAAGTTAAAGTCTTGTGGAGAAACCATGCTATAGAGAGAAAAATGACACGGGAGTTGGAAGCGGAAATGAAAGCGAGGTATCCTCATCTTTTTCAAACACACCAGTACGTCGTCAATTTCGAGGACGAAATTTCATAAGGAGGGAGGTTGTAAGATCCCAAATAATTAATAAATGAAATTTAATTTCCTCTAATTATTATTTTGAAATAGTAAGGGTTGATGTGATTAATGTGGATAGTTACGGTAAAATACGCAAATATTTCAAAATAAGCAAGTGGTTATAAAATATTCATTGTTGTTTAAATATTAGTTTGGTCGTGGAATATTCAGATCGCTTGTGAGAATATTCGTAATGCACGGCGTTGTGACCGTGTGTGGGCCCCATAACGAAAAAGCGATTGGAGGAAGAAAATGACAAATATAAGTTGTTTAAAAATAACGGCGTAGTTATTCTGGTTTACAATTGTTGGAATACCCGGTGGTTAAAACACGATGAATACGTTATTGCACAAAGAATAACACCAGTATTGCACCAATTATTGATTCTTACGTAAGAAGGCACTACTCAATAATGGTTACACGATAATTCTTTGTTCGATTATTTTATTTTATTGATTCAATAATTCTTCTGCGTTGATATTTTATATTCTTTGTTGTTTTTAATAATTGTCATTACACGTATTTTCATTGTCGAAACAATAATTCATATTATCCAATAATATTATTAGATAACATTATTGGCAATGTCTAGAAAGTTACGCCTAAGGAGAGGTTTGGTCACCTAATTCTTGTGCCAAGATGGAGAAAAATTCTTATTGAAAGCCCCTCTTCCTGAGGAGCGCACCGGTCAGTTTAATATTGTGATTACAGAATATTATTTGTGAATAATTAATTATTGATTCATATGATGAGGAAAATATTGATTTTATGTGGATATAGATGGAGAAAATTTTAATGTGACAATTGTTGAAAATTGAAATTTTATCTTTTTCCGATAAAATAATTCATTTAAATATATATTATTATATTTTAATAATATAATAATGGTGATATTTTACAACGAATGTGGGATATATGAGTATCTGAGGAGGAAGAGTATTTTTGTTGCAATAAATTTTTAAAACATGTTAAACATGCTCGGTGGACCCCATTTATTAGTGAAATTTGATTATAAATTCTAAAATCACCCGTTTATGGATTTCGGTCAATTTCTGTTGGAAATTTAGAAAAACTTTCTTCTGTAAAGTTGTAGAGAATTGAATTTCCTATAAAAACTCATGAGATTCAATTTTTCTGATAAAAGGGCTATTTATTATGAATTATTGAAGTTCAAGCTCAAAATAATTGATTTTGAAGTTTAAATTATTTTAAATTAGAAAAACGTTTTTTTTTTTCTTCTAGAAAGGTTGGCATGTGTGAATTCTTGAGATTCAGATTTCAAAGAATACGTATAATATTTTTATAAATATTAATATTTTATTAAATTTTCGCTTTTTGTGTTGTTACAGCGATTTCCTATAAATAGGTGCTTAGGTTAGAATTGAAAATCACACCGAAACCAAGTTTTCTCTCTATATATTATCGGCGTATTCTTGTGAGTATTTTGAGTATACTTTGAGTATTGCTATACGGTGAAAGTTCAAGATATAGTCATATCCGATATTCAGAGTTAAATCTTGATCTTTTCGAGGTAAGGGATGTTATTTTATTGAAAATGATATTATTTCTTCAATATCATTATCTTTGAAATATTGGTCTAAAGTTTTATCAAATTTGGAACTTTTGGTGTCGAAGTTACTATTCACGTATCTGGCCTTTTATTCACGTATCACAGCCTTTATTCACGAATACCACTATATTCATCGAAAATGAAAAATTTTCTTTTAAGTCCAAAATATCTATTGTGGATACTAGCTTTGATTGTATCCATGTTTTGATCATTCTTGAATTTTACACCACTATGATTATTTTTGAGGTATTTTTGGGCGTGGAAAAAACAAAGTACGAATCCTTAATCCTTAATCCTTGTCATTTTGTTTCCTTTGGATTCGTTTCTTTAAAAAATATTTTTCATCATCCTCGGTCTTAAATGATGATATTATTGAATATCTTTGGCACCGTAGTGCAAAGATGAATGATTTATGATGAATATCTTTGGCGATGAGTGCAAAGATGAATGATTTCACGATGAATATCTTTGGCGTAGTGCAAAGATGAATGATTTTGATGAATATCTTTGGCCCGTGGTGCAAAGATGAGCAGTGTTTAGATGAACATGACCAATGGTGAATGTCCTCTTTCACATAGTCACGAGGATGAATATTTGATCCCAGATATATTGATTGATGTTACAGGGGATAAAAATAGGCGGTGAACTTTAAAATTCATACATAGAAGATAGTAGTTTGCATTCTCTACTTAACTCTTCAATGAATTATTATTTCATTGCGAATATTGATTTAAAACTTGTTGTCTATTGTATTCTATTATATTTTTCCTGTTGAAGACTAACGATAATTTTGTTGTATATTATCTTAGTCATAATATTCTTTATTGTTCTGGCTAGTCGAGCTCACCCTTTTCCTTTTTGTTCCATTTTTCTTCTCAAGAGGCGAGAATATAGCAAGTACGAGTCGGGGTATGGAATGAAAGTTCTAGGGAGAGTTGTTTAGTAGTCCTCACCATTGTTGTAAAATAATGTATCAATAATTATGATGAGGATTTATTTGTATGTGGATATTGTCTAGATGGCAATATCTGTATTTAAACTCACAGTTTTACTATTGTAATAATAAAGTTGTAGTTGTTTCTGTACCGTGTATTGACAACTCAGAATGGGTGATGTAGACCTATTTCGGGGGTGTCACACCCTAGTCTACCATATTAATTTGAAATGAATTTGTTAATTCTTGTAAGATAATTTTTTGGTAATTTTGAATGTAATTTTTTTTAAAATTTTATATTTACTATATTATTTGTACAATATAACAATAACAATTAAAAATATTCTCTTCGTTCCGAATTATAAGATCGATAATGATTTTTTAAAAGAAAATTTGAGATATTTTTAAATTTCAAATTGACGTAATTCATTTAAGTTTTGAAAACAATAAATCTTATAATTAGTAGTATTTTTTAGAGAGGATGAGATATTCATAATTGTATTGACAAAAGACACATGGGTTTATGTTAATTTTGAGTTTGAAAATATTTAAAATTAACTTCTGAAAAATCAATATTAAATTATTAATCTTATAATTTGAAACGAATGAAATATATAAATGGAATTCATATAAGAAAAGGTCTAATTTAAAACAATTTTTAGAACACTGTTTATGGTAACCGAATACTTAATAATAAGTATTCATGTGCATCCTTTTTGTTTATGGCTAGATCAAAAGAAACAAATTAAAAAGGTTCCTACAGAGTGATTAGACCTCATGAGCAAATGAGAAAGACATGATTGCTTCAATCAGTACTGCTGCTTTAATTTCATTCTAATGGCAACCACAACACTTATTTTCAATTGGTTAAGTCATGCAAAGCTTATATAACAAAGAGATGAAAAGTACATGTTATTCGAGCATATAATAAATTATAAAAAGAATCAAATAAATTAAGATCCAATCCAATCAATTTTTCATTTCAAATGATATACAATCATCAAATTTGGGGATGAGATATTGAAGGAAACTAAATAAAATTTGAATATATTTCATAATTTCTCCCCTCCAATTCTAGCTTACAATTTGAATAAGCTAGCTGTATAGGAGTGTTGATGTTGCAAGTGTTTTGGTACTCTAATCTATAAATAGGCGAGATAATTAGAATTAGAATTTGGAGGGAAAATTAGTTAAAATAGACATGGGTCAGTTACACCTATTTGAAAGGAAAATTGTATAAATAGTTAGCATGAAAGTTATGAGGAAAGTTAGTGTGGAGATCTGACTATTGTAAGATCATCTTCCCTCTCTAACTTTTTAGAAATAAATTTTTTTAGCTATTTGTAAAAAAAGAATATTAAAAATTAAATTACAAATGTCACCGCTCATAAAATAAATATTATGTATATATTAAATTTCAAATATAACTTTCTAAATAACTTTGAAATACAATTCAATTGAACACATTACTATTAAAAATGACCAACTAATCAACTATATATACTTAAAAGCACAAGCTTTCACCAATTTTTGAACTTTCCTAATTTTTTGTTCAGCTTTCCTATTCATATTAACATAGCTGGCCTGGCTGGCTTGCTTGCTAACCAACTGCAATCTGGGTTAAAACGTTTGAGAAAGGATGGAACAAATCAGGGGATTTTACAAGGAACATAGAACTGAACCTTCCGTTCCATGTACTATATATATATATATATATATATATATATATATATATGGAAAGGTCTCGTCCTAGTTCTGATCAGGTCCAACAAGAACTACCTAACACACACATATAATATATATATATATATCTATATAACAAAATACAAATGATTTTGAATTTCCCGCTCATCCTAATAAATCATCTGGACCGTCCAAAATTTGGAATAAATCCCACCGTACATAGTGCCAGAGACACGGGACTGTTGCTAGTATATATATATAGTTATAAATTACTACCTGATGAATTACGTATAGTGGTAATGGATAACATCTCTTCTTCATCACCTATTCATTGTTTCTAGGCTCGTGGGGGTATGAATTAAGTAAGAAGAATGAAAATAAATTACTGATAATAATTTATTATTTATAAATAAAATTTTATTTATAGAGGTTTGTTGCCCGGCGCATGCATGTTATTGGAAAAATATGAATGTGTTACATATCTAGACAGCATTTGCCTTTTAGTAAGAAAATATAAATGTGTTGCATAACTAGACACAGCTTTTAGTTTACATGTGTCTAGAAAGTCATTTATGTACTACTTATCATTTTGTACACCACATTATATATTGACGATGAGTTGTATATTGTGTATAATTCATCAGATCGTGTATTGATGGTAGTAATTTACAATTATATATATATATATATATATATATATATATATATATATATATATTGTGTGTGTGTGTGTGTGTTAGGTAGTCCTTGTTGGACCTGATCAGAACTAGGACGAGACCTTTCCATATCTGATAAAAGCACTGTTTAAAGAATCTCTATATAAGAATAACCTCTATAATATTATAAAAAAATTGGTCCTAATTTGGGCCGATTATAAATAAGAATAACCTCTAAATTGTATTATATATATATATATATATATATATATATATATATATATATATATATATATATATATATATATATATATATGAGAGAGAGACAATATTAATTTTAAAAGACTACATTTTCTATAAAACACTACATTTCTTATAAAGAACTACTTTTTCTTATAAAAGACTACATTTCCTATGAATGACTACATTTTTCTATAAAAGACTACATTTCCTATAAAAGACCATATTTTCCTATAAAAGACTACTTTGCATAAATATTTTTTGAATAATAATTATTAGGGAGTTTTTATTGATATTTTTGTTAAAGTGGATATTTTTGGATGTTCGAAAAATATTTTATACCAATACCTCTATTTAGTAATAACCTCTCAATTAGAATACAAATAATTTGGTCCCAAGTCTATTCCTAAATAGAGGTTTTCTTGTATATATATATATATATATATATATATATATATATATATATATATATATATATATATATATATATATATATATATCCGTTCTGTAAGGGCTCCTTTTACTTTGTTAAAATGCGGATTTTTTTTGGTTTTTTTAGAATAACTAAAAAAAAAATTAATATTATGGATCCGAATTTTTCCATAATCTGAGTGTTTAGATGTGATTTGGATATGTATAACAAAAGCAGTGCATGCAGTTGTACTACCATTTTTTGGTATAGGTATCCAAATCACTTTTAAAACATTATATTATAGAAAATTCGATTATAAAATATAAATATTTTTAGCTGTTTAAAAAAAAAAAAAAAATTTTTAACAAAGTAAAGGCTCTCTTCATCGATTATATATATATATATATATATATATATATATATATATATATATATATAGTACATGGAACGGAAGGTTTAGTTCTATGTTACTTGTAAAATCCCTCATTCGTTCCATCCTTTCTCAAACGTTTTAATTCAGATTGCAGTTGGTTAGCAAGCAAGCCAGCCAGGCCAGCTTTTTAAGATTACAGTATAACTTGAATATAGGAGTGCTGATGCTGCAAGTGTTTTGGTACTCTAATCTACAAATTTGAATAGTATATATATACATACTATTTAAATTTGTAAAGTATTCAAAAAAACCTAACCAATCTTTAATAGAAAAAGTAACTTCTAAGAGAATTTTCTTTTGATTTTATCAAGTTTATTATAATTTTTTTTATCACAGTTTTATGTAATTAATTAAGACATTAATGTCCTAACTAAATTAAATTCATTAAAACTTAAAATTTTACCAAATCACACGTACTTGTGTTAATAATATGTGAATTATTTTAAAACATAACTTTAAAATACTTAATTGAAAAAATATAGTAGATTCATTACTAACTAATTGTCATAACTAACTTAAAATTTATTACAACTTCATACTTTTATTCGAATTAAAATTTTAAGCAAATTTTGTCAGTATACATACTAATATAAAATTTCATTACACTTAAATAAAATTAAAATAATTATTTTTTCATAATCATAAGCGAATATGCACTGATTGAATTAATGTTTAATTTAATAATTGGTCGAAGGAACTTATAATATATTATTCAAACATTTATTATTTAAAAAAATATTTAATAATTTTATAACTACAATATCTTCTTAAAATTCTAATTAAATATTTTTATTTAATAATATAATAAACTTTTATTCATGTCATTCGTGCTTCACACGGGGTTAGTGAGCTTGTGTATTTAAAAATAGAAATCGGCTTTGTCAACTTCTTAATTTTATGCAAACCCCATTATATTATTGAAGTATCTACATATATACAGTCATTGAAAAAAAATTATTCCAAGAGCTACAATAGAAAGTGAATATGATAAAAAGGTATCATCATAAATTAGGGAAAATGGCGATAACTATATATAGGTTTTAAACTTATAATAATTAAAATGTTTTCATTTCATAACATGAGGGAAAAAATCAATTTAAAGTAAGAATAAAGTTTAAAACCTACAATTGGGGGAAAAAAGTCAAGAGACTTTCCAACATAGAAATTGAAAAAGAATGTCAATTTAGAATATATATAGAAACGAGCTTTTAAACATGAAATAGAACAATACAGTTGAACAATTACTAATAAATATAATTTATATATCATGTGTATAAATGGGTTTGGATAAAAATGGGTACTCATTTGTAGGGTCAAATGAGTTGGATATTTTACTTGTAAGTGACAATATTTTTTGAATACCCTTAACTAGTCATGGGTATATATATATATATATATATATATATATATATATATATATATATATATATATATATATATATATATATACAAAAAAAACGAATGAATTAGGAATGAATGAGAGCAAAAAAATACTGCGTTTTTGAAATTGACCGCGTGTTATTCGAACCAGAGACCACGAAACTGCAAGTTTTTGCCTTGGTAAACTTCTTGGTCAGATTCTTTTAATCATTTTGATCCTCCTCAGTATATATATATATATATATATATATATATAAAAGCTGATTTTGAATTTTTCGCTCACCCTAATAAATTATCTGGGTCGTCCAAAGTTTGAGATAAATTTCACCGTTCATGTAGTGCCGGAGGCACGGGATACAACTAGTATATATATATATATACAAAAAATTTCTCCAGCGAACCGGAAAAAACGAAACAAAAATGAACCGGTTATAGCGACGGTTCGTCCATCACTTTCTATGCTATAGCGATGGATTGAACCGTCACTATAGTAATTCGCTGACAAACCGGTCTGTTGGAAAAACGGACTGTATATGTGTGTTATAACAAATTAAGTTACTGAATTGCAAAAGTGTTCTTCCAAATTTCTACTAAATACAAATTTTCCCTTTAAATATTTTTTTTTTAATTGAGTCCTTTTAAGTTGTCAATTGTTTCAATTGAGTCCTCTATGGAAAAAAATTCAACTAATTGAATCGAAGACAACGTAAGTATGTAAGAGTCAATTGCATCAAATTAGCTAGTTGAAGGATTCAATTGAAAAGTTTACAACTTAAAAGGCCAAATTAAACTTGAATGACAATTTTTACAGTTTGACCTATTTTTTTTAATCTATTATCTAAACTATGAAATACAAATCATAACCGTAACACACATTTTATAAGGAAGCACTAAATTCACGCTAAGGAAATTGCATGCATGTTCCTAAACTCAACTCACTAGTTTAATTTTTCTTATTTTGACATGCAAAAATGGAACCATATAAATTATTTCTTTTAGTTTTTTATAAACAGTTTCGGGTTATTATTTGACCAATCAGTGTTGCATTATGTGAAAGAGAAACTGAAAATTGTGTTTTAAAAATTTATATAGAAGATGATAATGGAAACCTTTATGACGACTTTTAAGAATAATTTTATATTTTTAAATATAGCCTTAATATTTGTTAGGAACTTAGCTGTGGTGGTTTGAAAATATTGAAAATAATAGTAAAAAAATAATAGCAAATTAGGAACATCATGTGATTTTGGTCTTAAAATATCCCTAATTTTAGAACCAACTAAAAAAATATATATCAATTATTTTAGAACATAGGGAGTAATTGCTAAGCCAAACTAACCAAGTTGTAAAGAATTTTGTAATGGAAAAATTCACTAGAATTTATGACACTAATTACTCTTCAATGTCCAAAATAGAAAAATAATAATTATTTTTTTGAAATTTGTAACACAAAAGACAACAGCATACTCTATATTTGATTTAAAAAATAAAATAAAAAATAGGCTCCTTAAAATATATAGAGGTGACAACAAGCTGACACTTTGTTCCCTTTAAAACTTCCCTTTCTCCTACATTTTTTTTATTTGCTGTTCATTTTTATTATCAAGGTTTACATATGAGACAACATAAAATATAATTATTGCACTAATTTTTTGAATAATAAAGTTTAATTATACCCATTATCCAAACTAAAGGGCTAGTAGGTACCTGACCCAAACCGCTAACCGTTGACAAATTTATTTATTAAAAAATAATTATTAAATTATAGAAGTCACAACCCACAAAATAAATAGTATGTACATATTAAATTCGAGAATTATTTAAATAACTTTCAAATACATGCAATTCAATTGGAGACATAAAAATGAGCAAATATAGTAAGAAAAAATAGAAATCGGCTTTATCAACTTCTTAAGTTTATGCCAACGTCATTAATATTATTGAAGTATAATTCAAAAACTATAATTTGTACATATACTAAGAAAAATAAAAAGAAAGAAAACAAAGTAAAAAATTCAAATATAATTTAAACCTTTATACTACTTGCTAAGCCAAAATAAAGAAGTGAAAGAATTTTGAATGGGAAAAGTCGGTAGAATCTATGACACTAATTACTCTTCAGTGTCCAAAAACAATAAAAAATAATCGTTAGTTTCTAAATTATAAGATTATTATTAAATTTTAAAAATTAATTTGAGATATTTTTAAATAAAAAATTAAAATGACTAATTAAAATTTATGAAACAATAAAATTTAAGATGAATAATATTTTGGCTTAAATACACTTTAATCCAATTTTTGTAGCTTTTTACAATGTAAACCCTAATATTTTTAGTTTAAGACATTAAATCTTAATGTCTCTAAATTTTTATAAATTAAACATTTTGGCCACCGAATTTAACATTTTTTTTTACAGGAATTAGTAACGTGACTTAAAATGAAATGTCAATTAAATATTTTAAGGGTATATATCATTTATATTAACTACAATTTTTCCACATTTTCCTTCTTCATCATATAATAATCATGTGCCTATAATTTTATGTATTTTAAAAGATATTTAAGTTTTTCCAATGTAGAAAATTAAGTCTTTTAAGAATACATATCGTTTATATTGACTTCAATTTATTTATTTTTGTTATTGTTAATTTGACACACACACCACCACACACACCCTCCTTGGCCACCGCTAAGGATTAAACCCCCAACCCCATAATTAACATGGGTTGGGTCATACCACTCGGACCAAAGGCCTTCAGTAACTTTAATTAATTTTTTTTACTTATTTTCTTCGTCATACACTAACCACGTCCTTACAATTTTATATGCTTCCAAAAATATTTAAGAGTAAAATTATTCAAAATACTCGCATTTGGATCAATTATTACACGTTAGTACTGGCCAAAAAATTTAATTTATAAAAATTTAAAGACATTAAGGTTCAATGTCTTAAAGTTGAAATATTAAGATTTAAAATGTAAAAAGGGAAAAACTTTAAGGTTTAAAGTATTTTTAAGCCTAATACTTTTATATAGTTTATAATATTTATTATTATATTGGTTTAAATTAAAGGAAATTATATCAGTTTAATTGAATTTAAAAATATCTTAACTGGACTTTAAAAAATTAATAATTATTCTAATATGGAATGGAGTAATACCTAATCTTTTGAAATTTGTAAAACACAAGACAATATGTGTATACAGCATAGATATTCTGAATTTAATTAGAAAAATAGGGTTCTTGAAGTATAGGTGAGAAGTGAGAACAAGACACTTTGTTCCCTTTAAACTTCCCTTTCTCCTTCTTATTTTGTAGTTGTTTATTATTATAATAAACATACAACACAACTTGAAAACTATAACTGTTTTCGAATAATGAAGTTTGAGAAGTTTTAGCTAGTAGTTAAGCATGGAAAAATGTTATTAATAATTAATAAATATCTAAACAAAACAACACTTAATATTCGTAGAAAAATTAAATAAATGAGAAAGAAACACTTAATATTCTTTTAACTCGACCATTGTCCATCAATTCCCAGCATTTTACTCGCCTTGCATGATATAGGACCTATTTACCAAACATTATCTCACATTTCAATGCAAAATACAAACAAGTTTATAGACAAATTTAGTAAGATATATATATAGGCAAATCTGTGAGGTTGTGGATCAAACGCCCTGTTATGCAAAGGTTCTTGAGATATCAACAATTTTCCATAAGGGCAGTCGTCTATTAATGTTTGCTTATTACCAAACTTTCCCATCTGTCAAAGCTTGGTATGAATCCCACATGCCACAACCTCATGAGAAGTTTTATCATATCATCAACAAAAAACATCAAATGAGATATTGGAGGAAACCAAACAAAACTCAACAAAAATTCTGCATAAAATCTTGTTTAGTACCCTCCAATTCTCACTATCAACTTAAACAAGAGTGTCGTGCCTAGTACCGGAGATGGAAATGAGATATCGGAGAAAACTACATAAAATACAGTAAAAAATTCTTGGTAAATATTTGTTTTGAACAACAATTTCTTTTGCGTGGTTCAAAAGTTGGAAATGAGATATTGGAGGAAATTAAACAAAAAACCGAACAAAGATTTTCTTTGTTCAGTTTCCTCCAATTCTCACTTACAACATGAACCTAATGTTGTTTCCTTCTTGTAATATATTTAGTGTATTATGAAACGTGGAACTTAAGATTTTGGAGCAAGTATATATTCAGATTAATTTATGGTACAAGGCTTTAAGCAATTGGAACCAACTATTTATAAACACTGTAACTCATAGAACACACACAACTAGCATGCTGCAGAGATCACGTTACAAAACTGTCCTTTTGTGTTCTAGTGTAAATAGAAATTAACACAATCTTTGACTGCAAAATTAAATAAAATGAAAAATAAACATTATTTGACCAGTATTTATACTTAATAACCGACCTTTGCTCACCCTTTTCAAATGATATCCTTGTAATTATCTTCTTAAATTTAATTATGATCACTTTCTTAGAATTGTATTATTCTTTGTTATTCCCATATAGATAGATACAAAAGAGATTTCTAGGTTGAATAGATTATTCAAAATTTCTTTTTAAAGATGTATTACCAAATCAATTAAATAATTTAATTAATTGGATTAGTACAATGGAATGTTTAAGAAAAAGTCTTCAAAGATTATAATGAAGTTCACCGTTCTAAATTTAATGGGATAATTTAGAAATAAGATATAGATATAAAACATAGACATAAAGATAGAAATACATAATTTAAAGAACACGAGATATTTTTAAGAGATGAATAGCACAAAAATCTCTTAATCATCTCCCCTACTCTGAGAGTAGAGATTTTTTAAAAAGCTACTTGAGTACAATTATACATTTAATTTATATTATTATCAAATCAATTATGTTTATCACAAATTGTAAGTACAAATTATATAGTCTACTAGAAAAATAAGAATGTGACAAAATTTTGTGATAGCTTTTAAAAAACAATCACAAAATATAATAATTTATGATGGATTTTTTGAGCAATCACAAAATAGTAGTATATATGATGACTCTTAGTAATGGCTAATTTTGTCATTAATGTATTATAATTGTGATGATCATGTCAATCACCAAATTTTTCACTCAAAATAAATTTTCTTTTTGTGACATACTATGCAATTACTTATGGATATGTTAGGTTTGTAAGATTCATAGACGCAATCGAATTGCACAAAGTAAGCGGAAACGTGACAAAATAGAATTTTAAAATTTTACAAACCATATACCCCGGATCATCCTTTAGGCACAATTATTAATTAAACGAAAAGATGAAGAAAAAGAATTATACCCTTGAAGATTCGAGCTTCCTCAGGTACAAGTTCACCTCCAAATCCTTTTCGCGTTAAACTTTAATCCAATGGGTTTGATTCATTACTTTGACCAACGTTAGTCACCAAGTGTTTTGCCTCTAGAGGTGGTCCATCAAGGAAGAAGAAATATTCAAGAAGATGAGTGTGTGACAAAACCCTAGTTTTTCCTATATCTCTCAACTCTTGGAATTGTTATTCACGTGTGTTGTGAAAACATCAACCACCTTCACCTATAATAAGACCCCTCTTATTTATAGAGGTAGACAACTCTCTTTAATAATTAAAGAATTGAGTTTTATTTTAATTAATTAAACTCCTTTAATTAATTAGGCTCCCAATCTTATTAGGATAATTAATTAAACTCTTTTAATTAATTAGCCTCTTAATCCTATTAGGAATATATGAGAATACTTTTATTAATTAATTCTCAAACTCCTTTAGAAATTAAATAATAATAATAGTAATAATAATAATAAGACCCATCTTATTAATTTATATTTAATATTTTTAAAATATTAAATAATAAATAATAAGTTATTTATTTTATTCTATCACCATAGATTAAATTAAATACACTTAACTTATTATTACGATTATGCCATTTAATTCTTAAATAAATATTTTTCCTTTTGCGATGTGACCCTTTAGGTTCTCCATATTAAACCGGTTGTGAATAAATCAATTAGAACAATTCTAATCTTATTTAAATAAATAAATTAATCTAATACTTTATTTAAATAAATAACATTTATTCTACAATAAGGATAAGCCTCCTTAACAATCAACGACTTTCCAAATAATATAGATTTCAAAATTAATCATAAAAGAACCTTTGAGTAAATAGTTATCGTACATATCAATCCTTCCACCATACAATGTCCCAATTAAATATAAGACATGGATTTACTGTTAAGTCTTATTTTATTTAATTTTATGTATTTCGATTCTTAAATGCACAATCCCAAATAATGCAAATTAAAAACTCCTTTCTAATTTCATTCTGCCTTGGCTAAGGACTACTGAGTTGTCATTTATCGAATCATATAGGACATTTATCTTCTTTTACTAGAAGCGGTAGATTCTTTATTAATGATTATTCATTATCTCCATATATAACTTATTATATCCAAGCATACCCTTTGATATACCCCGAGGGTCATAAGGAATAAGTCAAAGTATAATTCATTATACACAAGATACTATGATGATCTCAAGTCTAAGGATCACTTGTACTACTATCACTTTAGGAGTTCTTATTGACAGACAAGTAAAACTCCATTAGGTATTCCTAAGCGAGCCACATTCAGTGAACTTATTCTTCAATAAGCACCTACATACTTGCTTCAGTGTCTCCACACAAATGATCATGAGATCAATCATCCTCATCCAATGAGCAAGCAACTTATGTACCAATCTATCCGGTTTCACTAATCCCCTTTTTAGTAATCCGTCGATTAGGAACATTTTAGTTTTTAAGCTATCTAAGAATTTAGATCTCATTAGCATGATCTCATCATGATTCTAAAAGTATTGCTTAAAACTATGGGTTTATCACATATTATTAAAATAGCACCACGTAGATAAATTAAAGCATATAGTAAATGAATACTTTTATTAATAAACGAATAAGATTATTACAAAGTATATGCTTCATCATCAACATGATTGGCTTGTGTGCATACTACTTTCAATCTCCCGCTTGCATTAAAGTCAATCATCATGATATCTCATATACCCTTACTCTCTAAGTGAGGATCATCCTGCTGTTGGATAAGCTTCAATAAATGGATATGTAATGTTATTTTTGAGAGTTCACTATCTCTATAGTGATTTCTTATCTTTCAATGATTCCTCTAATCAAATAAAAGTGTTGCAACACATGTTTAGATCGGAGATGAGACTTAGGAACTATTCCTAGTTCTGTAATGAATGTTTCATCCAAACAATCAACTTGCAGCTTCATTTACAACTATATAATTTGTTTTTATCACTAAACCAGCAATTTTTTACTGCTTGGAACCTTTCCAATTCACTGCACCACCATTCAAGGTAACACTTTACCTTAAAGTGGATTTCTTGTCGTCTTGGTCAATCTGAAAAACTTGAGTCTGTTAAGCCCTCTAGTTTTAATTCAGACCCACCATAAATTATGATCACATCCTAAGTATCGGTTAAGTGCTTTAAGATGTTTTCACTGTCTTACAGTGATCTTCTCCAGAATATGATTGATCAACATCAGGTTTCGTACACTTCATTTCATACATGATGTTTACTCATGTGATCTCTCTTTTCAGGAGTCTATGGGGACTATTAAGAAAGATTTACTCTAAGGCTCATCAACATGAGATATCTCTTGGAGTTTTCCATGCTAAACAACTTTAGCATCAAATGAATATACGTTCCTTGGGTTAAGTCGAGCATACTTTTAAATCTATCTATATATATATTTGTATCCCCAATTAAGATACTCTTCCCAAAAAAATCATGGAAGAATGTTTAGACAACTTTATCTTTACTGATTGTAGCATTGGTATGTCATTCCTTATTCTAACCCTTTTGTACACACTAGGTTCATTCTTGTTTTTGATAAAATTAAACTCTTTTAATGGTCTCATCAAAACGAATGTTCCATTTTTGAGAAACTTGCTTCAATCCATTTCTTTGAGTGTCTGCAACGCTTACCTCATCGTATGTAACTGGATCATCATCTTTATGATGCGTACCTCATCATCATCATCCATGATAAATTCATACCTCCCAGGTATCTTCGGTACTATTCCAGATTTATAATTCGATTGTGGTACAATAAGCCTATCTACAGGTTCCTCTTATTTGACTTATACTATTTTGTGGTTCTTGAAATCTTCAAGATTCTATTATCCTCCCACTAGCCCCTTCAATGATAAACACCTTTATCTTAGAAGGCAACGTGTTTTGCAACAAACACCTTTAGCTAAGTAGGATTATAGAACATATACCCTAAACTTACTTTAGTATGTCCCACAAATCTGCACTTGTCAAATCTTGTCCCAAGCTTATCCTTTGAAACCTTTTCACATAAGCTGGACAACTCTTTATCTTAACATACTTAAGATTAGGAATCCTCCCTGTCTATAACTTTTATGGAGTTTTGGGGGCAGATTTTGAGCTTACCTTTTTCTTAAATATGCAACCATTTCTAGAGTATTACCCCATAAAGATACTGGAATGTCGATAAAAATCATTATGGACCGCACCATGTCCAACAAGGTACGATTTTTCCTTTCAGACACATCAATCAATTATTATGTATCAGGAGGCGTCCTTTATGAGAAAACCATTTGAGATAATCTAGAAACTCATTGAACAAGTATTCATTCCTCGATCTAATCAAAGAATTCTAATACTTTCAATTAGTTTCACTTTTGAATTCTTTGAACCTTTTAAATAATTCAGACTTGTATTTCATCAAATACAAATATTCAACTCTTTGAATGATCATCTCCTTTTTTTATACTAGTTTGTTTAATTTACAAAATAATTTTTCATGTCAGTCAAGTATATAAAATCCATTAAGTAATATTCCAATTCTATACAAAACATAATTATTATAAATAGAACAACAATTTTTTTTAAATATAATACCAAAGATTTATTGTCCAACAACAAAATGGAAATATTGTTTCTAACGAGAACTGGAATACAATAACAACTTATTCACTTAATAGACTTGCCTGTAGGCAATGCTAAATCATAAGTTTCTATGGCTAATGCAGCAACCTTTGCTTCATTTCCCACACATAGGATTACTTATCCCTTGTTTAGCTTTCTACTTTTGCTTGGTCCCTTCATAAATCTGTATTTATGAGAACCAAAGTCGGTATCCAATACCTAAGTAGAACCTTGACTTAAATAAAAAAATATTTTAATCATGAACAAAATTGTATTTTTAACTTAAACGTCACTAAGCTTCTTTGGTTAGCCTCTGCAAGATGCTTTTCGCAGTTTCTTTTCCAATGTTCAGGCTTATTACAGTGGAAGCAAACTCTTTTGCTATCCGTATCAGTTTTGTTCTTATTATCCTTTGTTTTTGCCTTTCTATTTACCTTCTTAGAATCGTTCTTCTTTTCAGAAGATCCTTTGGCCCATACCAGTAAGACTTGGTCTTTCTTGGTTGGAAGGTGACTCTCAGCATTTTCAACATGTTAAGGAAATCAGCGAGGCTGATATCTAGCTTTTTCATATGAAAAATTCACAACAATTGTGAGAAGGAGTCCGGGAGTGACTACAAGATCAAATCTTGGCTCAACTCTCCATCCATGACAACACTTGTTGTCCTAATTATTCAATCAATTAAATTGATCATGTTAAGGACTTGTGTCTGTACTCATGTAATGTCATCGGTTATTCTAGATCGGAAGAGCTCCTTAGATATCTGATATTTATCAGTCCTACTTTCCTCACCATCAACTACTTGATGTGCGAGAATATAGTAGGAGCATCCATAGTTTCATGCTGACGCTGAAGCTCGTTACTCATGGATGCGAGCATGATGCATTGAGTCAACTGTGCATCATCTTGCCACTTTCTAAAAGTAGAAATTTCTTCCTCATGCAAAGGCATTGTCTGCAACCATTGCAGGGATAGACGTATTAAGGACATAAGATAGCTTTTCAGCCCTGAGAATTATTCTCTAATTCCTAAACCAATCCGTTTAATTCGTTTCGGTTAATTAGCATCTAATATGCTCCGCAGTGATAGTAACTTAGACATTGTAAAATTTGTTAAATGAATTTGTAATTAACAACATTTTAGCATATATTCTTTTATTAATTACCAAAATAAATTAGGTCTTATTTTAAATTTGTATCTCCCACTATTTTCATCAAACTATATTACCCTCAACATATATAGTTCGACAATATCTAATTAAAGATATGCTAGTGAGAATAAAGATCCCATTTCAAATGTATATAGCATTGTGTGTGCACAACAAACTATATATAAATAAATAGGCAGACAACTCTTGTCAATTACATCAACTATGCAACTCCTTGTATTTTACCTCTTAGATCATAATGGTCAAATGTGTGCACATTCGAACTAAAATGATCTAAGTTAAGTCATACCTAGCACTTCCATATATTCAAAAGAAAAACAATGTCCTTGTGTGTGCATAACAAAACAGCATCGTTCAGTCTATTTATAAGCATTAAATGTGATAAAACAACATCTTAAATATTTAATACTTGCCTTGTGTGTGCACAACAAACTCATATTAAATATTTAATACTCTATTGTTTTACCATGCTAGAAGACGACGTTCGATATTTCAAATATCTTTGAACGTTACAACTTAATATAATTTGTTTTAGGGGTTTGTTATTATGTTGTCTCATCTTGTTTAACGAGCACACACACACACACACACACACACACACACACACACATATATATATAGTATAAGAATGCACATATAAAATACTATATTATACCCAGATTGATTAAGGATTTTATTCTAGTTTGGTTCACTAGAGCCACCAAGTGAATCAAAAGGTCAAACCTAGGGTGAAAGAATTAAATTTAAATATAACTATTACATTTAAATCCCGGACTTCATTACAAACGGGTCTTCAAGCGCTCGTTGCTCCTTGGTCTCCAATTCTTCAAGATAATTCTAACTAATCCTATTACATAAATTATTTAATTTAAATAGAAACTTTGATTAGAAATCAAGGGGAAGTATATAGGAATGAGATAGAATTTACATCAAGAAAAAAATTAGAGAAGACGAAGTACGCATACCCCATTTAATAAAACACATATATGCATGCATCCAACTAAAATAAAATTCAATCATATTGGTCAATAGTCCATAATCAATCCAATTTATTATCATACATATCAACATATGCATCAATAAATAACATTCATCTCATGAATAATAAACATTCAATATATACATTGATATCGATTTAATGGGCAAATTTAATTAGCATAAAACCTTATTTTGAAACAAAATAAACTCTTTTATTTTTAATCAAAATTATAATAATTTTTTTATTTTATTTTATCCAATTTTGAATAAAAACAAACTCCTTTATTTTTAATCAAACTCCCAATCAAAACAAACTCTTTTATTTTAATTAACAAGGAATTCAATTTCAAGTACAAAATAAACTCCTTTATTTTAACTTAAAATTGTTGGAAAAATAAAATATGTTGAATCATATTCCTTATTAAAATTAAAAACCTTTAATTTTAGGAAACAAGAAATCATATTCCTTATTAAAATTAAACACTTTTAATTTTAGGAAATAAGGAATCCTATTTCATATGTGAATAAACTCTTTTATTCAAACGAACGTGGAATCCAATTTCAAGTTAATATAAAACTTTGAATAAACTCTTTTATTCAAAGGAACGTGGAATTCAATTCCAACTAAAATAAACAAATTTTAATCCAATTTCAAATCAAAATAAACTCCTTTATTTTAAATTTAGAATTACTGAAAAATAATGTATCTAATTTTAATTTAAAATAAACCATTTATTTTAATTAGAAATCAGATAAATTAAATAAAACAAATTTTTATTTAATTAAAATGCAAGCGTTGCGGCCTTAAAAAAGCCGGTTTCGAGGCGTTGCGGCTTTCAAGTGTTGCCTATTTTACAAAAATCCAGACACACATTGTTGCCGCTTAGCAAGTTTATCTTGTGTTGGCATTGCGTGTTGTGAATTAGCCCATTTTGAAAAAAACTTGGAAGTATTGCCGACTGAAGTTACTGAGCTGTTTTTCCAAGTCACGAATTATGTAGTTTTTCTCCGAAAACTCAATTCTCTGGAAATAATTATGCCCAAGAATAATTGCTCTAAACACATATCAACATACATATCGAATCTGAACAATTAATAATTCGCATAACGGTTTGGCTCTGATATCACTGTTAGGTTTGTAAGATTCATGGACGCAATCAAATTGCACAAAGTAAGCGAAAATGTGGTAAAATAGAGTTTTAAAATTTTACAAACCATATACCCGGATCATTGGCACAACTATTAATTAAACAAAAAGATGAAGAAAACGAATTATAACCTTGAAGATTTGAGCTTCCTCAAGTACAAGTTCACCTCCAAATCCTTTTCACATTCAACTTGAATCCACCAGGTTTGATTCCTTCCTTTGATCAACGTTAGCCACCCAAGTGTTTGGCATCTAGAGGTGATCCACCAAGGAAGAAGAAGTATTCAAGAAGATTGGTGTTTAGCAAAACCCTAGTTTTTCTATCTCTATAGAAAAAGTGTACTCTCCCAACTCTTGGAATTGCTATTCACGTGTTGTAAAAATATCAACAACCTTCACTAATCATAAAACTCCTCTTATTTATAGATGTAGACAACTCTTCTTAACCATTAAAGAATTGGGTTTTATTTTAATTAATTAAACTTCTTTAATTAATTAGGCTCTCAATCTTATTAGAAATAATTAATTAAACTCTTTTAATTAACTAGTCTCCTAATCCTATTAAAAATATGTGAGAGTACTTTTATTAATTAATTTTCAAACTTCTTTAGAAATTAAAAATAATAATAATAATAATAATTATAGTAATAATAATAAGACTCCTCTTATTAATTTATATTTAATATTTCCAAAATATTAAATAATAAATATTAAGCTATTTAATTTATTCTATCACCATAGATTAAATTAAATACACTTAACTTATTATTATGATTATGCCATTTTCTTCTTAAATAAATATTTTTTTCTTTTACTTGGTGTGACCCTTTAGGTTCTCCATATTAAACCGATTATGAATAAATCAATTAGAATAATTCTAATCTTATTTAAGAACTAAATAATTAATACAAACATAATGTTAAATATGAAATTACCTAGTAGTCCCAAACCACGACATATAAGCGGCGCTGAGGGGATTCCTAGCGAATCCACGTCTTTAGTCCCATGAGGCCTCGTCGATCACCTATGTAGTGAAATACAACAATATTTATATAAACGAATATAATGTCAATATTATATAAAATTAAAACAATAAGATGTATAACAACAAAACAAGTAATTATACCTGATGATCCTACTTTGATCATCACCAAGACTACCTCCACGGCTGACCACTACCGGACGCCCACCACGATCGTCGTGGTAGTGTCTGTATTATATCTCTGTATATATACTTTCAAATCATTATCAAGAGGATAACATGTGGAAATAACTAAAAGGATACAACATAAATATCAGAATCATCATGCACATACAACTAAAAGGATACAAAATGCAGATATAACTAAAAGGAGACAACTATTACATTTGAATACAACTAAAAGGACATAAAGAGTACATACTCCTAATCATTTATATCATCAAAGCCATCAATATCAGAATCGTCATCTTCGAGCAGTAGATCTTCACTATCGTTGTCATCACCATCTTCGTCATCTTCAACGATTTCTTCAATTATATCTACCTCCTCAACAACCTCGTCTTCACTTTTGACAGCGACAACATCATCCTCTTCTTCACTAGACTCACTAATAATGGTCACATCAGTAGGTGTGACACTAGTAGACTCAACTTGTAAAGGTTCATCGATGCGGACGAGGAGTCGTGCCTTGAAAACCACGGGCTTTGGTGGTTATAACAAAGACATGCCATGGGCTTGCGAGTCTTAACACTCAAATCGTAGTACACACCGTGTTTCTTGGCTTCTTTCAAAATAAAAAGGCTCGTCCCATACCAGTCATGAGTCTTAGTTTTGACTTAACGTTAACAATCACCCGTCCTGATTTTTTTATCTACTTTAACTCCATTCTCAACATCAAACCAATGAAAATTGAAGCAAACTAATTCTTTATGACCCCAATATTTGAAAACGACAACTTCTAGCAAACGCGTCTATACCGGTCATCCCAAATGTTATCGTGTAGCGGCTACCTTTCACCACAACACCGAATCGTGACGACTTTGAATATCACAACACTTAAATCAGAATGGCAGTAACAATGTAGCGTGTATAAGTATCTACAGAGATCTTTTCAGGGCCATCATTTATAAGCTTTAGCCGATTATCATTAACTTTCGTCTGTGAGGATCTAATGTACATTAACCTGACATATTCTAAAGTTAGTTATTCGCCATAAGAATAAATCTATGATGGTAGATTCATTGAACTTGTAAAGGTTAGACTTACATGATCTTTAAACCATTGCACAAATTGTCCATTTTTAAATTTTGCAAATCGATCGATATACTCGGATTCGCTTCACGTCTTGACATCATATTGGCATGCCAACACGATTATATACTTAATGTGTTTGTAAAGGAACTTGACACGATTACACGGACATATATAGTTATGACTACTTACTTAATGTATGTATTTACTTCATTCATGTTGACAAATGCATACAATGTGGCATTGCATACTCACTTTCTCGGTCGAAGAATCGCCTTTTTTTTTTACCTCGAATGAGCATACGGGGATGACTAAAGGCGTTAATTATCCATTTTCCTCATCTTGTATGACCTCATTCAGAGCGTAAGCGATTGTGCTTCGTCTTCAACATTTGGCTCAAAGTACAACGACGAAATTAACAAGTTCCTCCATAACATAACTTTCAAAGAATTGACCCCTCTACCAGGCTCTATTCTTCACCTTTTGCTTTAGGCGTCGCGTATACCTATGTGATACGTATATAGATTAGCAAAAAAGATTAATGTCATTCTGTATTAAAAACATTAATGTCATTACCTCTCGAATGGATACATCCATCTATATTGCAGGACCGCAAACTTAGCTTCGTATGGCAAATGAATAGGCAAGTGCTCCATTGAATCAAAAAACAATGGAGGAGAAGATCATTTCTAACTTACATTATTTCCACTATCTGCATCTCCATTTTATCTATGTCTTTGGTGAAGCTCAAAATGAGCATAGATCTCGAAGAAATTAAAAGCTACATGCAGAACGATCGAGAATTTATAATTTAATTTAAATATTTATTGAATTAAATAAATAATTTAAATAATTTATTTATGGAAGAAAATAAATAGTTGATGAATTATGGTGAATTAATTTGGTAACCAAATTAATTAGTGTTAATTGAATAATGATAATTTTATTGAGGATTTAATTTAAGAAATAATTAAATTAAATCAATTATTTAATATTTAAGAGAATAATTAAATTAAATAAATTGTTTAATTTAAAGGAAATAAATAAAATAAATGAAGTGATGTATACAATTTATTAATTAAATTAGATATATATAATTATTTATTAATTATAAGTATAATGATAATAAGGTTTTTATTATTATTATAAGTTATTTAAATTAACTAACTAAATTATTTAAATTAATCAAGTAAAGGCGTGACATGAAACTATATAATATAATAATATTAAAATAATCTGGTTTGAGAATTATGTGGTTAGCCAAACATGGCCTTGTGGCCTTTGGCTTTTTCCTAACTGACGTCTTTTTATTTTTAAACTGACGAACGTGGGTTTCAGTTTATGTTTACATGTTATACCTAAGGCTAGCGTCTAGTTTCTTCTTATTCTCGTATTTGGCTAAGGAGAAAGAGCAGAGTGTTGAGAGAGAGGGCTTGGAAGAAGAAAACACAGAGAAGATCACAGGGGTTCCGAGAAGTTATCATCTTTATTTAGCATTCACTAATCAAGGTATAAACTATTCCTATTATTATTATTTAGTTTTAGTTGTATATGTGTATATCTTTTTGATACAATGTGAAATCACGAGAATTGTGGTGCGTACATGTTCTTGTAGAAATTCAAAACTCTGTTGATTATCATGTGTACATGTTATTTGTTATCAAATTCGTGTGAATTTGGGTTTACAGGAACAAAATATACAACAGTGTTGATGCTTGAGAAAATGGCTTGTGCATAGTACCAATTCTGGTGGCCAATTTGTATGCTAAATTGTAAATTGAGTCCTGTTTATGCTAGCTTATTAAGAATTGAGTATAACGTAATTTGAATTAAGTGTTTTGGCCAAGTTTTGAGATGTCAGTGATGATTGTTGTGTAATAAGTTCAAAAATGGAGTTTTATATGAAAACATGAAAATTTGAGAAATTAAACTAGTTTTAGTTGATGATAAATTGTGTTAATTGATTGTAAATGTTAACAATCATGTTTGTAATAGTCTGTACCAATTGTAGATGTTAATTTCACTGTTTGGTGGGTGAAATTTGTGTGTGTTGGGCTAAAACGACTCATCTTGTTCACTTTGCCTCTCTGCGTCTGTCTGAACAAGTCTGCCGCGTTGCACTTGCCGGTACCAAGGCAAAAAGCAATGTAGCATTGCCTTGAGGTCCCAAACCTAAGTGTGGGCGTAAGCTGCACACCTGCAAACTAAGACAATGAGGTCTCATTTTTGCAGGTCGTCGCATATCGGACTTGTGTTAGTTTAGTGTGTATGTTAATGATGTTAAAACATGATATAAACTATAATAACAGATGTTAATGTGTTGAAATGCAAAGTGCAAAGATTTGAAATAATTATTTAAATAAGTTATAAAATGAAACCAAATGATATGTTTTCAAAAAATAGAGTTGAACGATTAAGTTATGTTGATCAATGTGTAATTTCAGAAGCGTTAAGTATGTCAACCTAAATGGTTAGGGTTATGACCTAAATGATGGTTTAAACCCTAAAGCTAATATTCATACAATTAATTGTTGTTAAAATTTCGATGATATGTGTAGGGTAATTGAAGATTATATTACATTTGTGTAGCTTACAAACAAGGCAAGTTCTCTAACTCTACTTTCATAATCGTACAAGTTTCTAAATCTTATATTTGTCATTGAGCAAGACTATTGATTTTATTTCGATGAACGATTGAATAAGCTCATGTAACCTAATTCGTTACATCGAATGAGTTACATATTCTCATTTCTTGTTATTAGTATTCAAAACATATATTGTTCTAACACATTGATTCAAAGGAGATTGTTTTAATTCCTTGAATATAATACTTTGCATATATATCATGCTTATTCAGTTATATATTGTTGATATCCGATCTTTGACTTTGATAGCCTTGTTCAGTTATACATTCTTGTATTAAACCTTTATTGATTGAATTTGAATAAGTGTTCTAAAATTCTAGAAACATTGATGATCTAGTTCGAACTAAACTTTCTTTAGTGCGAAAATTCTAAATTTAAATGAGGACGAAACAACCCTAACATAGGGGATTTTATACGTGTAACGTTTAGATGTTTATGCACAATACATGGTACAAAGGGTGATCCCCTCTCACTACAAAAAAATGGGCCTTTAGCGATGATTTTTGAGCGGCGACTTTATAAGTCGTTCTTTAAAAATATATGTTTAGCAAACGAAATTTGTCCTTCGTTGCAGATTGTGTCAAGCTTTTCACTTTTTGCAGCGAAATTCATAAGTCGTTGCAAAATTTAGCTAATTAATTCATTGGCGGGAAAAATTTAGTTACAAATTCGTTGCAAAATTTTCGGCCACTTGATTTCCCATCATCGTAAGTAAGCGCGAAAGTTTTTTGTTGCTAAAATGGGGCTTTATAGCGATTTTTCAAGCAACGACTTTATAAGTCGTTGCTAAAGTGTATGTTTAGCAACAAGACTTGTCCTTCGTTTCTGATTGTCAAATGAACTTTCACTTTTGCAACGAAATTCATAAATCGTTGCAAAATTTGAAAACAAAATTAGATTAGAAATTAGATTATAAAATTTCTAACCACTTGATTTCTCCTCATCGTAAGCAACATAATAAATTTTGTTGCTATATTTAGATTACTAATATGGACCACATTCATTGGCAACAATTTTTATTTTCGTTGCATATCTTATACAACTTTTTACAACGACTATTAAAATGTTGCCTTAAATTAAGATAATCCTAATAAACATGTTTTTGTAAGACAATATTCGTTATTCGGAGAATTGTCAAAAAATATTCATATTTAGTATTTAAAATTATATCCAAATGCTAAACATATTCAAACCTCATGACTATCATTTGTTACTTTGGTCATTTTTGGTATTTGGAGCAACACAAGTTATCTGTTAATATCTTGCAAGGATTAATATTTATATCAAAACATGAGATTTTCCCCCATATATTCCTTTCTTCTACTTCACTACATACCATTAATATAATCTCAAGTTATATACTATGATAATAATAATAATAATAATAATAATAATAATAATAATAATAATAATAATAATAATAATAATAATAATAATAACAATAGTACTAATAACAATAATAATAAAAATAATAATAATAATAATAACAATAATAATAAAGTTGCACTGATGGTGTGTAAATTTTTTTTAACTCCCATTTTTCAAATTCTCCTTTTTCTTGACTTGTAATTTTTTTTATAATCAAATATTAATTTCTCTTTATATCTTGTATTAGAGGTGTTTGGCAATGACTTATAAGTTGGTTAAACTAAGTTATAAGTCATTTGTTATTATTAGTGTTTGACAATAACTTAAATTTTAATTTTTTTTAGTTGTAGAAAGTCATTATTAAATTTTTTTCATGCTTCATGTGCTATATTTTTTTATTATTACTATTACTATTACTATTATTATAATTATTATTATATTTACTATTATTATTATTACTATTATTATTATTATTATTATTACTATTACTATTATTATTAATTATTATTATTATTATTATTAGAGTAATTATTACTAATCTTATAATTATTATTTTTATTATTATAATAATTATAATTATTACTATTATTATAATTTCTATTATTATTATTATTGTTGTTGTTGTTGTTATTATTATTTTTATTATTATTGTTACTATTATTATAATAATTATTATTGTTACTATTATTAATTATAATTATAATTGTTAGTATTAATTATAATTATAATTACTATTACTATTATTATAACTACTACTATTATTATTATTGTTATTATTAATCATTATTATAATCACTATTATTATTCCTATTACTATTATTATTATTATTATTATTATTATTATTATTATTATTATTATTATTATTATTATAATTATTACAATAATTATAATAGTACTAATAATAAAAAAAGCTTTGCCTTGACATGTGGGCTTTTTTAAAATAAAATAAAATTTTAAAAATAAAATAAAAATAATGCTCTCCTTGATAATTGAACTCTAGATCTCCCACTCTGCTTAAACAAATGCTCAAACCAACTAAGCTATAAGGATTTTTTATTATAAAGTCAGTTACCCGACACTACATAGTTATTAGCAAAGAAAACGACTTTACATGAATTTATATTTTTCCATCACTACAACTCAAATTGTAATGTAATTAATATTTTGAGAGAAATTTTATTCTTAATAATTTTTTTTTAGTAATTTACAATATTAATTGTATTAATTAAAATATTAAGTTAGAATAATTTAAATAATAATAATAATAATAATAATAGTACTAAATAATAATAATAATAATAATAATAATAATAATAACAGTCATAATAATAATAATAGTACTAAATACTATACCTTGCAAAATAATAGCAACTACGCCTAGGTGCTCAGGTGGTCATTGGATCAATATTCTAAATTGGAGGTCTTGGGTTCGAATCTGTGCATTAACATATTTTTTTGGGATAAAGTTCAATATTCGCCGCATTAACTTGATCCCACACATATGATATATCGTATGTGTGTGTGTGTATATATATATATATATATATATATATATATATATATATATATATATATATATAAACAAATATTCATATAAATTTATCTTTAAAATTTATAAACAAATATTTATTTATAAATTTATAAATACTTCATCAAAAATTTATAAAATTTAGATATGAATATTTGTTATAAATATTTATATGAATATTTAGAGATAAATTTATAAATATTTATATGAATATTTGTTTACATATTATATAACGTAACAATGAATATTTTAATATATATATATATATATATATATATATATATATATATATATATATATATATATATTAATAAATTTATCTAATACACAAAAAATACAACATAAGAAGCAAAAATATCACAAATAGGTTTCGAACCTAAGACCTATGAGTTATCGGGCCATTAAGCTACGACTGAGTCATTCTAATTTATTAGTTAACTAAACTACCACCATAACTTGTAGCGGTGAGACGATGTATACGTGAGCAAATGAATAATTTCTATTTATGCTACATAATTTCTATGAGGGCCAAGAATGGGGCCCATATATATAGCCGTGTATATTCTATTTGTGCATGATCTTTCAAAACTCGTATCGTTTTTGGCATATTTTTTTGATTTACGATTTGGGAAGAGAGAAAGCTATTTTTTTAATAATAAAAAAATACGCAAAACGACATAGTTTTGGCTATGAACAAATAAATTATACACAAATTGTATGTATGACCATATTGCTTTATATATTAACTTACCTAACAACCATTTGCCATGAGTTGATATATATATATATATATATATATATATATATACGGGATTCGGATCTTAAACTCACCCTTATCCATCTCACTGAAGCTACCCCTTTAGTGACGGACGAGCGTGACGGTTTGATCATTGGTCATACAACCGTAAATCTATACTTTTAGCGACGCTATATGTTGTCTGTCGCTAAAAGTATAGACGACGATTGTATGACCGAACTATCGCCGGATCTGTCGCTAAAGGGGGGGTGATCTCGGGTGAGTTGGATAAGGGGTGAGCTTAAGATAAGTCACATATATATATACACACACATATATATTAATAACTTATATTCAATATGTAATAAGTCACATATATATAAATTAATTATATATATAGGTATTAGCCTGTTACAAATTTTGTACTTTCAAAATTTACTTGCGATAACAGGAGGCAATAACAATGGATAATATAATTTTATTATTAAAATGTATTAGGTTCAAATTAATTTAAAATTAATGAACTATACTTTAAAATTCATTATTTTTTTCTTATTCTATTTATAATTATAATTAGAGCATTCATTTTAAAATTAAAATTTAGAATTTCAAAAATGATGAAAAGTTATTTGAATTGTAATTTAGATTATTAATTTTGTATTTATTAAAAATAAATAAATTAATATTCATTCATTAATACTATACTTTAAAACTCATTTTTTTTTCTTATTCTAGCTATAGTTATAATTAAAGTATTCATTAGATTATAAGCATTATCTTATTTATTTCATACATCATCTCTTCTACATTCCTTGTAATATAAAATAACAAATTATTCTCAAACGTATTTGGTAGTTTATATCTATGGCAAATTATTCTCAAATTTATTTGATATTTTATATTTTAGATATATAAAAGTAAATATTAAAAATGTATATTCTTAAAATTTATAAATATGAACACTTCCTAAAATAAAAATCCGACCCAATCAATCACCCAACTCGCCACAAACCATTAAATTTAAACAAAAATCTCAAATTCATTCAATTAAACACCATGTCTCGATAATGAGAGAAAAAAATTATGAGGGTTTTGCATAAAAACTACTCGATCCCCACCATGAAATCACAAACCCAAAAACTCCAATCCGAATCTCCATTCCCTTTTCGCCATCACAAGGATCGCTGTTGCCCGATCTCGCCAATCGATGGGATTCAACCGCCAAAACTCGGCCCTTCAATCCTAATGGCCCGACATCGCCACTGTGTACCTCCAGGACCCGGCCGTCGCCGCCGCATCCGCCAATTCCACCGGCCACACGTAATCCAACCTCCTGGACATCATCGTCGCAATTGAACACCTGCATTCGATAAAGGGTTAACATACATGATGAAGACCCTATGCTTACATTATTACCAAATTTCTGTAACAATTGCACTTGTATGGAAGATTTTGTGGTTTACCTGGGAGACGTTATCACAGCCAACAATATACCAATTGAAAATGCAGCTATGGACGAGATGGGATTGCCTAGATTTCAAATTCAAGACCTAGAAAAGGTAATAAATGTTTACAAGACCTAGTGGTTCTCTTGAATTAATTATCTTTGATATTTATATATCAACTTAGTAGTATATGCCAATGCTACAATTTTATGCGATATAATATGACTGAAAATAAAAGCTAGCTTGATATGCGTAATAATATATCTTTGTTAATTAGCTTGTGTTATGTAATCATTACGAATATTATTCTCGCTAATCCTCTTTTTAAAAATTACGATTTGCTAATTTATGCTCCCCGCTGTCTCTTGCTCCCTCTAATTGTTGAGTTTCAATTCATCCGGGGTTCGATGAAAATTGTCTTCGAGTGCTTTCTACAACACTTGAGCAAAATATGTAGCAAATTTTGGGAGATATAGTCTTCCTAGCACTCCTAAAACTCCTAGCACTCCTAACATTAGTTCAAATGACTTCATCCGGAAATGATTCTAGCGTGAGATGGAAGCCTTTAGTAGATCGATATGGAAGTGGTGATGCTTCTCCACATGGAAAATTCTAGAGCTTCAACAATATTGGGAGAAGATAAATGGAAAGGCGCATCCAATCAAAATTTCAACGTGCTTTGCGTAGTCCCGCATGTCGTATCTCTCTCTTATGTTCAGGTTTTGTTTATACACATGATTATCATGAAAAAGAAGTTTATTGATTAGCAAATAACTATAAAAAATCCTTCATGTTGTGAATTCTTTAATTAACTACATTGATTTAAGTTAGTTTTCAGCTCATTTTGTTTAATGAACTTGCATATTCTGTCACATCCAAACATGACCAAGTCAGTGGTTTTATTTTGTTCTATTCAGTTTCTAAGATTTACATGGAATTTTTTATGTCACATGTTTTTTTCCCTATTGTATAGAGCCATCTGTGGCATTACTACACCATGTTGGACACAAGTTCCATGAAGTGTTTCAAATGAAACACGGGGGCTATGCAGATCTCCCTCCTTCAAAGCTTTTAGAAATGATGAAATCAAACAACTTGGACGTATGTTCCCTAAGTGGTTCCCAATTTTTTTTTGGCATTTGACCATAACATTTGGCCCTGTTTAGATTTCTATTTGAGATGGTCTGAATTTATGCATTTTTGATGCATTCCAGTATTCCTTGTTTGCAGAATGCCCCAACGCAGTCACTTTTAAGCGTTGTGAATGGAATTCTAGATGAAAGTGTAGAAAGAAAGAACGGTGAAATACCTGATGTATGTAAGGAAACATAAACATGATAACTGACTTTCTCGTTTATATATTCGTTCTCAAGTTTTTCAAGTATATTCTAATGTCAGTTTCTTTTTCATTCCTCGATTGTGTGGCGTGCCTATTGAGAAAGTCGTCGCAAGAGATTTAGCGGCGTATTTTTACTCAAGCAGCGAGCACTTAAGAACTGTGAGTGTGTCAAAAGATTTTATTATTGCTATTTTGTATTGAATTCTTCACCTCATTACTTGATTGCTTTTCTACGATGCATCAAAACAATCTATACAAGGCTCATGAGGAAAAATACCAAATCCATAATTAAAGTTCTTGAAGCCCTTGCAATCGGGACTAGTGAAGAGATGCGGTGTAGTATCAAAAACTTTAATGTGAAGTTTCTCATGAGAGGTTTGCATTTATGTGTGCCTCTAGTATGAATCTCATTCACCAAATGATAAAATCTTATTTACGATTGTAATGAACAAGCTCTCATGAATTAATATTTACTTGTTTTTAGGAAAAGATTGAAGTATTAGAAAATGTTGCGAAAAACTATTATCTTTGTCTCTAGCTAAAAATTAGAAGCTGCATAATGAGGTCCAAGATCTAAAAGGTGCCACTGCTTATTTTAGCTTTTTTCATGCTTGTATATGAGTAAGTTTTTATGTCTTGTTTGAATTTTGTTAAATAGGAAATATTAGAGTGTATTGTCGAATAAGGCCATTTCTTCCTGGACAAAAGGGAAAACAGTCGATTGTAGAACATGTAGGTGAAAATGGGGAACTAATAGTTGCAAATCCATCCAAACAAGGGAAAAAAAATCAGCGCTCGTTCAAGTTCAATAAGGTCTATGATCCAGCTGCAACTCAAGGTTTTTAATCTTTACATTTGTGGTTTGCACATGCTTCTTTGGTTTCTCTACAGATACGAGTCAAACATATGATTAGTCGGGGAGTTTTTGAGCAAAGTTCCTTTTATCCATTTATAGTCGCAAGTATAATAAATCCGTGGAGGATATCAAAACAAACACCGAAAAATCTTTTTACGAATGGTACTACACATAAGCTTTTCTCATTGATGTCAATCATTATCTTAACTTTTCATTTGATACAACATGTTCCTTATAAGATATTACATATATCTCCATTTGAGCACATTTTCTAGTTTTACCCGAACTATGATTTTTATACCATTTTTTGTCCAAGTTGAGCTAGTCAAGTCTTTATTCTTTATGATCAATTAACATGTATGAGATCGAATTGCGCTTCATTCAAACTGTCAATTTCAATGAATGAAACCAAGGCCTACAATCTACTGTCTTGGTGATCGGACAATTTACTCGGTACCATACAGTGAAGTTCACAATTTGATGAGCTCCGAACGATCATGGACTATAAATGTAACATCCGTAATATATCTGTTATTGCCCATGTTGATCATGGTATGGAAGCAACTAGCATGTTTTTTTCAACTTTTTATTAGTAGCTGTCTATACTGTTATACCTGTGGTGATGGTGGTATAAGTAGGACCCCATGGATTGATGTTTTGTATAAATAATCCTACAATGCGTTCACTGCTTGCTTATTATTTTGCTAGGAATGACAGAGAGGCAGATCTGCCCATCTTCTTATCATCCCCAACTGTTGCCTTGATGGTTGCTGTGTTCCTTTGACAATACACTATATATGTAGATATATATTTTGATTGAAAGAACTGTGGTAGCTTTAGATGATTAATTGTAAAGATAATGAATCATTATGTAGTGGATGATTTTATTAATTTAATAATATTTTAGTTTTTTGTATTTTTGCCATTACTTGCTTTGGGGACATTGAGCCAGCCAGGTACACAAAAAGAATGTTAAATTTTGATTTGACAACAATATTATTCGTTACCAAAGCATTGAATAAGTTTTAATATAGCAATAATTTTTTATACATTTAGTAACAAATTTTCGTTGTTAATGGCATTAAAAATATAATATTTGGCAACGAAAAATTAACGTAATAACAACGGAGAGGATATTGTTGTTAATACTAAAATAAAAGGCAACATTTTTTATCGTTGCAAATCATATCAATTTTTGTTGCACATATAAATAAACGACAACATATAATGTCGTTCTTAATCAACGACTTTCACTTGCTGATTGAAAATAACCAAAGAACAAACATTTTCGCTCTTTCAATTCAAAGATAATGTCGTTGCCAAAATAATATAATCAAAGAATGAAAATCGCTATTAAAAAGTTTACATTCATTAACGAAAGCAAGTTTAGGCAACAATTTTCATAATTTCATCGCAACAAAAAATGTCGTTACAAAATGGTGTCAATTGCAATGAAAATGCATGGTCGTTGCAAAAAAAAGAGTTCATTTCGTTGCCAATTAGCGGCTTTTTTGCAAATCGAAATGGGGTTTTAACAACGAAATTTTAATTATTCTGCAACAATACATTTTGTTGCTAAAAGATCGATATATCTGTCACGAAAAGCCAAATTTTGTTGCAAAATGTATTACTTTTGGCAACAAAAATATACGTTTGTTCTGGAACAATTAGCAATGCTCATTGCAAGACGAAAAGACGCAACGACAAAGAAAGTCGTTGAAAAAACCTTTAAGAACGAAATTTGACACCTTTAGCAATGAAAATCGGTTGTTCTGAAGGCCCATTTTTTTGTAGTGCCTGAGTACGTTAAGAAGAGTATGTACAGTCTAACGACTGTTGAGGTTAAGGTAATAATAACTAAACACCGTGGACATAGTTCGTGGTCATAAGACCCTCAGATAATTAAAGTTCGAACTTGTTTTCTATTTTGATTAAATAGAACAAGTTCTTTATTATTCAAAGATTCTTTGTTCACTCTCATGTTGTTGTTACACTATCTTTATGTCAGTGAGCAATTGTTTGCTCACTCTTGCAATTAAACAATGCAGCTAAAGTTGAAAGAGGTGATGATCCATCTACTAGCAAGGCAAAGGGCAAGATGTCTAAGTGATGAAGAATTATTTAAAGTTTATTTAAATGCTTGAAGTTTTAAGACTTATTTTATTTTATAATGTATTCCGCAAACTGATTTAATAATTTTAAGGTTAGATTACCTGGGATTTATTTTGAGATTATGATGTAACCCTTTAATGGGAGAGATTATTGTTTTAAGTTATTTAAATTATGTCTTTATCCTTTGTTTATGGGTAGTTAGATATAATAGTTTTTGATAAGTGAGAACCAAATCCTGTGGGAATAAAATACCTGGATTTGGGGGTGTCACACTGTCAGTGCTTCAACCATACGTTTCGGTAACAAGTCGATAAATGCCACGGGGATCAACTTCTGCATGAATACGTGACAATCATGACTTTTGAGACCCCGAAACTTTAGCTCTTCAACTTTACAACACCTTGCTATATTCGAAGAATATCCATCTAGGAGCTTCAGTCCACTGATCCAATTACATATCAATATCAAATGTTCCCTGGTCAAAGTATATTCAGCTTTAGGCGTTATCGTCTTACTTCCCTCCTGATACAGCCATAGATCTTCCTTAATGTTCATTTCTACCAAATCAAGCCTCGACTTATTGTTGTCCTTTGTTCTACCACTTGCATCTAGGGATCGTATAAAAATGTTATCAACACGTTTTTCTCAGTATGCATCGGATCTAAACAATGACGGATGCAGAGTGTAGCCCAATAAGGCAAGGTCAAAGAACATGGATCTGTGTCCAGCCAGTGAACCTTTTCGTAACCAAAAGCTCGCTACAATGTGATTCTTCCTGAGGTGGAAACTTCAAATGACTAATCCAACTCAACACCGCACGACCCGTAAAGACTGCGGCCAGTACTTGATGTTTCTCTCGTTTTTCGATTGAATTTTCTACTCATCCGTCGATACCGATGTTCAATCAAAGAAAAAGCTATGGTGTTGCAAAGAAACTCATTTTCCCCCATGTTTAAGCCGTAGCTTTAATCGACCCCATACACACGGACATGAGAAGCCCCGTGAGTCGACCATCCACAGATCATTCCCTAACACCGAGAAGTCATTTATTGTCCATGATAAAGTCGCCTCATGTCAAAGTTACGCTTAAGAGATACATCATAAGTTTGAACCCCTTTTTCCCATAACATCTTCAACTAATCAACTAACTACCGAGGTATACATTGATGTCTTTACTCGGACTCTTATCACCCGAATCGAGAAAGGCATGAACATGTAGGGATCTTTCATGCACATCAAAGGCGGGAGGTTATACACCACAATAATCTCCGGCCAAATTGAGTAGGGCTTTGTGTAAGGACAGATTAAACCCATCCGTAGCAAGTCCAAGCCTAACATTGTGAACCTCTTCAGCAAACGAGGGGTATTTGTTATCAAAATTTTTCCACTCAAGCCCATCTGCCGGGTGTGTCAGTTAACCTTCGACTATGTCCCGTGTACAGTGCCACCTCATATCCTCGGCGGTATGTGTTGACATGAACAACTGCTGAAGCCTCCAGGCAATGGGAAAGTAACGTAAGATCTTTCTCGGCACATCTTTTCCTTTTTTTTTTGCGTTGTTCACAGTATCTACTTGTACCACAAATATCACATGACCTCTTATCTTTATTGACATCACCATAATACAACATACAGTCATTCTCACAAGCATCAATCTTCTCATACCCTAGATTGAGCCTTTTGACCATTTTCTTCACATCATAGTATGACTCCGATAACTTATTGCCTGCAAGTAAGCACTCCTTCACAATGCTTAACAGTTCATTAAAACCTCTCTCGCAACATTCATGCTCGTTCTTAAAGTGTAAAAACTTAGTCACGACAGATAAGACGGTGTGCTTTTCGTGCCCATCATATAGTGGCGTCGCTGCTTCATGCAATAACTCATAGAAACCCTTAGCCCCATTATTCGGCTCTTGGTCGACGCTACTACCATCCCTGTCTGTATTCCACTGGAAGTATGAACCAGCAGCTTCGACTATCATGTTAGTACAATCAAAGGTTTCGTCACCTCCGTATTCCGGTTCTGATTCATGTTCATCCAACCAGGTTTCCCCATGATAGATCCATGTCGTATAACCCTGCTTGAACCCATACGCAAATAAGTCGCACATGACATCACTCCTTTCCTTCCACACTTCATTCACACACCTCTTACAAGGACATCTGATCTCATCGCCGTTGACTTGCTCAAACGGGAAGTTGAGAAACTGTTCAACCCCACTACGATACTCAGAGCTAAGCCCACTCCTATCACTGGCTACCCTACGTTCCATCCAACTTCAATCAACAGACATCTCGGACAACTGTCTGCTATATATATGGAAAGTTAGACAAACACAATCAAGTCTCCAAGTTAATGTATATGCAAGCTTATGTGTTTCCTAACTTCATCTCCCACTCTAACGAGTCAGGCTTCTATCCCATTCCCGGATGTGTCACCTCACTGATCCCAACAACTTGACCACATCTTTATATTTTTTAGAAATTTGGGCAGCACCTCCCCATGGTCTTCAAGTACACGAAATAGACTAACACATCGTAGTCTAAATATGCACCCGAAGAACATCAAGAGATATATACTAACCAAAAATTCAAAAAATATAAAGACGTGCTCAAGTCGTTAACACCGACCTAAGTGAGATCGAAACATACAAGAACAGTCCCAAAACGAGGACTATTTGAGATTCACTCCTACTAAGTGAATCTCAAACGGGTTTCTAAGCTTCTTAAACTATATGAAAATATGCACATGTGAAAGTATAATGAGTTGGTAAATTTCTTAACCCACCCTCAAATAGGAAAAAAACAAATTTCAATCACCAAAACATCTTTTATTAATCATATAAAATTACATTTGCAAGCCTTATAAGGATTTCAGAATATTACAAACACGCCTTACCTTGTTCCTAGGCTTAGGGAAACCTTTGCACATTGTTGCGCCTTTGGCCTCTCTCTCTCTCTCTGAACGGTAAGGTATCATTGGGCCAACTTACACGCGCCTTTTGCCTTTAATAACTATATATAATGCATTATCCTCCATTTACATTTTTTTTCATCTTCATATTTAACTTTTCTAGATTTAATCAATTTTAGATTTTAGTAGTAACTTTTTAAAATAAGAGGGTGATTGTTAACTTTTGGATTGCAAGTTGAAATAATTTTATCGTTGTAATTATAATATAAATATACACATTAAAATATTAATATATCAACTTAAAATAATGCATTCCATTTACAAACATCCCCAAAGTTAGGAATAAATTGATGCAAATGATGCAATGCAAATATTAAGTTTGCAAGTCAATATCATAGAAAATTGGAAAATTCTAGCTAATCAAACTACTTGTACATATACCACTTTACATTTACAAAAATGCCTTGCATCAAATTTAATCAAACTCAAAGGCAAAAGTAATGGTATCTTTAATTTTAATTCTTTCTTTAATCAAATAACAATCCCATTAAACACATACACAGACACCCATCAATTTTGAAACCCCTCTGTAGGGCTTATTCATTGTTTATTGATATTCTTTTTTAGTGCAAAAGGAATATTTACAGAGACAGTTACCATAACTAGTGAAAGCCTTTCCATATTGGGATACTTTTTTATTTCAGAAAAGGTAAAAGTATTTGATTTCAAAGAAAAATCAGCTTGACATTTTACTAGAACATGAAATATGTACATTAAATATATACAGAGAGAGAGAGAGAAAGAAAGGGAGAGATACAGAGAGAGTGAGAAAATACCCTGCAAATGCAAGTCCTCAACTTCTTTGATGATGGAATCGTCGGATGTATGGAAGGAGAGGGGGGTCGCCGGAGGTATGGCAGGAGAGGGGAGTCGCCGGGAGGTATGGCAGGAGGGGGGAGAGTCTCCGAAGGTGGCAGGAGGGGGAGAGTCGCCGGAGGTGGCAGTAGGGGGGAGAGTCGCCGAAGGGGAGAAGCCTAACGCCGGAGGGAAGCTCTGATGCTCAAATTCGACAAATTTGAGACGAATTGGACTTGTCTGGACTAATTGGGGCGAAAGGGAATGAGAGGGAAAAGAAAATAGTCGTTCCTGTCGAGCCTAGGAGTTTTTTAAAAGACTCTTTATCGACGGCATAGCCGTCGCCCATACCCCCGTCGCGCGCCTATGACTCATTAGCGACGGCATTGGCGACAGCACGACCGTTGCCCATGGCTTTTCCCACGCGCGCGAAAAAATTCCCACCAAAATTGGACCTGGGAATGGTCATTCTCGACGAGATATATGGACGACGGCTAGGCCGTCGATAATGACCCTATTCGCGATGGGACGTCTGCCGTCGCTAATGAGCCCGTCGTCAATGACCTATTTTTTTGTAGTGTTCGAATACACTACTTTAGTTTCTCAATTTTTTTTAATTTTCCTTTTACCTTTTTTGTAAGTTTTGAGGGTAAGGAACTTAAGGATTTTTAAGTAAGGATATGATAGGAAGGGAAATGATAATTTTTTCCCCTATTTTGGTAAGTTTATTTAAGAAAATGTCATTATGTATAGAATATGGATGTCTAAATTAGTATTCCTATATTAATGTTAAGGGCAATTTAGGAATAAAAAAATTATTAAACTATTCCAATTCTAAGCTTTTCTATGGTTTACTTTTATGAGTTTTCGTATCCTAGAAAGAAGATATCTCTAATTAATGTCTTCGACATTATTTGTTTGGATTAGCATTAACATTATTTGATCAATTAATAACCTTAACAATCGGATGCAACATTAGCAATTCTTTCCATATTGAAGCAACTATATACCCTAAAAAATATCTTCAGATTTTGTCAAAATCTGATTATTGATAAAATAAGTGAATCCAAACTTCCAGAGTTGATTTAATTTAATTTTTTATGTAATTAGCTCAACCTTGGTGGCAAATCCACAAGTCACAGCGCACTTAGATTGCAAAAAACAAACAAGTTCGGGGATGAATTTTTTAAGAAAATCAGTTAAGGGACTATGTGTGCAATAGTTTTATAGTTTTGGCCTTTAGGGACTAGTTAGGAAATTATATAACCCTGTATGTGCAGTGCGTGGGTTTTTGAAAACAAAACTTAAAATTTTAATCAACTATAAATTGCTTTGTTTTGTACCATCTGATAGATAGTCTCATAGTTTTAAAAAGGCAAAAAACACTTTTACACCACTGTGGTTGTAGTGTTTTAAGCAATTAACCTGTAACACTCCTTTCCGAAATAGAAAGAGAGGTTACTCAAAACATAACAAACCTGATGAATTTAATAGCAAGGCTCAAAGCCACAAAAGAATAGTCTTAATATATGATAAAAACCATAAGTCAGCCATAATAAATAACAAAATGACTAAAATCATTATTACAACTCCAAACAACTATTGGATCACAACTTAAACAAAATATCTAAACCATTTGGATAAAAGGAAGCTCTCGTCACACTTGCCTTTGATCCCCCTGATTACCTGCCGGAAGAAAAATATAGCATGAGCCAAATGCCCAGTACGGATATAGAATACAAATAATGAACCGAAATAATTAACTCAATTAAATGAAATGAAACGAAACGAACTGAAATGAAATGAAACGAACAAAACTGACACAACGAAATAATAGGCTGAATCAAATGGCTGAGTGTTATTTCATACCGAGCTCAGAATAAAATATACCTTGCCACACAGGCAAGTCAAATAATGTCACACAGGCAAGTCAAAATAATGTCACACAGGCATAACATACATCGGACCGGCAGGATCCTGATGCATGCAAATCGGAAGGCGTGTTTGGCACAAACATCACCAATCCGCAGAACAGAACAGAAAACTAGGGTCGACCCATATGCCTCCCACAACAAAATACCAAATGGCCAATTCCCATCGGAGCACAAAACGGAGACGCCATGGACTTATCACACCGCCACGGAAGGTGTCATGCCTCGGTGCCAAGAGGACATGCATGTGGTACCCCCACAGGTGATTATAGCTCAAGTATACCCTACGGTATTCTAACAAAATATAATGTCACAACACATGCGACAAAATATCAACACAAAGGGGTTCTAACGTGTACATGTTAAATCGAACAAATCATCAACACAAGTTTCTAAAATAATAACATGTACATCACTATAAATATCAAAATAAAATTTAGACATGATGCACTAGTCTAAAGAGTACAAATATGAGTTCTAATACAACGCCAAAATAAATTTATCACAATAAATTGACAAGGAACAATTATGAGAGGCAATACTAAATTTCGAAATGAATAACGAAACGAACAAATCAAAAATAAAAGAGTCTCGCTGAAAGAGTACGAAATCCGTACTTGGAATCGATAATGCAATACCCAAATTATATTCCAAATATACTCCTTAATTTCTCTCCGTTCGATCTAATTAAATAAAATAATAATTAATATAAATACATTTGCAAAATTATTCTTCCATCTTTGAACCTTTAATAAACTCATTTTATTATTGTTATTATTATTATTATTATTGTTCTTTGGTCTCATAAATTTTAGTTTAAATTTTAAATAGTTCTGCAGTATCTTAATTTATAAAATAACTTATATACATACAGTGAAAATCATACCTTACAGGTTTTAAAAGAATTATAAAGTGATTCATACATTAGATATGCTAAATTAATTTACAAGTGAAAATCAATTTAATTCCTACATATATATAACAGTACATATGAACGTATTGTTTATATATTAACATAATAAAAAAAATAACTAATCAGATTCTATATTGTAGCTAGCTAGGTTCATTCCTTTTATAATATATTATATATATGTATACATAATAGGTTCAGTAAGTTCCGCCCAAATAATGATTTAATTCATCCATACAAGAAATCTGTCATATCATCATTTATTTCTTCCTAACCACTAATGATCACATCAATTGAGGAAAAAAAAGAAGAAACAAACTTTAACAAATTAGCCACACTCTAAGTACCTTAAGAAATATAGCACACAATTTCTTCCTTATGTTCTGCCGCCTCCCTTCTTCCCCTTCAATTAGCTCGTATCAGATAGAATGACGCAGTTAGATTTTGCTTATTATTTCACTTAAAAACAGATTTTATTAATTAATATATTTATTAACTCTCTAATTTTTAATAGGATTTTAAAATTACCCAATTATAAATTAGACCCACTTAGTTTTAAGGCCCAAATTAAATAATCATTTAATTATTATAGTCCACATTAATTAAATATAATTTTTGACCCAAACAAAAGACAAAGTCCAATTAAAATCTTTTAAACATAATTTTAAATGCTATTTATTTATTTATTATTATTATTATTATTATTTGGGTATTACATAGCCACTAACATCTTTTAAAATATTCAATTAAATTTAATCGTAATTTTTAAAAATGTTCAATTAACCCATTTCGTCCAATTTTGCGAATGAGACGTTAAATAATTGGGCTTGATTTTCCTACGTGGCTTTTGAAAAAATAAATAAAATAAGTTATTTCCTACGTGGCAAGTAACAGCCAAATTCTTAATCTTTATTGAGTACTACACTTTAAAAAATGAAATTGGCCCACTTTGTGGTTTTAAAAATATTTTTATGTTTTATTTTCTTTCTTTTCTCTACCTAAATATTTATAATGTGTATAATATTAATAAAAATTAATATTATAATATTTGTAATATGTATGTTTTATTTTAAAAATAAAAATAAAAATACTTTATTTGTATTCTTTTCCTTTTATCTCTTTTCCTTTCTTTTAATTATTTTAATTCTAAATAATACAAATAATCATAATATTCATCTCCCAATTCAATCTTTGAATGAATCTCTTCAATCGGTCGAACGACAACAACATATTGTTATTGTTGGTTGTTGCAGTGATGATTAATCGATATTGGGTTGTGATAATTTGGTCCGACGATGACTGATTTCTGGGCAATAAAGCTTTAGGATGGGAAAATTTAAAAGTTTACTTTGAAATATTTTCAAGGCAGCAAAGCTTTATGGTGACAGCAGCAAGCTACAAGGCTAGAATTAAAATAAAAAAATATATTTTCTGGGCAGCAAAGCTTTATGGCGAGCGTCGTCCATGTTGCCTTTCTCGATGGCTTTTTTGACCTTCAATTTCTCCGATTTCTCATCTTTGTCACACTATCTTGCTTGGCGTTGGAGGCTCTTGGCTGTGAACTTGAGCTCCATAATCTGGTTCATCAGCTTCTCCATGCTCCCCATTTGCTTTGATTTTGATTTCTAGGTCAGGAACAACTGATGATCGAGGAATTTAAAGGTTTCTTTCTGATATATTTCTGATATATATATATATATATATATATATATATATATATGGGAAATGATCCATAGCAAGTATTTGTTATGGATAAAATTTGGGCAAATAGCATCTCCACCACACATTATATAAATCAAACGCTGAAATTAAAAATGGTATAGTGTCGTCCGCCAGTGAGAAATAATAAGGCCCGTCCGCTAGATGAACAAGCGGATTCTAAAAGACCAGCTTCTCTTTTAGCACATTTGCTCTGCTTCTCAATTCCCCTGCCACCATTATCCGGAAAAAGATCACCTCACCGCCTTCTCAACCGCTGCCATTTTCACACCATCACTCGCTACTCTATTAAATTTCTAAGGCTCCAAGGCTTGTTATTCATGGAACTGACTTTTTTGCGCTATGTGTTACAGAGCAAATGCAACTCTACAAGCCTTTTATGAATATTTCATCTGATAATGAGCCCTTTGTTGTGCAGGTCAAGGAATCCGAGATAACGAGCTATGGAGCTGTTGTTAATAGCTTTTATGAGCTTGAACTGGACTCTGTAGATTATTACTGAAACAAAATTAAAATGAAGGCATGGCATATTGGTCCGGTTTCACTATGCAACAGGGGAGTTGAAGATAAGGCACAAAGAGGGGAAAAACAGCTATTGGGGAAAAAGAGTGTTTAAAATGGCTCGACTCAAAGGACCCGAATTCGGTTATTTACGTGTGTTTTGGAAGTGTGGCAGGTTTCACTGATTCTCAACTTTGCGAGATTGCAATGGGGCTCGAGGCTTCTGGTAATCCATTCATTTGGGTTGTGGGGAAAAGTAAAAATAAAGAAGAAAATGAAAAGGAATGGATGCCTGAAGGATTTGAGGAGAGGATAAGAATGGAAGGGAAAGGCGTAATTATAAGAGGGTTTGGGCCCCAATTGTTAATTCTTGAGCATGAATCTGTGGGTGATTTTGTGACGCATTGTGGGTGGAATTCATGAGAAGCAGAGCAAATGTGCTAAAAGTGGATCATTTTTTAGAATTCGCTTGTTCGTTTAGCGGACGAGCCTTATTATTTCTCATACTTCGCTACTTCGTCTGGCGGACGGCACTATACCATTTTTAATCCCAGCACTTGATTTATGTAATGTGTGGTGAAGATGTTATTTGCCCAATTTTTATCCATAGCAAATACTTGTTATGAATCATTTCCCTATATATATATATAAAGCACCTTGATTCTGTTTTGACATCAGATCTGATTTTTTATTTTAATTTGGATTTAATTTTAAAATAAAATTAATTATTAAAAGAAAGGAAAAGATAAAAGGAAAAGAAAAAATTATAAAAATGACTTAAAATATTTATTTTAATTTTATTATTATTTTAATTATTTTTTGCCATGTAATTAATGATTTTTAATTTTAATTTTGTAGAAATTAATATAATATTGTAATAGATGTCATTGATACAAAAGTTTTGATATATTATTTGTATTATTTGGAAAAGAGATAAAAGGAAAAAAAAGCCACGCAAGATAACCAAGCTTCCTCCCGCCCAGTCAGCAAATACACGTAATATTTATTTTTTTTCAAAAAAGCCACGTATGATATTTTTAGACGTCTGTTAGTCAAATTGTACGGAATGACTTGATTGTACATTTAAAAAAAACTACAGTGGGTCAATTGAATATTTTTAAAGCACAGTGACTAATTGCTTAAAACACTACAACCACAGTGGGGTAAAAGTTCTTTTTGCCGTTTTAAAAATATCTCCCCTCCCCTAAAGATGTGTTTAATCTCTTAATTGAAAAACTTGAGAAAATAATTTCAACATAAAAAAATTTAAAATTTTAAGTATTAATTATGACCTTTTTAAATTTAATTTTGCATACATATGTATGATTAAGGATGACACATAAGTTTAAAACAGTTTGTATGTGCATTTTTTGGACACAATTTGTTCTAAAAATTTGAACCAAATAATTTTAATACATAACATTCTTAAAAAGCAACTCTATACCCTAAAAATATCCTCAGATTTTATCAAAATATGATTATTGATAAAATAAGTGAATCCAAATTTCCAGAGCTAATTTTTTGGGTTAAATAGACAATCATCACAATTAAAATCAAATAAAAAAACCATTTGTTTCTGTCGGACATTCGGTCGTATATATACGCGTCGAAGATAAGATCCGTCAAAAATTTCCTCGAACATAAGCTACCTACGACTGACATAACATACCTTATTTTCGACGAACGTATTCCCTCGAAATTAACCTATTTTCGACCGAAAATTAAAATAAATTGGTATTTATAAAAAATGGCTAATTATTAATTCCGACAGACATATTCCCTCGGAATAACCTATTTCTGACTGAAAATTAAAATATACCAGTATTTATTAAAATTTGGGTAATTATTAAATCCGACGAATTTTTCGTCTGAGATACCTTATTTCCGACGGACATATTCCCTTGAAATTAACCTATTTTCGACTAAAATTAAAATATACGAGTATCTATTAAAAATTGGGTAATTATTAAATCCGACGTAATTTCCTTCGGAAATACCTTATTCTGTCGGAATTAACTTTCTTTCTTTTTTAATGCAGATTTTAAAAGTTTAGTTTTCATGTATTTAAACTCATTTCTGTACCTGTAACCTGTCACAACTCAATACACAGTAATATAAACATGTATCTCATATTTAAATATGCAACTTAGCGCTAAAATGTAATATCCACCAAAACGTAATCTTCAACTCATTATCATTCACATTCACATTCAAATATCCACCAAAACATATTATAAGTAAATGTTCCATAAATATAAGCTAACCAATTACAAATATAAGTTAATGTTCCATAAATGATAAACAATATAATTTACAATACTTATACATACGCAATTAGACACTACAATATATATAAATCTTCTACACTACTTATACAGACACAATTAGACACTACAATATATACAAATGTTCTACAATAACACGTATGCTCATGAACTATAAACTAGTGAAAGTATCATCATCGGACGGAGGTGAACGACGCTGCGCTGGTGTATGGAAATCAGTGTCATCCGCATGCTCGTCATCGTCAATCTGTTCGCCATCGCCACCCTATTGATAGAATTAAAAATATAAATCATTAGTTCAGTATATATATATATATATATATATATATATATATATATATATATATATATATATATATATATATATATATGTGTGTGTGTGTGTGTGTGTGTGTGTGTGTGTGTGTGTGAGAGAGAGAGAGAGAGAGAGAGAATTAACAAGTTAGCGTTAATTAAAAAAAACATAAACAATAAAAATACTTGAGTAGGCGGGGATAGACGAAAAGCCTCCTCCAAGAGGGTAATCACCATTCGGAGCATCTCGTCTCTCCAAGCATCAAACTGCTCCTGCGGTAATCTCGTACTCTCTGCGGAGGCCTCTGCTAAAATATCATGAGCAATCTGGTGAAGATAAGAACTGGAAGGCAATCACGGCGAAAAAGGCCGGATCGATCACGGAACCTATCCGAACACTACCCTATCACCATTGGAAGATATCGTTATCCAAGCCAGCGCCCGTATGAGATGGTCCGACATGTGCTCTCGGACGTTGGCGCTGGCTGGAGCCTATAAAAAGTTACAAATTCAATTACTACTAATAATTTATATAATATGATAAATTTGGATAATTTCGTGAAACATAAAAAATATTACCTCTAGGAAGTGTATATGAGGGTATCCTCGGCAGACCCAACACTCGATATCTGCCAGTACTGCTAGTAGGGGGATCCTAAGATGCGACCCATAGTCTCAGCTCTTCATCCCGATCTAATAAAATATCGGGAAGAGTGGTGGCAAAATCTAACAGCTCAGAACCCCTCCTAATAGCCTCCAACTCAGTTATACGCTCGTCTCGAAGCCTCTAAAATCGGTCAAGTAATGTATTTTGTATACGTATGTTAATTATATCATTTTATTTATGATTGAATATTACTAAAAGCTAAATAGTAAGATGAGTTTTACCCGTATAGCTAAAGTTGCCTGAGACAAAGCACGCTCATCCTTAGGCATGTGGGCTCGATCCTAACACTCTAAAATGGTAGGATCTCGGCCCAAGGTCCTCCCCAAGGCCTAATAAAAACATTCATAAAATAGGTATTAAGTATTTGTGTGAGAACTTGATAACTAAATAACTAAATACAACGCACTTACCGTCTTCGCCTCCTCGAATGACTGAGAACCAGTGGTGTGTACTATCCGGAGCTGACCACGGTTCTTCTTCGTCTGCTCAGACTTTTTCTTAAAGTCATCAGCCTCCCAGTGCGCACATATAGCCTCCTAGGCTAAGTCGGAGACTATGTGGGGCTGATGATCTCTGATGGTGGTCCTGGAATGATCCTCAACTGCCTGGGTTGCCCTCTGTCGCATCTCATACAGCCAGCTGGAGTAATTCGCAGCGACATGATACTCAATCACATCATCGCCAGCTGACTGAGAGATGCTCGGGTCAAATCTATAATAAACATATAACAAAAGTTAATTTAAAATTAGGAACAATTGATTTCGTCATCCTAATACAACTATTTAGTAATTAATATAATATGCTTAACTTACATGGAACTCCCGCAAGATGGTTTACATGAACTCAGCTGACTGAGTGGCATCGTTTCGCACATACTAACTGAACCGCATGCACCCTCTCGGAGATGCGTCAAACAGATCGCGTGTAGGGTGTGCTTAGCCACCGGGTCTAGTATACTACAGAAAAAGTATAACAATATGTGTTATGTGAATTGTGTTTTGCAATAACTGACAGAAATATTACCAATATATTAACACTTACTGCAGGGAAGCGACATCCACTGGTACTGTAAGTGGCACTGTCGGCGGACGACCAAAGATACCGAGGTTCGTCCCTCGGTGTTGCCGACGTAATAATTGTATTTAATTGAGTCAATAAACATTATAACTAATGCAGCTTGAGATATATTTAAATCCTAGTTAAGATAACTTACTAGCGCGTGAAGAAGAGCCTCCATCGTGGCTATCATCTCTAGTACCAGATCACCCACCACCTCGACGACCTCCACCGTTATGTCTAGCCATGAATATCCTACTGCAATAACCAAATTTGTAGATTATGAATGTAAGACCCCAACTTTTATGAATAAAGATTAATTTCTCTCGAAATATATATATTTTTTATTATGGTGTGGATATAATATAATGTTATAGTTGTGGGTAATATTTATAAATTTTGCAAAGTAAGCAAGTGGTTATATAATATTCGATTGGTCGGGGAATATTCATTTTAACAGGAAATATTCGTACGACGACACAATCATTGGTGGACCCCACAACGGAAGTATTTTCGTAGTAAGAAGACGATAGAATTATTTTTTTTAAAATAACGGCGGAAGTGTTACCGTTAAAACTGTTGAACTACCCGGTAATAAAAGTATAGTAATACGCGTGGTTACATAGTAGCACACGATATTGGTTATTGATGCTTACGTGAGAAGTCACTCAGTAATACTCAATTATTGCTACAGTAATTGTTGCATCATATCTCTCATATTATTGATTCAATTATTGTCACAGTATCATCTGCATAATATGTTATATTATTAAATCAATAATTGAGACGACAAAGTTATTCATATTATTAAATTGCAATATTTACAATGTCTAGAAGTTCTGTCAAGGAGAGGTTTGGTCACCTAATTGCGCGCCAATAGGGAGAAATCCTTATTGGAAAGCCCCCTCTTTCCTGGAAACGACCTGGTTGTTAAATATTGTGAGTTATAATATTAATGATGAATAAGTTCGTGTTGATTAAAGATGAATTTGATAGTTCCATTGTGTTGGGATTATTAGTATTAGTGGAAATCAACATCTATTCCGATGATAATTGATGTTTGGGGGTTATATTGATAAATCGGGTAATTTATCGGATAAATGAGCAATTAATTGCTACTAATTCACATGCTTATATAACTATTTGTTCACATGTGTGTACTATTGAATCACATTCATGTACTATTAGGGGAGTTGGTGCAAGATTGATAATACTTGCATGACTAAGTTAAAAATAGAGGTATAGATGGAGGTACTATACTGTAATTCGTATTTTTCACATGATTATACTATTGAGTCACATGAATGAACTATTAATTCACATTATTTACTATTAGGGGAGGTGGTGCAAGTTTGATAATACTTGCAGGACTAAATTAAAAATGAAGAAAAAGTGGAATGTATTATACTGTAATATTTCGAGCCCCAAAACATGCAATTATCGAAACTATATTTTCCTATAAATAGAAGTTAATTCTTTCTTCATTTCTCACCAATTCATAAAAGCTTTAGAGCAATTATTATAGAGAGAAATTATAGAGAGAAAGAAGAAGAGAAATATGCTACCTCACTATTCCAAAGATACGCTTTTCTAAGGTAAGGCTATTATTTCTTTCCGTATTCATAAAGAGAGTTATTTTCTTTCAATACTCATAAGGGTTGTTATTCCATTCTTTATTATTATGTTGGAATAACTCATACATCTTAAATACCTAGTATACATGGTGAAATTCTTCTATTATTCCATTCTTTATTATTACATTTGGAATTACTTGTGCGTGCGGTCCTATCGCATGCCCGGGTGAATTCTATTTTATTCAGCCTTTATTATTACATTGAATATCACAATCGTCGTGCGGATTACGCATGACACGTTCCATTCTTTATTATTATGTTGGAATAACTTTGTCATGTGGACTACTAGCATGCATGGTGAATGATCTTTCGTATTCATGAAGAGAACTTACATTATTCTATTCTTATTATTCATTGGAATAACTTTTGTTTATCTGAGCACTTGCATACATGGTGAAATTCTTCTAATATTCCGTTCTTTATTATTCTGTCGAAATATCATCGTATGCATGCGTTTACTTTGGACTCGTTCCATTATTTATTATTCGTCGAAATATCATATGCATGCGTTTACGCCGGGACTTTGTTCTATTATTTATTATTCTATCGTAATATCACATGCAATCACGTTTATCTTATGGGACTGGTTCCTTATTTATTATTCGTGGGGAATAACATATGCATGCGATCTATCGCATGCACATGGTGAATCCTTCTGTTATTCCATTCTTTATTATTCTGTGACGCTCCCAAAATAGGTATACATCACCCATTCTGAGTTGCCAGATACATGGTACAAAATTCAAATACAACTTCATTTATACAACTGTTGAGCTGTCATATAGAATACGACCACAGTTAACTATGAGTTTTAATACAAATGTATGTAACTCTCATGGTACCTCGACCACAACCTTACAATGATACTTTACATAAAATTATAGTTAAAAACTGTTTTAAAAATTAAAATCTTTGGGAAGTGCTCAAGGAAATCTTCGTACATGGGAGGCCATGCATCTAAGTTATGATAGATATCATATGTCCACAGAATTATCCTTGGTTGACCCAAAAGTCCCCAAAGAAAAACAAGAAGATTACTATCATCTTCTTTCCAATGATGAGTCTTCTCTTGACATATAAGTATCTCCGTTGTCTCCAAGTAAAAATTATGTTTCAAATAAACTCCAAGATCATACAGGTAGTGCTCGTAGATATATTCAACAAGTGGATGTGCACAACCATGTCTTATGAGAACACGAGGTTGTATGTCATTAGACATCTTGTATGATAGTGGCAAAACACCCTTCCAAAGTTGGGTTTGCCTCACCCTATTTGATTCACCAAATATAACTACTAAATGATGTATAGAATACAACACACTTTTCTATACTGTTTAGGGAGAACCTCCACAGCTAGAGACCACCGTTCTAATCCTCTTAATACCCCCGCTCGACCCAGCTACACTCTTATTACCTTTGAAAGAAGAGTATTCCGACTGTTAGGGCGGTGATATACTCGAAGAAAACTTGCACTATGCTCAAAGCTTTCTTAAACTCTAAAGAAATACGCTCAAGATTATAGAAGAAGAACTCTCTCTATAGTTTCTCTCTCTAGAGTTTCAGTGAATTCGTAATAAATAATGAATGAATGAGCTTCTATTTATAGAAAAATGAACTGCATAGTAACTAACTCATGAACGGTCCAGATTGATTTACTTTAATCCGACGGTCCATATTTAAAGCAAAATAAAATATAATATATTCTATTTATAATCTAATAAAATGAATAACTTTATAAAAGATTTTACTATGAAAACACTATGCATAATAAAATATAATATATTTTAATTATTATCTAATAAAATGTATAACTTTATAAAAGTATTATGTTTTATATAAAAAGATTTTACTATTAGCTTAATAAAACGAATAACTTTATAAAAGTATTATGTTTTATATAAAAAGTTTTTCTATTTTATTACATTAATAATACCAATAAAAAAAAAAATCTGAGTGACTAATCACATAAGCATCAATAATCAATACTGTATATGCTACTATGCAACCAATGCGTATTCATCGTATTTTTTTACTACTGAGTAGTTCAACAAAGATTAATGGTAAAACTTTCGTCAGTTATATTCGATAAAATATTTTTTGTCGTTTTCTCGATCCGACAATAATTACATTTGTGGGGTCCACTAATGATTGTCCGTCATTTAATATTCCCCGATAAAAAGAATATTCCCCGACTAATCGAATATTCCCTGACAAAAAGAATATTCCCCGACTAATCGAATATTTTATATCAACTTGCTTATTTTGCAAAAAAAAAAAATTCACATATTACCCTTAACTTTAAACTTTTATCAATTTAACTATTTACCAAAATAGAAAAATTGAATACTTTTATTTCATAAAATTTGGGGTCTCACATATTCTGTGACGCCCCCAAAATAGGTCCATTCCACCCAACCCATTCTGAGTCGCCAAACTGTGAGTTTAAATACAGATATTGTCGTCTAGACAATATCCACATGCAAATAAATCCCCATCATAATTATTGATACATTATTTTACAAAAATGGTGAGTACTACTAAACAACTCTCTCTAGAACCTTCATTCCATACCCCGACTAGTACTCGCTACATTCTCTCCTCCTGAGAAGAAAAATGGAACAACAAGAAAAAGGGTGAGCTCAACTAGCCCAGTAAAGAATATTATGACTAAGATAATATACAACAAATTATCGTTAGTCTTCAACAGGGAAAAATTTGATAAAATATAATAGACAACAAGTTTTAGATCAACAAATGCAATGAAACAACAATCCATTAGAAGAGTCACGTGAGAATGAATTCTACTTTGTCTTCTAAGATTTAAAAGTCCATCATCAATATTTCATCCTGTAACAACAATCAATATAAATCTTTAATCATCTTTTCACTACTGAGCCAAAGATATTCATTTGTATCACCGATTGGTCATGTTCATCTCAACACTGCTTCATCTTTTTACCACTGGCCAAAGAGATTCATTAGTTTAATCATTCATCTTTCGCACTACTGGGCGAAGATATTCATCAATATCACCATTAAAGAGGCGAGGATGATGAAAAACATTTTAGAAAACGAATCCGAGAAGATGCGAAGGACAAATATTAGGGATTCGTATTTGGGTTTATCCAAATTCAATAATACTCCATAATAACCAAGTGTGAAGTAGAATTCACAAATAAAGATCAAAACATGGATACAATCAAAGATAGTAACCATAAAAGACATCTGGAAGGAAAAGAGAAAATTTCATTTTTTGGGTGAATAGTATCGTATTTGTGAATAGTCTTGATATCGTGAATAGTCACAGTATCGTGAATAGTAACCCCACACAAAAGATAGAAATTTCACAAAAAACATCTTCACGCCGTGAATAGTACTAAATGAATAATAACTCATGAATAGTAACTCATGAATAGTAACTCCGACATGAAAAAGTTCCAAATTGATAAAAAGTTCAGAACAATATTTCGGCATAATGATATTGAAGAAGATAATATCATTTAAGAAGAAACAACATCCACACCTCAAAATAACTGTACTTATTTCAATTTCTAGTATAGGCTTGTGAAACTTCGCACCGTATAACAACACTCAAAGTATACTCACAAGAATACCCGATAATATAGAGAGAGAAGAGAAAACTTTGTTTCGGTGTGATTTTCAATTCTAACTTAGCCCTCTATTTATAGGAAAATGCTTTGAAACGCAGAAAGGAGACTAAAATAATAAAATATCATTTTCTTTTTCTTATTCCACACCAACCTTCACCAACCAATTTTGAAAGTCATCACCATCTTTGAACAAAATAGCGACCCACATGTGTATTCCACACCAACCAAAAAGTGGGTCCCACCCATAAATTAATAAAAATCATTTTATTCTCCAAAACTTCAACAATTCATAAAAAAATAGCTCGGTTATCGGAAAAATTGAAACTCATTGATTTTCCATAGGAAATTCCATTATTTACAACTTTGCGTAAGGAAGTTTTCCCAAATTCAAACATAAATTGACCAAAATCCACAAACGGTAGATTTTACACGGTTCATAATAAATTTTCGGTCAAGAATTGTGTCCATCGGTACACACAAAACATGTGTTAAACATTTAATCTAACAAAATACTCTTCCTCCTCATTTATTCATATATCCCACATTCATTGTAAAAAATATCACCATTAATATATTATTAAAATAATATATTTAAATAAATTATTTTATCGAAAAAGATAAAATATTAATTTTCAACAATTGTCACATTAAAAATTTTCTTTATTTATATCCACATAAAAATCAATATTTTTCTCATCATATAAATTAATAATTAATTATTCATAAATAATATTACAGAATCACATTATTGACAACCGATCGGTTCCTCAGATGAGAGGGGCTTTCCAATAAGGATTTCTCCTTCTTGGCGCATGATTAGGTGACCAAACCTCTCCTTGATGAACTTTCTAAACATTGCCAATAATGGTATCTAATAATATTATTCAAATAATATGAATTATTGATCTGATAATGGAGATACTGTGCAATGACAATTATTGAACAACAATAATATAAAATATCAACGCACAATTATTGAATCAATAAAATAAAATATTGAACAAGAATTCTCTTGTGACAATTATTGAGTAAGGCCTTCTTACGTAAGGATCAATAATTCAACAATACTATGCAATACCGCAGTCTTCTTCTTGCAACCACGCATATTATCAGATTTTTAACCACCGTATAACCCAATGTTGTTAATCGGTAACAATTTACGCCAATTATTTATAAAACTCAATCTTTGTCGTTTTCTTTCATCCATCTGCTTTTTTACATTATGGGCCCATGAAATGATTAACTTTTATGAATAAAGAATAATTTTCTCTCGAAATATATTTTTGAATATTATGGTGTGGATTTGATATAATGTTATAGTTGTGGGTAATATTTACAAATTTTTATACAAAGTAAGCAAGTGGTTATATAATATTAGATTGGTGGGAATATTCATTTTAACGAGGGAATATTAAATGCGATAAATGACACAATCATTAGTGGACCCCTCATGCGAATTGTGATATTATCGTAGTTAGAAAATGACAAAATTATCTTTCTATAAAAATAACGGCGGAGGTGTTCTGGTTAAAGCTGTTGAACTACCCATAGTAAAAATGCGATGTCTGGCGTGGTTGCGTAGTAGCTGCGTAGTATTGATTATTGATCTTTACGTGAAAGTCACTTTCGGTTATACTCGATTATTACTACGATAATTCTTTGCATCATATCTCTCATATTATTGATTCAATTATTGTTCTGATATCATCTGCATAATATGATATATTATTAAATCAATAATTGAGGCGACAAAGTTATTCATATTATTATTTGCAATATTGACAATGTCTAGAAGTTACATCGAGGAGGTTTGGTCACCTAATTGCGGCATGATAAGGAGAAATCCTTATCGGAAAGCCCCTCTTTCTGGGAGCGACTTTGGTTGTTAAATATTGTGAATTATAATATTAATGATGAATAAGTTAAGTGTTGATTAAAGATGAATTTTATAGTTCCATTGTGTTGGAATTATTTGTGTTAGTGGAAATCGACATTTGTTTGATAATAATTGATGTCTGGAGGTTATATTGTTCAATCGAATATTAGGGGCACTTTTAGGTGTCCGAATACTATTCACGAGTTCTTATTCATGAGTTACTATTCACGAGTTAGTATTCACGAGTTACTATTCATGAGTTACTATTCATGAATTCTTATTCACGAGTCTATTCACCAGTAAAATATATTTCTTTTGGTCCAAATCATTTTTGGGTACAATATTATTCCATGAGGAGATGTGCTTAATTTTTGGACCAGTTGGTTGAAGATATAATAATAAATCAATATGGATGTTGGTGGAAAGTTATAATAGTAAATCAATATGGATCATTTGGTTTAAAGTTTTAATAGTAAATCGGTATGGGCCGTTGCTTTAAGTTTTAATAGTAAACCAATATGGATAAATCCATTTAAAAGTAAATCAATCTGGATAGTTCATGAATTAGTTACTATTAGGTCCATTCTCTATATAAATAAAGCTCATTCCTTCATTATTTCTTACGAATTCCTTTGAAACTCTAGAGAAACTATAGAGAAAAGAAGAAAAGTATTACTTACTTCCTTTACTCGATATCGGTTTTTTTAAGGTAGGGGATATTATTTGTTGTACTAAATAAGGGGTATTATTTCTTTCGTATTCATGAAGAGAACTTACATTATTCCATTCTTTATTATTACATTGGAATAACTTTTGTTCTGAGAAATATCGCATACATGGTGAAATTCTTACATTATTCCATTCTTTATTATTACATTGGAATAACTTTGTTTATCTGATCTACTGCATACATGGTGAAATTCTTTGTTATTCCATTCTTTATTATTACATTGGAATATCACATTTTGTGCATTTACATGCGGACTGGGTTCCATTATTTATTATTTATTATTATTGGAATATCACATACGTGCGTTCTGTGGGACTGGTTCCATTATTTATTATTACATGAATATCACATGCATGCGTTTACGCCATGGACTGGTTCCATTATTTATTATTACATTGGGAATAACTTTATGCATGCGATCTATCGCATGCATGGTGAATCATACATTATTCCATTCTTTATTATTACATTGGAATAACACATTCTATATGTGGATTACCACATGCATGGTGAATGATCCTTATATTCATTCCTTATTAAATTGTGGAAATGATGCATCTCGTGGATTACCGCATGGCGGCGAAAATCCATTTGCGTTTTCATATATTCTATTATACTCGGTTGGTTAAAGCTTTGGCTTCTATACTCCATGAAATTAGTGGAATATCCTTGATATTTGCGCTTCATCGATATCTTTTCATGGAAATATTCTTACGAGCATTCTTGAATTTTACTCTACAAAAGCGATATCATGTTGACAATTTGGGCGTTATTGGTTCTGGATAAATTAATTTATAAATCTTTAAAATTTATTCTTGAACTTGTTTTATTGAATTATTATGTCATTGTCATCATCCTCATGCTTATATTGTGATGAAAGTCATCTTTGGCTTACGTGCATAGATGGACTTGGTATGATTATGACCAGGGATTATTCGGTATAATCATGGCCGTAATGTGATGAATGATGTGGTAAAAGTCCTCATTGGCACATAGTTCATTGGTGGGCGATTGTTGGTATGATTATGACCAGGGATTATTCGGTATAGTCATGACCATTGATGATTACATGAATATCCTTGGTCGTGGAGCAGGGATGATTCGATTTTATTTATTAAGCTGAGTCTCAGTGATAAAGTTGATGAAAAACTTTTTAAATCATAGAAGATAGTAGATTTTATACCTTACTTGACTCTTCTAATGGATTGCTTGATCCGTTGCAGTTAAACTTGTTGTCTATTATATTCTATCAGTTTAACATTGTTGAAGGCTAATGATAATTTATTCTGCATTATCTTAGTCATAATATTTCTTCTTTGGGCTAGTTGAGCTCACCTTTTCTTTCCTTTGTTCTCTTGAGGAAATGAGAGCGTGGTTTTGGGACTAGTCGGGAAGCAGTGATGGTCTAGATGGTGCATTAGTAGTCCTCACTATTACGTGAAATAGTGTGATAATAAATGTAATGAGGACTCCATTGAGTGTGGATATTGTCTAGATGACAATATTTGTATTAAAACTCACGACCTATGTTTTATCAGTATTTTACATTTGTTGTATAATTAAGTTGTATTTGTATTGATTACCTTGTATCTGGCGACTCAAGATGGGTGATGTATACCTATTTTGGGGGCGTCACGGTTGGTATCAAAGCTTAGGGATATGATCCACAGGTGAGATGTGAGACAAAGAACTAGGAGGGAGAGGCAGAAATTCCTTACAAGCTAGTATGACCTACCTAAGTTTATTTGGTATTTAATTGGTGGGTAGGAGTATAGGGATAATATGTGATATATTAATTAACCCTTGTTTTGTGGCGATATTGGAAAATGGCATCCAAAAATGTTGAGATAAGCAATGAAGCACATGAGATGGTGGAGTCACCACAGTTAATACCGGAGGATAATGTGCAGCGGAAAGACAATAATCCTCGGTGAACAACAACAACTTGACCAAATGGCGAAACGACGGAATGTTTAGGAGCTTTACTGCAATTAAATGTCTGACATCGAGCAGAAAAACTCTGTCCAAAATGTAGGTGGAAACACTTTGGAAACTCTCGGGACGGTCACCTGCTAAGCAGATTCGAGGAGGGGACCACGGAGTTTATTGGAGAGCCAAAACCACTTAAAGGCGGATGCATGGATAAAGCGGATCACCAAGATATTTGATGTCTTGGGATGCTCAGAGAGGAGCAAAAGGTTCCTTTGCCACCTTTATGTTGCGAGGAGGCGATTCTTGGTGGGAATCGATAAAAGCGTACTCGACTGCCGCCGCTGCTTTGAAGATGTCTTGGGAGAAGTTCAAAGAACTATTCAACGACAAGTACTTTCCGAAAGTATTCGTCACATTAAAGAGGTAGAGTTCATCAAGTTGGAGCGAGAACAATATGGCCAGTGGCGGCGATCTGAAGCTAAGTTTGCGAGTTGTCGGTTTTGCGTCCCACTTGGTTGATAATGAGGAGAGAATGATGCGGATGTTTTAAGAGGTTTGAAATAGGAGATATCGTCGATATCTTATTTCTCATAAAGCTGTGTTTGTATTCGGATGTTGTAAATAGGGCTCGATTATTGGAGTAGCGATAATGGTCAACGCAACCAAGAAAGCGGTAAGCGAAATGAAAATACCGGTGGTAGCGATCGTGAGCGGTGACAACAAGCGTGGAGGAATCAACATGCGAAAAATGGTAACCACTTGGTGGTAATCATGGCGAAGACAATAAAAGTGGGAGTTTCAAGAAGAGGAGATTTAATAATGATGGAAGGGCGTCGGCACCAACACATTGTTGTTAAGGAAGGAGAGCGATGCCGGTCGTATGTTACAAATCTGGAGGAGGACACATCGGTCAAAAGCTATGCTGTGACGATCCAAAGCATGTTACAATTGTGGAAGAAGGTCACCTAGCCCAATTTTTGTCGTGCCAGAAGTCAAGTCCAATTTGGGATGGAGCATCAAAGTCCGTCCCGAGACAAGACAAAAAGCAGGTAGTTCAAGGAGAGCGTTTGTTGTAACCTCCCGAGAAGCAAGGAACCCGAGCGAGGTCATCACGGGTAAGCTTATCATAAACTCTAGTGAAGTATATACCTTATTTGATCTGGCTCTACCCATTCTTTTATTTCTCCTACTTGCGCTCAGCGTTTAAATTTGACTCGGGAGAAATTGGACTTTGACTTATCGGTTGAAACTCCGTTGGGAGAAACCTTCATTACATCCACGGTTTATAAGTCTTGTTTGATTCAAATCGGTAACAGCACATTACACATCGATCTTATTTCTTTAAAAATACTTGCGTTTGGCGTAATTCTAGGGATTGATTGGTTAACTACTCATCATGCAAAAATTGATTATTTTAAATGGGTTGTTAGTTTTCATATTCTAATCAACCTATTATCTTGAAATTCAAGCGACCAAACCATTAAAATCAATCACGGTCATTTCAAGCCATAAAGCTATTCGTTTATTGAAAAAGCGGATGTCAAGCTTTCTTAGCTCATATCACGATTTAAACAAAAATAAATCGATTTTGAATGATATTTCTATTGTTAATAAATTTCTGGCGTATTCCACGAAGAACTTCTGGCCTACCCCGGGCGTGAAATTGAATTTTGTATCGACCTTGAACACAGTACAAAACCCATTTCCAAAGCCCCATATCGAATGGCTCTATTGAACTTGAGGAGTTAAAGACCCAATTCTGCGAGGAATTGTTAGACATTGGTTTCATTAGTCTGGTCGTCTCCTTGGGGTGCTCTGTTACATTAAATGAAGAAGAAGAAAGATGGGAGTATGCGACTTTGTATTGACTACTGAGGAATTGAACCATGTCACCATCAAGAATAGGTATCAGTTACCTCGCATTGATGACTGTTTGACCCGAGTTGCAAGGAGCACAATTCTTTTCAAAGATCGATCTTAGTTTACGGATATCATCGGTTTGAAGGTTAAAAGCGAGGATATTCAAAGGCGCCTTGAGAACTTCGATGCGGGCATTATGAATTCTTGGTCATGTCTTTTGGATTGACTAATGCTCTCTGCTTGCCTTCATGGATATGATGAGCCAAGTATTCAAGGAATATTTGGATCACTTTGTGGTTGTCTTTATTGATGACATTCTCATATATTCCAAAAGTAGTGAAGATCATGAGCAACACTTGAAATTGATACTCCAAAAGCTTCGAGAAAACAAGCTTTATGCCAAGTTGAAGAAATGTGAGTTCTGGCTTGAGGAAGTTGCATTCCTTGGGCATGTGATATCAAATCATGGAATATCTGTTGACCCGGCGAAGATTGAAGCAATTCAAAGCTGGGAGCAACCAAAAGTCGATGACCAAAATCGTAGCTTTCTCGAACTTATTTGGTTATTATCGGAGATTAAGTGGAAGGATTTTCTCGAATCGCTACTCCATTAACTTCGGTGACTCGAAAAGATACAAAGTTTGGTTGGAGCGAGGAATGTGAGAAGAGTTTTCAAGAACTCGAGGAAGACTCATTTCGATTTTTATTACGGCAATACCATCGGCTCGGAGGATTTGTCATCTCTGATGATGCTTGAGCAAAGGGTTAGGATGTGTTCTCATGCAACATGGGAAAGTCATAGCATATGCCTCTCGGCAACTCAAAGAATATGAGAGGAATTATCCTACTCATGATCTAGAGTTGGCAGTTGTTGTCTTCGCACTTAAGATTTGGAGGCATTACTTGTATGGAGAAGGTGGAGATCTATCACGGATCATAAAAGCCTCAAATATTTCTTCACCCAAAGGAACTCAACATGCGGCAGCGACGTTGGCTTGAACTATTGAAAGATTATGATCATACCATTCAATACCATCTGGTAAAAGCGAGCGTAGTAGGCGGCGCATTGAGTAGAAGATCATATGCGAATGCGAGTGCAATATTGTCAACCTGAGGCCCATTTTGTATGACTTACAAAGGATGGAGATAGAGTTAAAGACTCCGAGGGACCCATGTGATGATGGCGAATATCTGAGTAGAACCAGACACTTTAATCGATAAAGTTAAAGTTGCTCAAGCTACTGAGACACAGGAGCGTCGTATGAGGAAGAAAGTGCGAGAAGGTGCTATTAGGAAGCAAGAATCGATGAAGAAGGAATACTTGAGTCAACTCCGGACTTTGTGTTCTAAACGACCACGATTTAAAGTATAAAATCATGATGGAGGTGCACAACACACCGTTTGCAATCCATCACAGGAGTACCAAAATGTATCATGATCTTGACATACATTTTGGTGGAGCAATATGAAGAGAGAGATAAGCGGAGTTTATCTCAAGGTGTTTAACTTGTCAACGAGTCAAAGCGGACATCAAGTACCAAAAGGTCCATTGCAACCACTTGAAATTCGAAATGGAAGTGGGAGCACATTACCATGGATTTAGTTCTTGGTCTTCCCAAGGTTTCTCAAGGCATAGATGCAATTTGGGTCATTGTTGATAGATTGACCAAGTCTGCTCACTTCTTACCTATCTGAGAAACTTATACACTTGAGCGTCTTGCTCGTATGTACATAAATGAGATTGTAAAGACTGCATGGTATGCCGGTATCCATAGTTTACGATCGAGACCCAAGATTCACTTCACGATTTTGGGTTAGTTTGCGAAAAAGCTATGGAGCGCAGATTCTGATTTAGCTCGGCATATCATCCTCGGGAGACGGACGGGCGATCGGAGGGACTATTCAAACTCTTGAAGATCTATTAAGACTACTGTGTCCTTGACTTCAAAGGAAGTTGGGACAAGTTCTTCTGAATTGGTGGAGTTTTCCTACAACAATAGTTATCAAGCAAGTATTGGCATGGCTCCATTTGAGGCGTTGTATGGGAGAAAGTGTCGTTTCTCGATTATCTTTGGGATGAGGTGGGTGAAGCAACGTTGTTGGGACCGGGAGTTGATGCGTATATGACTACGAAAAGATTCAAGCGATCCGAAATGACGTATAAAAACTTCACAAGATCGACAAAAGAGTTATCTTGATCTTCATCGAAAAGGGCGTAGAATTCGATATTGGAGATCATGTGTTGTTACGTGTTGCTCCATGGAAAGGAGTTACGAGATTTGGAAAGAGAGAAAGCTCAATCCTCGATTCATTGGCCCATTTTAATTCTCGGCGGTAGGGCGTGGCCTATAGACTCGCTTCTGCCGCCAAGTATGTCTAAATGTTCATAACGTTTTCACATATCTATATTTACGTAAATATGTGAAAGACCGAACCACATTATTGAGTTAGAACCGGGCAGAGATAGAGGAAGATTTAGCGTATGAAGAGTTACTGTTAAAATCTTGGATAAGAAGGATCATGTTCTACGCTCCAGGTTATACCTCAAGTCGAAGTTTTGTGGAGAAACCACGATGTGGAGAAAATGACTTGGGAGTTAGAATGCGAGATGAAGTCAAGGTATCCTCATCTCTTGACATACGGTATGTACCCTAATTTTGAGATGAAATTTCATAAGAAGGGAGGTTGTAAGACCCCAACTTTTATGAATAAAGAATAATTTTCTCGAAAATATATTTTTGAATATTATGGTGTGGATTTGATATAATGTTATAGTTGTGGGTAATATTTACAAATTTTGCAAAGTAAGCAAGTGGTTATATAATATTAGATTGGTGGGGGAATATTAGTTTTAACGAGGGAATATTAAATGCGACGACACAATCATTAGTGGACCCCTGATGGAAGTATTATCGTAGTTAGAAAATGACAAAATTATCTTTCTATAAAAATAACGGTGGAGGTGTTACCGTTAAAAGCTGTTGAACTACCGGGTAGTAAAAGAAATGCGATGTCTGGCGTGGTTGCATAGTAGCTTTTACGGTATTGATTATTGATGCTTACGTGAGAAGTCACTCGGTTATACTCAATTATTACTACGATAATTGTTTGCATCATATCTCTCGTATTATTGATTCAATTATTATTACGATATCATCGCATAATATGATATATTATTAAATCAATAATTGAGACGACAAAGTTATTCATATTATTATTTGCAATATTGACAATGTCTAGAAGTTACATCGAGGAGAGGTTTGGTCACTAATTGCGCGCCCGATAAGGAGAAATCCTTATCGGAAAGCCCCCTCTTTCACAGGAGCGACACAGTTGTTAAATATTGTGAATTATAATATTAATGATGAATAAGTTAAATGTTGATTAAAGATGAATTTTATAGTTCCATTGTGTTGGAATTATTTGTGTTAGTGGAAATCGACATTTGTTTTCGATAATAATTGATGTCTGGAGGTTATATTGTTCAATCGAATTATTAGGGACACTTTTAGTATTGTAGATTACTATTCATGAGTTATCATTTCATGAGTTACTATTCATGAGTTTACTATTCACGAGTTACTATTCACGAGTTACTATTCACGAGTACTATTCACACAGTAAAATATATTTCTTTTAGGTCCAAATCATTTTTGGATACAATATTATTCCATGAGGAGATGTGCTAATTTTTTTTGAATAGTTGGTTGAAGATATAATAGTAAATCAATATGGATGGCGGTGGAAAGTTATAATAGTAAATCAATATGGATCATTTGGTTTAAAGTTTTAATAGTAAATCGGTATGGACCAGATGGTTTGCTTTAAGTTTTAATAGTAAACCAATATGGACCGAAATCCAGTTTAAAAGTAAATCAATCTGGACCGTTCATGAATTAGTTACTATTCAGTCCATTCTCCTATAAATAGAAGCTCATTCCTTCATTATTTCTTACGAATTCAAAACTTTGAAACTCTAGAGAGAAACTATAGAGAAAAAAGAAAAGTATTACTACTACTTCTTACTCGATATCCGGTTTCTTCTAAGGTAAGGGATATATTATTTGTTGTACTTTCGTAAGGGGTATTATTTCTTTCTTATTCATGAAGAGAACTTTTGTTATTCCATTCTTTATTATTATTTGGAATAACTTTGTTTATCACAGCAAGATCCTATATTTGTGAAATTCTTACATTATTCCATTCTTTATTATTACATTGGAATAACTTTATGTCTGGTGATCTGTACATCTGAAATTCTTACATTATTCCATTCTTATTATTACATTTGGAATAACTTTGCTTGTTTATCTGAACATCTGCGTACATGGTGAAATTCTTCTAATATTCCGTTCTTTATTATTACATATTGAATAATATCACATGCATCGTTTTCTGGGACTGGTTCCATTATTTATTATTACCTGATATCACATGCATGCGTTTATTTATGGTGGACTGATTCCATTATTTATTATTACATTGGAATATCACATGCATGCGTTTACTGGGACTGGTTCCATTATTTATTATTACATTGGAATATAACATGCATAATGCGATCCTTACGCATGGTGAATCATTCATTATTCCATTCTTTATTATTACATTTGGAATAACTTTTATGCATGTGGATTACCACATGCATGGTGAATGATCCTTCATATTCATTCCTTATTAAATTGTGGAAATGATGCATCTCGTGGATTATCGCATGGCGGGCGAAAATCCATTTGCGATTTCATATATTCTATTATACTCGGTTGGTTAAAGCTTTGGCTTCTATACTCCATGAAATTAGTGGAATATCCTTGATATTTGCGCTTCATCGATATCTTTTCATGGAAATATTCTTACGAGCATTCTTGAATTTTACTCTACAAAGCGATATCATGTTGACAATTTGGGCGTTATTGGTTCTGGATAAATTAATTTATAAATCTTTAAAATTTATTCTTGAACTTGTTTTATTGAATTATTATGTCATTGTCATCATCCTCATGCTTATATTGTGATGAAAGTCATCTTTGGCTTCGTGCGTAGATGGACTTGGTATGATTATGACCGAGGATTATTCGGTATAATCATGGCCGTAATGTGACGAATGATGTGGTAAAAGTCCTCATTGGCTTGTAGTTCATTGGTGGACGAGTTGTTGGTATGATTATGACCATGGATTATTCGGTATAGTCATGACCATTGATGATTACATGAATATCCTTGGTAGTGGAAGCGAGGATGATTCGATTTTATTTATTAAAATTTGAGTCTCGGCGATAAAGTTGATGAAAAACTTTTTAAATCATAGAAGATAGTAGATTTTATACCTTACTTGACTCTTCAAATGGATTGCTTGATCCGGCTGAGATTAAACTTGTTGTCTATTATATTCTATCGGTTTTAACATTGTTGAAGGCTAATGATAATTTATTACGCATTATCTTAGTCATAATATTTCTTCTTTGGGCTAGTTGAGCTCACCCTTTCTTTCATTTATTCTCTTGAGGAAATGAGAGCGTGGTTGGGACTAGTCGGGGAGCGGAGTGATGGTCTAGATGGTGCATTAGTAGTCCTCACTATTACGTGAAATAGTGTGATAATAAATGTAATGAGGACTCCATTGAGTGTGGATATTGTCTAGATGACAATATTTGTATTAAAACTCACAACCTATGTTTTGTCGTATTTTACATTGTTGTTGTATAATTAAGTTGTATTTGTATTGATTACCTTGTATCTGGCGACTCAAGATGGGTGATGTATACCTATTTTGGGTAAGTTTATTTGGTATTTAATTGGCTCATTAGAGTATAGGGATAATATGTGATATGTTAATTAACCCTACTTTTGTGGAAGTATTTGAAAATGGCATCCGAAAATGTTGAGATAAGCAATGAAGCACATGAGACCAATGAGTCACCAACGATCATTGTCCAGGGTAATGTGCAACATAAAGACAATAATCCTCATGTAAACAATAACACCGATGAAATGGTGAACGATAGGATGGTTAGAGGCTTTATGCAATTCATGCAACATCAAAGTGACGCTTACTCTCATTCCAAAATGCAGTTTGAAACGGTGACAACTCTCGGGACGGTCACCGCTAAAGGCGGCTTCAAGGAGCTGGGACCACCGGAGTTTTTTGGAGAACCAAAACCACTTAAAGCGGAGACGTGGATAAAGCAGATCAACAAGATATTTGATGTCTTGGGATGCTCCAAGGAGCAAAAGGTTCCCTTTGCCACCTTTATGTTGCGTGCAGAGGCAGATTACTGGTGGGAATCTATAAAGTGTACTCAGCATGCCGCACTGAAGATGTCTTGGGAGAAGTTCCAAGAGCTGTTCAACGACAAGTACTTTCCTGAAAGTATTCGTCACATGAAGGAGGTAGAGTTCATCAAGCTTGAGCAAAACAATACGACCGGGTAGCAAAGACGAAGCTAAGTTTGTCGAAAGTTATCTCTTGTTTTATTCCCCAATTAGTTGATAATGAGGAGAGAATGACGCGGATGTTTCTAAGAGGTTTGAAACCTGAGATACGTCAATACCTTATCTCTCATAAACTGTGTTTGTATTCAGATGTTGTGAATAGGGCTCAGTTATTGGAGCGCGATAATGAGTCAATCTAACCAAGAGAGAGCAGCCGACAAGTCGATAATACCAGTGGTAGCAGTCATCGAAGCGGTGACAACAAGTGTGGAGGGAATCAACATGCCAGAAATGATAATCACTTCGGTGGTAATCATGTCCATGACAATAAGAGTGGACATTTCAAGAAGAGGAGATTCAACAAGGATGGAAAGACGTCAAAGACCAACACCTTTTTTGTTAGGAAGGAGAACGACCGCCCGGTCGATATGTTACAAATGTGGAGGAAGGACACATAAGTCCAAACTGCACGATGCAATCAAAGCATGTTACAATTGTGGAAAGAAGGTCACCTAGCCCGATTTTTGTCGTGCACCAAAGTCAAGTCCAGCTGGGATGGAGGCATCAAAGGGTGTCCCAGACAAGACAAAACCGGTAGTTCAAGGGATAGCGTTTTTCGTAACCTTCCAAAAAGAGAGAAATCCGAACGAGGTGATCACGGGTAAGCTAATCATAAACTCTAGCAAAGTTTATACTTTATTTGATACTGGTTCTACCCATTCCTTTATTTCTCCTACTTGCGCTCAACGTTTAAATTTGACTCTGGAGAAGTTAGACTTTGACTTATCTGTTGAAACTCCGTTGGAAGAAACCTTCATTACATCCACGATTTATAAGTCTTGTTTAATTTAAATCGGTAACCGCATGTTACCTGTCGATCTTATTTCTTTGAAAATACTTGCATTTGATGTGATTTTAGGGATTGATTGGTTAACTACTCATCATGCTAAAATCGATTGTTTCCGTAAGGTTGTTAGCTTTAATATTCCTAACCAACCTATTATACGAATTTAAGCAACCAAACCACTAAAATCAATCAATGTCATATCAAGCCATAAAGCTATTCATTTATTGAAAAACGGATGTCAAGCTTTCTTAGCCCATGTCACGGATTTAAATAAAAATACGTCAGATTTGGATGATATTTCTATTGTTAATAAATTTCGATGTATTCTCAAGAACTTCTGGCCTACCCTAGGACCGTGAAATTAAATTTTGTATCAACCTTGAATCCGGTACAAAACCCATTTCCAAAGTCCCATATCGAATGGCTCCTATTGAACTTCAGGAGTTAAAAACCTAACTAAAGGAATTGTTAGACATCGATTTTATTCGTCCTAGTACGTCTCCTTGGGGTGCTCCTGTTCTATTCGTGAAGAAGAAAGATGGAAGTATGCGACTTTGTATTGATTATCGAGAGTTGAATCATGTCACTATCAAAAATAGGTACCCGTTACCTCATATTGATGATCTATTCGACCAGTTACAAGGCGCCAAATTCTTTTCAAAGATCGATCGTCGTTCTGGATATCATCAGTTGAAGATTAAAACTGATGACATTCCAAAGACTACTTTCAAAACTCGGTACGGGCATTATGAATTCCTAGTCATGTCTTTTGGATTGACTAATGCTCCTGCTGCCTTCATGGACATGATGAACCGAGTATTCAAGGAATATTTGGATCAATTTATGGTCTTCTTTATTGATGACATCCTCATATACTCCAAAACCCGTGAAGACCATGAGCAACACTTGAGGTTGATACTTTAAAAGCTTCGTAAAAACAAGCTATATGCCAAGTTGAAGAAATGCGAGTTCTGGCTTGAGGAAGTAGCATTCCTTGGGCACGTATCATCAAGTCATGGAATATCTGTTGACCCAGCAAAGATTGAAGCAATTCAAAGCTGGGAGCAACCTAAGTCAGTGACCGAGGTACGTAGCTTTCTCGGCTTAGCTGGTTATTATCGAAGATTTGTAGAAGGGTTTTCTCGAATCGCTACTCCATTAACGCAGCTAACTCGAAAAGATACAAAATTCGTTTGGAGCGAGGAATGTGAGTAGAGTTTTCAAGAACTCAAGAGTAGACTCATTTCAGCATCTGTTCTGACAATACCATCTAGCACGGAGGGATTTGTCATTTAAAGTGATGCTTCAGGAAAAGGGTTAGGATATGTTCTCATGTAATATAGGAAAGTCATAGCCTATGCCTCATGACAACTCAAAGAATATGAGAGGAATTATCCTACTCATGATCTAGAGTTGGCCGCTGTCATTTTTGTGCTTAAGATTTGGAGGCATTACCTGTATGGGGAGAAGGTGGAGATCTATACGGATTATAAAAGCCTCAAATATTTCTTCACTCAAAAGGAACTCAACATGCAGCAACGACGTTGGCTTGAGCTGTTGAAAGATTATGATCATACCATCCAATACCATCTTGGAAAAGCGAACGTAGTAGCTGACGCGTTAAGTAGAAGATCATATGCGGGCACGAGTGCATTATTGTCAATGCAAGGGCCCATTATGTATGACTTACGAAGGATGGGGATAGAGTTAAAGACTCCAGGGACCCATATGATAATGGCGAATATACGAGTAGAACCGACTTTAATCTATAAAATTAAAGCTGCTCAAGCTACAGACCTGGAGCTGATGCATATGAAGAAGAAAGTGGAAGAAGGTGTTATTCCAAAAGTAAGAATTGATGAAGAAGGAATACTTTGAGTCAACTCCAGACTTTGTGTTCCTAACGATTCTGACTTGAAGTATAAAATCATGATGGAGGCGCACAACACACTATTTGCAATCCATACTGGGAGTTCCAAAATGTATCACGATACATTTTGGTGGAGCAATATGAAGAGAGAGATAGCGCTGTTTATCTCAAGGTGTCTAACTTGTCAACAAGTCAAGGCGGAGCATCAAGTGCCAAAAGGTCCATTGCAACCACTTGAAATTCCAAAATGGAAGTGGAGCACATTACCATGGATTTCATTCTTCGGTCTTCCCAAGGTTTCTCAAGGCATAGATGCGATTTGGGTCATTATTGATAGATTGACCAAGTCTGCTCATTTCTTACCGATACGAGAAACTTATACACTTGAACGTCTTGCTAGTATGTATATAAATGAGATTGTAAGATTGCATAGTATGCCAGTATCCATAGTTTCTGATCGAGACCCAAGACTCACTTCAAGATTTTGGGATAGTTTGTAAAAAGCTATGAGCACGGATTTACGATTTAGTTCAGCATATCATCCTCAAATGGATGGGCAATCGGAAAGGACTATTCAAACTCTTGAAGATTTATTAAGACTTTATGTCCTTGACTTCAAAGGAAGTTGGGACAAGTTCTTACCATTGGTGGAGTTTTCCTACAACAACAGTTATCAAGCAAGTATTGACATGGCTCCATTTGAGGTGTTGTATGGAAGAAAGTGTCGCTTCTCCAAGATCTTTGGGATGTGGTGGGTGAAGTAACGTTGTTGGGACCGGAGTTGGTACGTATGACTACTTTTAAAAGATTCAAACGATCCGACAACGTATAAAACCTCACAAGATCGACAAAAGAGTTATGGCGATCTTCATCGAAAGGACGTGGAATTCGATATTGGAGATCATGTGTTATTACGTGTTGCTCCATGGAAGGAGTTACAAGATTTGGAAAGAGAGGAAAGCTCAACCCTCGATTCATTGCCCATTTTAATCCTCGATCGAGTAGGAACTGTATGCGATAGACTCGCTTTTCTGCTTATATGTATGTCTCGTGTTCATAACGCTTTTCACATATCTATGTTACGTAAATATGTGAAAGACCCGGACCACATTATTGAATTAGAACCGACGACGATAGAGGAATATTTAACATACGAAGAGTTACTCGTTAAAATCTTGGATAAAAGGATCATATTCTACGCCCAAGGTTATACCTCAAGTCAAAATTTTATGGAGAAACCACGATGTAGAAGAAATGACCCGGAGTTAGAATTTGAGATGAAATCAAGATATCCTTACCTCTTCGACATACCAGCATGCGCACCCTAATTTCGAGGACGAAATTTCATAAGAAGGGAGGTTGTAAGACCCCAACTTTTTTGAATAAAGATTAAATTTTCTCGAAATATATTTTTGAATATTATGGTGTGGATTTGATATAATGTTATAGTAGGTAATATTTACAAATTTTGTAAAAGTACGCAAGTTGTTATATAATATTCGATTGGTCGAGGAATATTCATTTTAACAGGAATATTCGCATAACTAAGACAATCATTGGTGGACCCCACAACGGAATTATTATTTGATTGAGAAAACGACAAAAATACTTTTTATGAAAATAAAGGTGGAAGTTTTACCGCTTAATCGCCGAACTACCCGAGTAAAAGTGCAATGTAATATGTGTGGTTGCATAGTAGCACACCTGTATTGATTATTGATGCTTACGTGAGAAGTCACCGCTTATACTCAATTATTGCTACAAAGAATTGTCAGATCATATCTCCTCATATTATTGATTCGATTATTGTCATAGTATCATCTGCATAATATGTTATTTTATTAAATCAATAATTGAGACGACAAAGTTATTCATATTATTAAATTGAAATTTTTACAATGTCTAGAAGTTTTATCAAGGAGAGGTTTGGTCACCTAATTGCGCGCCAATAGGGAGAAATCCTTATTGGAAAGCCCCCTCTTTCCTAGGAACGACCTAGTTGATAAATATTGTGAGTTATAATATTAATGATGAATGCTATTAAAATTGAAGTTGTGTTCGGAGTTGAATTTGGAGACGCGGACGTGATATTTGAGTCCGGAACGATGAAATTAGTAAAAATAGTCTATAAACACAAAATTTTCCGAAATTCACTATTTGGTCAAAAAGTCAACAGTTGACTTTTTCAGAAAAAGTCAAACTTCAAAATTTCAAAATTTATATTTTTGATAAAAATGGTTTCATTGTGTTGGAATTATTTGTGTTAGTGAAAATCGACAATTATTTCGATAATAATTGATGTATGGAGGTTATATTGACTAAACGGGTATTTAACCGGATAAATAAGCAATTGATTGCTATTATTTCACATGATTATAACTATTTGTTCACATGTGTATACTATTGTTTCACATTCTTGTTACTATTAGGGGAGTTGGTGCAAGATTGATAATACTTGCATGAGGTATAGATGGAGGTACTATATCGTAATTGTGTATTTTCACATGTTCGTAACTATTGATTCACATAATTTACTATTGAATCACATTATTTACTATTAGGGAGGTGGTGCAAGTTTGATAATACTTCCATGACTAAATTAAAAATAAAGGAAAAGTTGGAGGTATCGATCGTAATTTTTTTGAGCCCCAAAACGTGTAATTATCGAAACTATATTTTTCTATAAATAGAAGCTCATTATTCCTTCATTTCTCACCAATTCACAAAATCTTTAGAGCGATTATTATAGAGAGAAATTATAGAGAGAAAGAAGAAGAGAAGTCTGCTACCTCCACTATTCCAAAGATCCGCTTTTTCCAAGGTAGGGAGTATTATTTCTTTCTTATCCATGAAGAGAACTTCATTATTCCATTCTTTATTATTCTCGTTGAATAACTCAGATACGCCAAGCTACCCTATACTTGGTGAAATTCTTCTGTTGTTCCATTCTTTATCATTCTGTTGGAACATCCTGTCTGTGCGTTCTACGCCGGACCTGGTTCCGTCTTTATTATTCTGTTGGAATATCCTGTCTGTGCGTTTTACGCCGGACCTGATTCCGTCTTTATTATTCTGTTGGAATATCCTCGTGCTGCGCGCTTTACGCCGACTCGATTTCGCTTTTATTATTCTGCGCTGAATATCCTCGTCACATGCATGCGTTTTACGCCGGACCTGATTCCGTCTTTATTATTTTGTTGGAATATCCTGTCTGTGCGTTTTACGCCGGACCTGATTCCGTTATTTATTATTCTGTTAGAATAACCTATTTGTGCGGTCTATCGCATGCCTGGTGATTTCTTTTGTTATTCCATTCCTTATTATACTCAGTTGGTTAAAGTTTTGACTTCTATACTCCATGAAATTAGTGGAATATCCTTGATATTTGCGCTTCATCCAAAGATCTTTTCATGAAAATATTCTTCCGAGCATTCTTGAATTTTACTCTACAAAGCAGTATCATGTTGACAATTTGGACGTTATTAGTTCCTGGATAAATTAATTCTTGAACTTGTTTTATTGAATTCTTATATCATTATCATCATCGTCATGTTTATATTTTGTTGAAAGTCATCTGTGGCCTACAGTGCATAGATGGACTTGGTATGATTATGACCGTGGATTATTCGGTGTAATCATGACCGTAATGTTACAAATGATGTGGAAAAAGTCATCATTGGCCCGTAGAGCATTGATGGACAAATTGTTGGCATGAAAGCATGACCATTATTGAATACACAAATATTCTTGGCCCGTAAAGGCATGGATAATTGTGGTCGTGATACTAAAGAATATCCTCGGTCGTAGTGTGAGGTGATTCGATGATGTGGATTATTTATTGTTTGAGTCCCAATGATAGAAGTGATGAAAAACCTTCTAAATCATAAAAGATAGTAGATTTTATTCTCTACTTGACTCTTTTAATGGATTGCTTGTTCCAACCGCAGCTTAAACTTGATGGTTGTTATATTGTATCGCTTTAACATCGTGAAGGCTAACGATAATATATTCCGCATTATCTTAGTCATAATATTTCCCACTCGGGCTTGTTGAGCTCACCCTTTTACTTTCATTGTTCGCTCAGAAATGAGAACGTAGCGAGGACTAGTTGGGGAACGGAGTGACTTAATTGATGATAAAGATTAGTAGTCCCTCACTATTCAAAGAAATAGTGGAAAATAAATGTAATAATATTGAATTTGAGTTTGAATATTGTCTAGACGACAATATTTGTATTAAAACTTATAGCTTATGTTTTGTCTTACTTTACACGACAGTTGTATAATTAAGTTGTATTTGTACTGTACAATGTATTTGACGACCCAGAATAGGTGATGTATACCTATTTTGGGGGCGTCACAATAATCATGACCTGTAATGTTATAAATGATATGGTAAAGGTCCTCAGTGGCCTGTAATGCATTGATGGACAGTTTTTTTGGTATGATTATGACCAAGGATTATTCGGTATAGTCATGACCATTGATGGTTTAATGAATATTCTTGGCCCGTAGTGCAGGGATGATTAGATGATGTGGCTTAATTATGAAGCTGAATCTCAGCGATACAAATTGATGAAAACATTTTAAATCATAAAAGATAGTAGATATCATGCTCTACTTGACTCTTCTAATGGATTGCTTATTCCGTTGTAGTTAAACTTGATGTTTATTATATTTTATCAGTTTAACATTTTTGAAGGCTAATAATAATTTATTCTGCATTATCGTAGTCATAATATTTCTTACTGGGCTAGTTGAGCTCACCCTTTCTTTCAATTTATTTCTCTTGTGAAATGAGAACGGCAATGGACTAGTCTGGGGAACGGAGTGACTATCCAGATGATAGCATTAGTATTCCTTACTATTCTGTTAAATAGTGTGACAATAAATGTAATGAGGACTCCATTGAGTTTGTATATTGTCTAGATGACAATATTCTTATTAAAAACTCTTAGTTTATGTTTAGTCGTATTTTACACGATGTTGTATAATTAAGTTGTATTTGAATTTTGTACCATGTATTTGGCGACTCAAGATGGGTGATGTATACCTATTTTAGGGGCGTCACAATGAATATGTAAGATTTAACAATATGTGGTATGTACTAATATGAATGCTCATTTTCAATTACGTACGTCATCAAACCCATCAGAATCAATGTGTATATCATTCTCGGATTCGGTATCTTCCTCATCCTCAGTTTCGAAATCAGTTCGTCATTATTATCATCCTCAATGACCACATAATAATTGGTTTGTACGTTTGCCTCGACATCCTCATCGTCAGGTACGTCAATAACATCAGTACTCACCATATCTTCAGCATATATGGAACACTACAGCCAAAGGGTTGCTAACATCTTCTTGTAACGCCTCATCCATACCAAACATGTTATCAGCATTAAATGAGCATGTTTTAGTAGTGACTACTATGTAGCAGGGGCTTCGAGTATTTACGACATTAAGAGTGTAATACACTTGTGTCACTTGACTTGCTAACACAAACACGTCATTAGACTTTAACACCGACTTGATATCCACGGTTGTGATTCTATTACGATCAACTTTAACCCCCCTTTTCAGTATCAAACCAGCTACACTTAAATTTAACTACCTTTTTACCCCGTGATAATTGAGCACAACCACATCCCAGTAAATCTACCATAGAATTGGACTCGTAATCTTCAGAAGAACTTCCAAACACCACAACCCCAGAATTGTTGTTGAGGAACCTATTGGAGTACTATCTCGCTGCAACTGCTATGTCGAACCCTGCATACAAGGAAGAGTACATATATGTATGGAGAGTATTATTGCATTTATTAAAAATTGTGTGGCAAACTAGGCAAGTGTTACTTAGTTTATTTTGCCAATGATAAACTAAGTAAGTTGTACTTAGTTTATGAGAATTGTTATTTTGAATCTATAGATACTACTGTTCGACAGCCACTCTTACTTGTCAAACGGGTTTCCAATTAAGTTCCAAAGTATATTATTTTATTTAATCGAAAACATTCTTATTCAGTTTCTTTTAATTGCATCCCAACTAAGCAAATGCTACTTAGTTTATTATTATATTTTCTTTTATTTTATTTTGTATTATATTATATTATAGTATATAATTGGTTTATTTATTTATTAAATTTAATTTATTAAATTAAATTAAATTAAATCATTTTATTTTATTTTATTAAAGCGGATTAAATTTATTATTATTTTTATTTTATTTTGTATTATATTATATAAGTTTTAAATTTTTTTATTAATTTAATTTATTAATTATTTTAATTTACTTTAATTTATTATTTTAATTTATTTTATTGTGTATTATATTATATAATTTTTTAAATTATTTTATTTTATTAAATTAAATTTGTTAAATTTAATTTAATTTAAATTATTTTAATTAAATTAAATTAAATTTATTTTATGTGATTCTATTTTATTTTATTATTTTTATTTTATTTAATTCTTTATTGAATTGTATTTTATTTGTATTATATTATATATTTTTAAATATTTTTTATTAAATTTAATTTATTTATTAAATTAAATCATATTTGTTTGATTTTATTCAATTCAATTTAATTTATTATTTTATTTTATTTTACTTTACTTTTACTTTATTTTGTATTATATTATATTATCTAATTTTTAAAATTTATTTTATTTAATAAACTAAATTAAATTAAATTAAATTAAATTTGTTTTATTTTAGTAGTAAGAAACTAAGTAAATGCTACTTAGTTTATATTTTAATATTGGGAAATTAATTACTAATACAATATATGCAGGGCCCACAAATCTTGCAAATGAATAATTCTGACATAAATTATGTTAGAAATTCATTCAGAAATAGCAAATATATCAAAATTAAAAACAGTCCTAAAATCAGTTAAATTCAAGATTGGAAACTAATTAAAATACATAAACAATGCAAACAATATATACTGCAGAATCCAATTTTCAGCCTCAAACAATGCAAACAATATATACTGCAAAATCCAATTTTCAGCCTCAAATCCAATTGATAATAACAAATTGATGCACACATAGTAACCAATTAACAAATTTAAACATTTTCAATTCCAATTGATAATAACAAACTAAACCAATACCAAATCAAAAGCTCTACCAATATTCAACTCAAATCAATATATACATACAATATAACAATTAATCATTCTACTGATTGTGTACATCATCATCAAATTGAAACAATATTTGAATTCATACCTTCTTTTGGAGCTAATAAACTGTCGAAAACAGATGAAGAAATCACACAAGGCCGGGCTTGCTGGCTTCCTGGACATCGTGGAGCTTTCCTCGGTGGTGGTGGGTTGGTGGCGGGATGTGCGTGGTTGGTTAGTGGTGGGGCATGGGCGAGAGGAAGAGAGAGAACTGAGATGGTGGTACCGGCCGGTGGTTAATGGTTGGCGGCCGGAGGTGGTGGGGGTGGCAGGTGGTTGGTCGACGGATGGAGGTGGTGTGCGGTGGCAGGTGGGCGCCAGAGATGAGAGTGAGACACTACAAAAAAATGGGCCTTCAGCAACAACCGATTTTCGTTGCTAAAGGTACCAAATTTCGTTGCAAAAGGGTTTTGCCAACGACTTTATTGTCGTTAAGTCTTTCGTTCTTGTGAAAGAAGCGTTGCTAATTGTTCCATTAATGAGCACGTATTTTTTCGTTGCCAAAAGTAATACTTTTTGCAACGAAATTTGGCTTTCGTACAAAGACATCGATCCTTTAGCAACAAAATGTATTGTTGCGGAATAATTAAAATTTCATTGCGAAAAAGCCTGCTAATTGGCAACAAAATGAACTGTTTTTTTTGCAACGACCATGCATTTTCGTTGCAATTGACACAATTTTGCAACGACATTTTTCGTTGCAGTAAATTATGAAACTTGTTGCTAAGCTTGCTTTCATTGCATGAATGTAAACTTTTTATAACGATTTTCGCTACTAATTATATTATTTGGCAACGACATTATCTTTGAATCAAAGAACGAGAATGTTTGTTACTAGTTATTTTTCAATAAAGAACGAAAGTCATCGATTAGCAGAACGACATTATATATTTGTCGCTTTCTTTATATGTGCAACGAAAAGTTGATATAATTTGCAACAATAAAAATTGTTGTCTTTTATTTTAGTATTAGTGACAATATCCTCTCCGTTGTTATTAGGTTAATTTTTCGTTGCCAAATATTATATTTTTAATGTCATTAGCAACGAAAATTTGTTGCTAAATGTATAAAAAGTTGTTGCTATATTAAAACTTGTTCAATGCTTTGGTAACGAATTATATTGTTGCCAAATCAAAATTTTACATTCTTTTTTTGTACCTGGCTGGCTCAATGTCCCCATAACAAATAATTGCAAAAATACAAAAAACTAAAATATTATTAACTTAATAAAATCATCAACTACATAATCATTCATTATCTTTACAATTAACAATCTAAAGCTACCACACTTCTTCAATCAAAGTATATATCTACATATATAGAGAGTACACTTCATAATTTCCTCTCGTCTTCCGTTAATGTAAATGTATAAAATTTGATACTCAGTATTGTATGGCAAGTCGTAGAAGCAGTCTTCCTGCACATATTTAAAAATAATAGCAAGTCAGGAAAATGAAGCAAATAGGTTACACCAGAGGCACTTAGTGCCAAAATCAATACACAAAGATAATAAAGTTGCTACATGGTACTAATGTACACCGTATTGCTCATAAGCAAAAAAAGACTAATAGGCAATCACAATATCATTTCTACAAATCCAAATAGAAAAAGAACCTTCAGTGCGACTATATGATTGGTCTGTTACAAGAAAAAATTGGAATCTTAATCGGCCATTTCTTGAATTAATTTCTGTAAGCATAGTGGTAAACATATTTTCTATTACAAGACTTGTAGATTATTATTATATGTTGACCTCAAGTCAGAATCCAGTCACATTCAACAACCACAAGCATCACACAATCTTAAATACCATCACATAATCTTAAATAACAATATTTAGATTTCTATATAGAAATGACAACAATTATGAAAAAGTTGAGGCTATTAATCAATGTGAAAAAACTTTTCTTGAGACGACAAATTTCCATACAATATATGCCCCAAAGATGTTAGCTATAATCATAGACATCATAGATTTATTTACCAAGAATTCAACATGTTAAAGCAGACATTGAAAAGACATATTTATTGATAACTTGGGAATTTTTAAGTGGTAAGGGCAAGTTGTTTTTTGCTTTTGAAGCACATTATCAGGAACTATAACTGTATCTCCTTTTTACGAAAATAACTAAGCAACACCAGCTCATAAAAAATTAAAGTAGAAACACGAAACATATAAGTGCACACCTCATAAGATACCTCAACAACTTCACGGTGTAAGCATTTTCTTTATCCCATGGCAAAAGAACACTACCTTCGAAAAATATGTTTGAGGCTAAAGATAGCAAACAAGTTTTATCAATAATAAGTAAAATTATAGCATTTTTTTTAATTCTACAAGCACATAATCGTATAAGGATCTACAAAAACCTCAACTTTGAAAGAAAAGGATATCATGTAAAGATGAGTCGAAAACATGTCATCCTCACGTAAGTCCTCAATAAAATCATTGGACATAACCTCTCAGACATATAGAAGAAGAACAGGCCAAAGAAGAATATTATCTTTATCTACCACCGGCTTTTTTACTCCCGTGAGATCATGGAACATGGCCTTCCCAAACTTTATTCCTCTATCATCAATAGCGAAACAAGACTCTCGCATAATATAAATGGAAACATGAACAGTTTTAAGATATCTAAGAGTGTTCTTTATTTTCTTTTTCATTATAGTGTGCATATTAGTCTTATTAATTATACCTTAGTCACGCCACATGACTCTTGAAATTTGAGCTTCACGGAGCTCATATTCTACTTCTGTAAATAAATTTGCTTGGCTAGCTTATTTAATTCTTCATTATCCAAAAATCACTTTCCTACCTTTTTTTAACAATATGATTCTCGCCTCACCAACAGCTTCGGACTTAATGAAGCTTTAATAGATTCTATAGTAAGCTTAAAAGATAACAAACATAATCATATCAGAACTTCTCTGACCAGATAAATGATTTTGCTAGCACAAAAGTGAACACAGACACATAATGTTTGATGTGAAATAATTTCATGTAGCTCACTTTTGCATAATGTTAGATGTGAAAGCAGATAAATGATTTTGCTAGCACAAAAGTGAACACAGACACAAACAAACAACCTTTGGTTGAGAATTAATAATTATGTCCAAATCACCTTAGAAATAATAAAAATAATACATGGGATTATATAACAAGTTAATTATCGGAATGATAATAAATTCGTACATATAGACTATCTCACCCATCTTTTTTACAAACTAACACTACCTAACTTAATAACATGCCTAGTGTATCTTTATTAAAATGTCATTTGCACCATAAATGCTTTTCATCCAATCCCAACAAAATTGGAAGGAAAGATCTATTAAAAACTTAAAGTTATTTCAGGGTCCAATCTATACCAAGGTAGGTTAAAGTTAGAAAGCAACCACTTAAACTTCCTTGTAGATCCTAATTACAGTGTAAAAGCATATTACATAAACAGAAGTATGTTGAAGTTCAGCTGAGTAAAGCATAAAACCTTATAGAACTACCTTCAACTCAACTCATCTATAAAATTTCTACTATGATTGGTAATTAATTCATACAATAATACAAGTATAGGTATTTGCACAATGTATGGTCAAGTCAATTAAGGTAAAAGGAAAAAACGAGACCAGTAATGATATTCCAACTTAAGTAGTATGTAAAGGCAATTACAACACACTAACAAGAAAGAAATTAATATTTGCACATGAAAATATGATAATTTCACAAGCAGCTCGTCAAATGGCCCCACATCTATGTTCACAATTATATTTAGATTTATGAGTAAAAATAGAATTAGTTAAGCAAATTTATAGCTTGATTGAATAGGCTCAAGATAATCTTGGTATTATGTATTAAAAATAATATGTTAGAAAACATTAAATATGATAGTATAATTGATAATTTTGCATCTAAAAGTGTAACAAGAAGACATTTTAAATAATGTTTTGTGATTTAGATTTCATTGCCAAAACTAAAAAAATATTCACTGTAGTTGGTAGGTTTTACTGATTACACTATTGAACTTTTAATTTTTTAAATGATATAAATATGTAAATATGTTATGATTTTAGTATTTTAATGATGTAATTTGAATTTTTGTTCTTTTGATTAATTAACAAAATAATTTGAATTTTAGTATTTTAGTATTTTTTAAATTAGTATTTTAGTATTTGATGTAAATATGTAATTAGTATTTTTAGTATTTTAGTGTTGGGTAACTAACTTTATAATAAAATATCCTTATAGCTTACTTGGTTTGAGCGTTTGTTTAAGGAGAGTGGGAGGTCTAGAGTTCAATTCTAAAGGAGAGCATTATTTTATTTTATTTTTTAAAAAACCCACGGGTCAGGCCAAACTTTTTTATTATTAGTACTATTATAATTATTGTAATAATTATTATAATAATAATTAATAATAATAGTAGTAATAGGAATAATAATAGTAATTATAATAATGATTAATAATAACAATAATAATAATAGTAGTAGTTATAATAATAGTAATTATTATTATTATTATTATTATTATTGTTATTGTTATTATGACCATTATTATTATTATTATTGTTATTATTATTATTATGAATGTTATTATTATTATTATTATTATTATTACTACTTATTGTTATTATTATTATTATTATTATTATTATTATTATTATTACTATTATTATTATTACTATTATTATTATTATTATTTTAGTACTATTATTATTATTATTATTATTACAACTATGGTAAAATTTTAGTATTTGAGTAAAATTTTAGTATTTAAATTTTAGTATTTTGATTAAATGATGTAAATATGTTGTGATGTAAATATGATGTAAATGATGTAAATATGTAAATATGATAATATGTTATGTTATGATGTAAATGATGTAAATATGTTATGATTTTAGTATTTTAATGATGTAATTTGAATTTTTGTTCTTTTGATTAATTAACAAAATAGTTTGAATTTTGTTATTTTAGTATTTTTTTTAATTAGTATTTTTAGTATTTGATGTAAATATGTAATTAGTACTCACTCTGTCACATAGTTATAGGTTGGTTTCTATTGGCACATAGTTTAAGAAAATCAGTTAAGTGACAATTTTTAACATAAAATTTTCACACATACCTCTTAATATGGAATTAATGAATAAATTAATTACTCATTATTTATCACACTGGAACTCTCAATTTCATTGATTGATGTGTACTGGCCATTAAAATCCATAAACTTTAACCAAAGAGAATACAACAACATTAAATGTGGTGATAAAAATAATGACATTGAATGTTGTTTCTTCAAAAAAAGAGTAATGGTTGAATATTTATTATAAGGGCATAAAAGTAAAATAATGAACTAACTAAATTTTATAAATAGTAAGTAGCCTATATATTGAGGCATCTCAAAATAGAAAATCAGCCTATAACTATGGGACGGAGGGAGTATTTTATAGTATTTTAGTGTCGGGTAACTAACTTTATAATAAAAAAATTCTTATATCTTAGTTGGTTTGAACATTTGTTTAAGGAGAGTGGGAGGTTTAGAGTTTAATTATCAAGGAGAGCATTATTTTATTTTATTTTTTAAAAAGCCCATGAGTCGGGCCAGGCTTTTTTATTATTAGTACTATTATAATTATTGTAATAATTATTATAATAATAATAATAATAATAATAATAGTAATAGGAATAATAATAGTAATTATAATAATGATTAATAATAACAACAATAATAATAGTAGTAGTTATAATAATAGTAATAGTAAATAATTATAATTAATACTAACAATTATAATAATAATTATAATTATAATTATAATTATACTAATAATTATTATTATTATAGTAATAATAATAACAAAAATAATTATTATAATAATAGTAAAAATAATAATAAAAATAATAACAACAACAACAACAACAACAACAATAATAATAATAATAATAATAGAAATTATAATAATAGTAATAATTATAATTATTATAATAATAAAAATAATAATTATAAGATTAGTAATAATTATTCTAATAATAATAATTATTATTATTAATAATAATAATAATAATAATAATAGTAAATATAATAATAATTATAATAATAGTAATAGTCATAGTAATAATAATAAAAAATATAGCACATGAAGCATGAAAAAAATTTAATAATGACTTATAAGTAAAAAAAAAATTAAAATTTAAGTTATTATCAAATACTAAATAATAACAAATGACTTATAACTTAGTTTAACCAACTTATATGTCATTGCCAAACACCCTCTAATACAAGATATAAAGAAAAATTAATATTTGATTATAAAAAAAAATACAAGTCAAGAAAAAGAAGAATTTGAAAAATAGGAGTTAAAAAAAACTTACACACCATTGGTGCAACTTTATTATTATTGTTATTGTTATTATTTTTGTTTTTATTATTATTGTTATTAGTACTATTATTATTATTATTATTATTATTGTTGTTGTTGTTGTTGTTGTTGTTGTTGTTGTTGTTGTTGTTGTTGTTGTTGTTGTTATTATTATTATTATTATTATTGTAGTATATAACTTCTTGAGATTATATTAATGGTATGTAGTGAAGGAGAAGAAAGGAATATATGGGGGAAATCTAATGTATTGATATAAATATTAATCCTTGTAAAATATTAATAGATAACTTGTGTTGCTCCAGCAGTCAAATAACCTAAGTTCCAAATGATAGGTCACAGGTTCGAATATGTTTCGCATTTGGATATAATTTTTAAATACTAAATATGAATATTTTTTCACAATTCTCCAAATACCGAATATGGTCTTACAAAAACATGCTTATTGCGATTATCTTAATTTAAAGCAACATTTTAATAGTCGTTGTAAAAAGTTGTATAATATATGCAACAAAAATAAAAATTGTTGCCAATGAATGTCGTCCATATTAGGCAATGAAATATAGCAACAAAAAATTTTTCGCTTGCTCACGATGAAAGTAAATCAAGTGGTTAGAAATTTTGCAACTAATTTCTAATTAATTTTGTTTCCAAATTTTGCAACGACTTATGAATTTCGTTGCAAAAGTGAAAAGCTTGACACGATCAACGTAGACAAGTTTCATTGCTAAACATACACTTTTAGCAACGACTTATAAAGTTGTTGCTTGAAAAATCGTTGCTAAAGCCCCATTTTTAGCAACAAAAAAACTTTCGTTGCCCATGATGACGGGGAATCAAGTGGCCTAAAATTTTGCAACGAATTTCTAACGAAATTTTTTCCCGCCATTGAATTAGCAACAAAATTTTGCAACGACTTATGAATTTCGTTGCAAAAAGTGAAAGCCTGACACAATCTTCAACGAAGGACAAATTTCGTTGCTAAACATATACTTTTAGCAACGACTTATAAAGTCGTTGCCCGAAAAATCATTGCTAAAGGCCCATTTTTTTGTAGTGAGAGAGGATAGAGTGAGCTAAGAGTGAGATGAGAGAGAGAGAGGAGCTGATGAGAGTGAAAAATGAGAGGCGCTTGAATAAAACGAGTCTGATTAAGTTTTATAAGCTATTTCTGACGGAATGTCCGTCGAAAATAAGTCCCTCGAAAATAGGATATCCTCAACGAAAAGTCCCTCGGAAATAACCATAGTTTCGTCGAACTTAAGTTTCGCTTTGGCGGGAAACTTGGCGCCAGATGAGGCCTTATAATTTTGACGGATTTCTCTCATAAATAAATTATTTCTGACGGAATTATGTTCGACAGATTATTTCGTTGAAAATAACATAACTTATGTTCGACTGAATACAGTCCATTGAACCTAATTCTATCGGAATTAAGACTTTTTCTTGTAGTGTTTTAAGCAATACTTTTGAATCATGATGAGATCATGTTAATGAGATCTAAATTATTAGATAGCTTAAAAACTAAAATATTTCCAAACAATGGATTACTAAAAATGGGATTAGTTAATTTGGATAGATTGGTACATACGTTGCTTGCTCATTGGATGAGGATGATTGATCTCATGATCATTTGTGTGGAGACACTAAAGCAAGTATGTAGGTGTTTATCGAAGAATAAGTTCACTGAACGTGGCTCGCTAAATAATACCTAATGGAGTTTTACTTGTTTGTCAATAGGAATTTCTGTAGTGATAGTAATACAAGTGATCCTTAAACTTGAGATCATCATAGTATCTTGTGTGTAATGAATTATACTTTGACTTATTCCTTAAGACCTTTAAGGTATATCAAAGGGTACGCTTGTAAGACCCCGAATTTTATGAAATAAAAGTATTCAATTTTTCTTATAATTATTATTCTATTTAGTAAATGGTTAAATTGATAAAAGATTAAAGTTAAGGGTGATATGTGAAAATTTTACAAAGTAAGCGAGTTGTCAAAAAATATTCGTTGTGTCGGGGAATATTTGTTTGGTCGGAAAATATTCTTTTTTTCGGGGAATATTCGTATAACGGCGCAATCATTGGTGGACCCCACAACGAAATAAATGTCGGATATAGAAAGTGACATAAATAACTTTTTTTATAGAAATAATGGCAAAACTATTACCGTTGAACTGTTGAAATACCCGGTGATAAAAGTACAGTAATATGCGTTGTTGCACAGTAGCACACAGTATTGCACAGTATCTCTGATTATTGATGCTTACATAAGAAGTCACTAAGTTTTATTCAATAATTGACACAGTAGTTGCTGCATAGTATCTCATATTATTGATTCAATTAATGTCACAGTAGCATCTGCACAATATTTTATATTATTAAATCAATAATTGACATGCCACAGTTATTCATATTATTATTTGCATTATTGACAATGTCTAAAAAGTTCTGTCGAGGAAAGGGGTTAGGTTATTTATAATTGCGCGTCAATAAGGAGAAATTCTTATCGGAAAGCCCCCTCTTTCTTGAAAAAGATCTGATTGTCAATATTGTGAGTTATAATATTAATGAGAAATAATTATTGATAAAAATATTTCCATGGTATTGAGAATATTAATGTTAGTGAAAATCTACATTTATTTCGATAATATTTGATTTCTGGATGTTAAATTGACCAAAAGGGCAATTAATCGGATAAATGAGCAATTAATTATTATTGGTTCACATGCAAGAAACTATTGGTTCACATGCAAGTACTATTAGGGGAGGTTATGCAAGATTGATAATACTTGAGGGACTAATTTAAAAATAGAGGCAAAGATGAAGGTACTAAAGTATAATTAACATTGTAATTTGCCACCTTTTTTTAGCCTATAAATACTTCTCCATCCATTCATTATTTCCTACCATTTTTGAAGAGCAAAGTTATAATCACAAGCTATAGTGAGAGAAACTATAGAGAGAGAATAAGAGAGAAAGAAGAAGAGTATTCTGCTACTACACTATTGCAGTATACAATCTCCTACTAAGGTAATAAGAGTGTAGCTGGGTCGAGCAGGGATAACTGGGGAATAAAGTGATGTTCTGTGACTGTTGAAGTTTCTTAATACATTATAAAACATCATGACAATATATAATTGTATTGAGGACTTAAAATGTGTGTGTCATATTTTATACGTCATTTAATAGTTAATTTTGGTGAACAACAATAGGGTGATGAGAACCCGACTTTGAAAACATCAAAAAAATGCACCCAATTAGAATGAGGAGGACAAAATTGTACTGAGAGCTTAAAGGGTGTGTTGCCACTATCATACACGATGTCTAATCACATACAAATTTGCGTTATCATAAGATATGGTTGTGCGCATCCACTTGCTGACTATATCTATGGCAATTATCTATATAATCTTGGAGTGTGGTTGGAATATAATCCTCAGTTTGGGACAATGGAGATAATTATATGGCAAAAAGATACACACCATTGGAATGAACAGGATAATAATCTTCTCGTTCTTCTTTGGGGTCTATTGGGTAAACCGAGGTTAATTCTCAAGTCTTATAATATCTATTATAACTTAGATGCATGGCCTCCCATGTATGAAGGCTTCCTTGAGCATTTTTTAAATATTTTAATTCCTAAAACAGTTATCGACCGTACCTTATGTAAAGTATTATTGGTTAGGAGTGTGAGTACTGTTATTTGTATTCAAACTCACAACTTATGTGTTGTCGTATTTTGCACAACAGTTCAATAGTTGGAATAGAAATATTTGTATTTGGATTTTGTATCATGTATTTGGCGACCCAAAATGGGTTGTGTGGACCTATTTGGGGGCATCACAACGTTTGGGTGTAATAAGTTATATATGGAGATAATGAATGATCAATAAAAAATCTACCACTTCTAGTAAAAGAAGAGATATGTCTTATGTGATTCGATAAATGACAACCCAGGAATCTTTGGCCAAGGTGGAGTTTCTAATTTGTATTTATTGGGAGTTGTGCATTTGAGAATCAAAATACATATAATTAAATAAAATAAGACTTGACAGAAATTCCATATCTTATATTTAATTGGGACATTATATAGTGAAAGGATTGAATTGTACGGAAATTATTTACTCAAAGATTCTTTTATGATTAATATTGAAATCTATATTATCTGAAAAGTCGTTGATCGCTAAGGAGGCTTATCCTTATTGTAGAATAAATATTATTTATTTAAATAGATTACTAGTTAATTTAATTTATTTATTTAAATAGGATTAGAATTGTTCTACTTGATTTATTCACAACCTGTTTAATATGGAGAATTACTTAAAGGGTCACACCATAAAAGGAAGAATAATTATTTAAGAAGTCAATGACATAATCATAATAATATGTTAAGTGTATTTAATTTAATCTATGATGATAGAATAAATTAAACAGCTTAATATTTATTATTTAATATTTTGAAAATATTAAAAATAAATTAATAAGAGGAGTCTTATTAATATTATTACAACTATTATTATTTTACTTTCTAAAGGAGTTTGGGAGTTAATTTAAATAAGTACTCTCATTTATTCCTAATAAGATTATGAGACAAATTAATTAAAAGAGTTTAATTAGTTATCGCTAATAAGATTAGAGAGCTTAATTAATTAAAAAAATTTAATTAATTAAATAAAACCCTATTTTAATTAGATTATAAGGGTTGACTAATATCTATATAAGAGTAGTCTTATATTAGATATCAGTAGACGTAATTCCAATTGTTGGAGAGTACTCATTTTCTATAGAGATAGAAAAACTAGGGTTTAGCCAACCACTCTTATTCTTGAATAATCCTTTTTCCATGGTGGATCACCTTTAGAGGCCATACACTTGGGGTAGCTAACATTGATCAAAGGAAGGAATCAATCCCGGAGATTCAAGAAGATCGCGAAGAACTAGGAGTTGAACTCGTACCTGTGGAAGCTTGAATCTATAAGGGTATGATTTCATACCTTCTCATTTTTTGTTTTAATTAATAACATCCATAAAGGATGATCCACGTAATTAGTTTATGATAATTTTTAAATCTGATTTTGCCATGCTTTCGCTGCTTTGTACAAATTTGATTGTGTCTATGATTTCACAAAACCTAACAATAGTACCTTCAGCCGCACCACCCAAGGTGCGAGCCACCCGAGAAATAAGCTATTATAGCAAGCGGCTAGAGCAGTATAGAGCCGAGGAGCAAGGCAATAAAATAGGATAAAAGAAGGGGTCAGGCTCCCGGTGGAGCAGAAGATATTGTTAGGATAACGAACTTGAAATGCGAAACCCGAGCGGCCTTGGCTCTAATAGGATTTCATGATTCGATTGGTTAGTTAAAGCTTGTACAAATTACAGTAAGCTCGGTCAGTAAATTGTGCGGACAATATCTGTTCAAATTGATCTGCCTGAAAAATAATTGTTCATAAATGTAACCTTTTGTTCTGAATATAATCATTCGGAACTATCAACTTCTTCTTTTTTTTGCTATATTCGACTGAAATTTAACATTTTTGTCTTTGGCAAAAATGGATCCCAAGACCTCTCATGTACCCAAAGCATTATGAATAGTTTTTTTTTACTATTGAGGCATGATGAGCTTGATTGCTATTAAGATTTGTACTCCATCAGCATTTTTTTCTCTTTTATAGAAAAACATATTCCTTGTTATTACTAATTTGTTTATTTCCAATTTTCACTCGAGCTATTTGTTTATCACCTCCCTATCCCAACCTCTTTTTACCATTTTGCCATTTAGACCTTGATTTTATTGATGTAAGAAAAAGTATGTTTAAAGTGTAAAGATCAGATAATTAAGGGAGAAAAAAATAAGGTCTTCTGACCTCTCAAAATTTGTTACAATCCTGGAAAGTTGAGATCAATTTTCATTTAATTGGTAATTATATTCCCAAGGATTACAGTTCTTATGACCAAATATAAATTTTGTTATGAACATTATAGCACAGTGTTAATTAAGTGTCTTTTTTTGCCATAAAATATTGATTTAGCAAACAAGAAACTCATAATACAGCAATTAGGCTCGAACCAAGAATAATGTACTACTTGACTTTAAGATAGTAAAGAATTCATTTTGCATTGATTAAAAAAATTTCGTAATATCTAAATATCCTTATAACACAGGAGTTACTTTTGCATTTTACTCTTTTTTTGTTTGTCTAGGAAAATAACCAAAAAAAAAAACTCATATAGAGTAAAGACCTCATGAGCAAATAAGAAATTCATGATTGCTTCAACTAGTGCTGCTATTAGGTTCAAATCAAGATAAACATTAAGTCTGTGTTTATGAGTTTAGAGGGATGAGATTAGAAGGGAAAGTATATATAGGAGGGGAAGGGATGAGAATGGATGAGAATTAATTATAATTTTTTTTGTCATGTTTGTGATAGTGCTGAACAAGGAACCAAATTGTCTTTGAAATCGCACAAAAACCCACATAAATCGCAACAACAGTTCCAACGTATGTGACAGTTTTAGGTTGGTTGAAAAACCAAATTTACGGTTTAAGTTTGGTTACTGACCAAAACCGCATGCATAAAACCGAAACCGCATTATACTTCTTTTGAGTATTTTTTATAAATTTAAATTATATGGCCAAAAGGCACAAAATGACGTGTTGAGTCATGAAATGAGTATCACTGTCAACATGGAGCATATCAAGAAGCATTATTATGGAAGCCACCCTTCAGTTAATCCATTTGGAATTATCTTTCATGTAATTAACTAATTATCTCTGTTTAGAATTTTTAATGTAAGCAGATAATAATTCATCAAGATCTATTTAGTTTTTGTTTAGACAAAACATTATAAGTAAGGTTGTGTGTGTTATCAAAGTAGTATTTAATATTGTGTAATGCTAAATTGTTAATTTAAATTGCATAAAATATTGTTGTTTCAATTAGTTTTGGAACCGAAACCACACCACACCAATCACAAGTGGTTTCATGTGCAATTTTGGAATTTTCAAACTGCATCTAAGCGATTTCGTGTGCGGTTTGAGTTTCAAACAGCCAGGGACGGAGCCAGAATTTGATCTTGAGGGGGGCCAAAATTAAACTTCCAGTCTTCAGATTTTTCAAGATAAAAGGCTATGTCATTGAGCTTCCCAAGTCTCAACTCCATAAAATAATCCTAATTCCTAGCATTATTTTTTCTAACCACAGGTCCATAATCTCACTGTATTTACGAAACAGTCCATTAGCTCCACCAATCCTAATTCCTAGCATTATTTGGGACTTGGGAGTGCATATAAATATCAATAAAAGCAAATCTAACAACGCAAATACACAATGACAAATTATAACACATTAACAAACATAGATTGAATTGATAACTTCTCGTATCAACAATTTTAAACCCCAATTTGTTTCTGCACATACATAATATATATATATATATATATATATATATATATGTAGAAAGTAAAAAATGAATAAAGTAAAGAATCTCTACTTGACTACTTTCATCTTCAAGCTAGAAACCAAGGAGGCAGGGACAAAATGGTGGATGGGTTGGGGGCGGAAATGGAATGACAAATGTTAAGGCAAAAGTAAAACAAGACTTTGTTTGTTGGTGTGTATTGTGTAGTGGAGAATTGGAGATAATGAAATAAAATGGATTGACACAAGACTCACAAAACACAAATTTAATCTCACAATTCAAGTGGGTAGTACTTACCAATTTTTAAAATCTTGGGGGGGCATGGCCCCTCAAAGTTAAGCTTCTCCTCAGTCCCTCGCAAATGCAAAGCACTCAATCACACCATGCTCACCCCTAGTTTGTGAATTTTGGAAAGAAAGAGAATGAATGATATTTTAACTATATTTTTTCCTTGTGTGTGAGTTTATAGGAAAGAAAATATTTTTATTTTTAAATATATTATTACTATATTACCCTTACATATTAATATAATAAATGACGTGATTTATTTTAAAAGGTAACTTTAGGTAATATATAATATCTAACTTTCCCATCATTATAATGTCATCCCTCCAAATCCTCCCACTTTTTTTTTGGGTAAAGTTTTGAGTCAAAAATAAAATCAACCAGAGCCGGCCCTGGGCAAGGGCCACCGGGGAAACCGTCCAGGGCCCACAGTTGAGAGGGGCCCAAAAATATTTATAAACTTATGTATTTATGTGTATAAAAAAAATAAAAAAATAAAAAGATTAACGATATTATGTATTAAAAATGATATGTTAGAAAACATTAAATATGATAGTATAATTGATGATTTTGCATCTAAAAGTGCAACAAGAAGATATTTTAAATGATGTTTTGTGGTTTAGATTTCATTGGGCAAAACTAAAGAAATATCCACTGTAGTTGGTAGGTTTTACTGATTATATCATTGAACTTTTAATTTTTCAAATTACACCACTAAACTAATTATTATTTTGAAATTGGGTCATTTCGTTAAAAAAAATAAACGGACGTTAATTTTTTATCTATAAAACTAATGAATTACCCACTGTAGTTGTCACATTTTACTGATTACATAATTGAACTTTTAATTTTTCAAATTACCTCATCAAACCAATAAAAATAATTAATTTAAATATTTTAAAAAATTATTATTATTTTAAGTAAAAATTATTAGAATTTTTTTTTTTCATAAAATGAGTAGAGTTTCATAAAATATAGATTCAAACAAATTAAAGTGATTTTAAATTAAATTAATGTCTATTTAATTTTTTTAACGAATGATCCATTCTTAATATTAGAAATTTTTAAAAAAACTAAAAATAGAAATAAAAAAAAATAGTAAATGATAAATAAAAAAATTGATTCAATTTTTTCAAAAAAGAAATTAATAATTTTTATAATTAAATATTATTTTCAAGAAAAAATTGGAAAATTCTTCATATTTTAAAAAATGAGTAAAATTTTATAAAATATAGATTCAAAAAATAAACTTTATTTTCAAAAGGAAAAAATAGATTTTTTTTTTAAAAATCGATAACGTTTCATAAAACTTTAATTTTTTTAAATCTATATTTTATGAAACTTTACTCATTTATGGAAAAAAAAAAAAAATTAAAGTTTCTAATATTTTTTACTAAAATAATAATAATTTTAAAATATTTAAAACAATCATTTTTAATTAGTTTAATTGGGTAATTTAAAAAAATTAAAAGTTCAATTTATGTAATCGATAAAAGCGTGCCAACTACAATGGGTAATTCATTAGTTTTGTAGATAAAAAATTAACGTCCGATTATTTTTTTTTAATGGAATAACCTAATTTCAAAATAATAATTAGTTTAGTGGAGTAATTTGAAAAATTAAAAATTCAATTGTGTAATCAGTAAAACTTGCCAACTACAGTGGATATTTCATTAGTTTTACCGATTTCATTGATATTTTTATTTTGTAGGTACATTTGATGATTCTTTGCTTCGAGGACATTTTAAAGTGTTCTTCCTTATCTTTTGTAAATTCTTATAATTTTAATAAAAATAATTAGTTGATAATTTATTTATTTTTTAATTTAATTTGTATAAAGGGGGCACACTTGAAATTTTTTGCCCTGGGCCTTGGAAAACTCATGACCGGTTCTGAAATCAACTTTACCTCAAAATTCTTTCACTTCCTCCCTAAAAAAAAAACTCACAAACATGATATTTAAAGGAAATTTAATTATTTTCCGTTTCCCTAAAAAAACTTACAAATACGGTATAAGTTTATGCTAATGGCAAGAACGATGCTTATTTTCTCTTAATTGGTTAGGTCATGCAAAGCTTCTCAAAAAGTGTCTAAAAAGGAGGAAAAGTACATTGGAGAATGTTTATACATTCTAGCTTAATAAAATTTAAAAAAGGAAAGGAAAAAAAATAACAATTGAGAGGTCCAATTCAAGGAAGTTTTATCCACCCATCTTATAGGTACCCGACCCAAACCGTTGATTTTTGATAAATTTATTTATTAAAAAATAATTACTAAATTACAGGTAATAACTCAAATATTATATATGTACAATAGTTAGAATCCAAAACTCAATTACGGCAAACTTGTTTACTTAATCCACGCCTTGACGCTAGGCGGTACCTCTACCATCTGGGCACCTAAGCAGAATAAGGCCTAGCTAGTCTACCATATTAATTTGAAATGAATTTGTTAATTCTTGTAAGATAATTTTTTGGTAATTTTTAAAAAAAAAATATATTTACTATATTATTTGTACAGTATAACTAACAATTAAAAATACTCTCTGTTCAGAATTATAAGATCGATATTGACCTTTTAAAAGTTCATTTGAGATATTTTTAAATTTCAAATTGACGTAATTCATTTAAGTTTTAAAAACAACTCCTCTTATAACTTTTAGAGAGTTTATGATATTAATAATAGTATTGACAAAAGACACATGAATTTATGTCAATTTTGAGTTTGAAAATATTTGAAATTGACTTTTGAAAAGTTAATATTAAATTATTAATGTTATAATTTGATACGGATGAATTATATAAATAAAATTGTCTAAGAAACGATTTTTAGAACACTATTTCAAACTATTCGGTTGTAATAGAATGGTTAATGGTACCCAAAAAAAATGAGAAAGACATGATTGCTTCAATCAGTACTACTGCTTTAATTTCATGCTAATGGAAACCACAACACTTAGTTTCTGTTCGTTAAGTCATGCAAAGCTTCTCAACCAGTGCCTATATATTACAAAGAGAGGAAAAGTACATGTTATTCGAGCATATAATAAATCTTAAAAAGAATCAAATAAATTAAGAGATCCAATCCAATCAATTTTTCATTTCAAATGCTATACAATCATCAAATTTGGGGATGAGATATTGAAGGGAACTAAATAAAATTTGAATATATTTCATAATTTCTCCCCTCCAATTCTAGGCTTCTAGCTTACAACTTGAATAAGCTAGCGGAATTGAGGTGTTGCTGTAAGTGTTTTGGTACTCTAATCTATAAACATAAACAGACGAAATAATTAGAATTCAAATTAGTAGTAAAAGTTTGTTAGAGTAGACATGGGTTAGTTACAGCTATGTGGAAGTAAAGTTGTATAAATAGTTAGCATCAAAGTTATGAGGAAAGTTAGAGTCCGACTATTGTAAGATAGAGTGGAAAGTTGCGACGAATCAGAATTTACCGTACTCATCTTCCCTCTCTAACTTTACAGAAATAACTATTGTATAGTGAATTATGATAATTGTTATGTCTGATTGTAAGTTTTTGTATGATTATTGTTATGCGTGTCTTTTTATAGTTGTTTACCATTATTTGATTGATCTAATGAAGGAAGTTACATGGGTCATCTATATATCTATGAATGAAAATTCATAAATACTTGATCCTGCAATCTGTTACATTAGCAAGTTGTAAAATTGACCATATAACATAACCATTAGTCATTCATCACCTTATTTGTTTGACCACTCCCTCTCTCTTATTTGTCTTGGTTCTTCATTTTTAAACTTCATTGTTGAGCTAATCCTAAATTTATATAACGACCTGCAATCAGTTTTTGTATCAAGTTACGGCTCTGCGAAACTGTATATCCATCTACGTACGACAAAGAAAAGGAGTAGTTATAACAAGCAAACATAAATTTTTAATTGTCAAGTTACTATTTAAAAAGTTACAATCAATCAAAAAGGCTTATAAAAAATAAATCTTGAAATGTAGTTAAACTTAGTTTAAATTTATGAGAATTTGACTATTAAAGTTGGATATTCTTTATTTATTTATTGAAATTTGTCTTCATAAGAATTTTTCATTTAAATGCTTTGTGGAGTATGTATGAAAAATGCGGGTGTGTTAAGAATTAATTTAGGCTTTTAGTTTAGTATGTGTCTATATTCAGTGCTTCATTTTTTTGTGTTCATGATTTTTTTTTTAATTATACAGTGCCTTCAGGCACAGATTATCGCTAGTAATTAATAATAAGTATTCATGTGCATCCTTTTTGTTTTAGTCTAGATCAAAAACAACAAATTAAAAAGGTTCCTACAGAGTGATTAGACCTCATGAGCAAATGAGAAAGACATGATTGCTTCAATCAGTACTACTGCTATTAGGCTCAAATCAAGATCAACATTAATTTCATGCATGCTAATGGCAACCACAACACTTATTTTCTGTTGGTTTAGTCATGCAAAGCTTCTCAACCAGTGCCTATATATAAGAGGAAAAGTACATGTTATTCGAGCATATAATAAATTTTAAAATGAATCAAATAAATTAAGAGATCCAATCCAATCAATTTTTCATTTCAAATGCTATACAATCATCAAATTTGGGGATGAGATATTGAAGGAAACTAAATAAAATTTGAATATATTTCATAATTTCTCCCCTCCAATTCTATCTTACAACTTGAATAAGCTAGCGGAATTGGAGTGTTGCTGCAAGTGTTTTGTACTCTAATCTATGAAGATTATAGCACAGTGTTAATTAAGTGTCTTTTTTATGAAGATTATAGCACAGTGTTAATTAAGTGTCTTTTTTTGCCATAAAATATTGATTTAGCAAACAAAAACTCATACTATAGAAATTAGGCTTGAGAGAAACCTACTACTTGACTTTAAAATAGTAAAGAATTCATTTTGCATTGATTAAAAAAAAGGGTGTACTATCTAAATATCCTTATAACACAGGAGGTACTTTTGCATTTTACCCTTTTTTTTGTTTGTCTACGAAAATAACAAAAAAAACTCCAATAGAGTAAAGACCTCATGAGCAAATGAGAAACTCATGATTGCTTCAACCAGTGCTGCTATTAGGTTCAAATCAAGATAAACATTAAGTCTGTGTTTATGAGTTTAGAGGGATGAAATTAGAAGGAAAAGTATATATATAGGAGGGGAAGGGAGGGGAAGGGATGAAAATGAATTATAATTTTTTTTTGTCATGTTTGTGATAGGGCTGAACAAGGAACCAAATTGTTTCTGAAACCGCACAAAAAACAACACAAATCGCAACAATGGTTCCGGCGTATGCGGCAGTTTTTGGTTGGTTGAAAAATCGAATTTACGGTTTAGGTTTGATTACTGGCCAAAACCGCATGTATAAAACCGAAACTGCACTATACTTCTTTTGAGTTTTTTTTATAAATTTAAATTATATAGCCAAAAGGCCCAAAATGACGTGTTGATTCCTGAAATGAGTAGCACTGTCAACATGGAGCATATCAAGAAGCATTATTATGGAAGCCACCCTTTAGTTAATCCATTTGGGATTATCTTTCATGTAATTAACTAATTATCTCTATTTAGAATTTTTAATGTAAGCAGATAATAATTCATCAGGATCTATTTAGCTTTTGTTTAGACAAAATATTATAAGTAAGGTTGTGTGTGTTATCAAAGTAGTATTAAATATTGTGTAATGCTAAATTGTTAATTTAAATTGCATAAAATGTTGTTGTTTCAATTGGTTTTGGAACCGACACCACACCACACCACACCAATTACAAGCGGTTTCATGTGCAGTTTTGGATTTTCAAGCCGCATCTAAACGGTTTCGTGTACAGTTTGAGTTTCAAACAGCACCAACTGCACCATGCTCACCCCTAGTTTGTGAATTTTGGAAAGAAAGAGGATGAATGATATTTTAACTATATTTTTCCTTGTGTGAGTTTATAGAAAATAAAATATTTTTATTTTTAAACTATACTATTACTATATTACCATTACATATTAATATAATAAATGACGTGATTTATTTCGAAAGGTAACTTTAGATAATATATAATATCTAACTTTCCCATCATTATAATGTCATCCCTCCAAATCCTCCCACTTTTTTTGGGGTAAAGTTTTGAGTCAAAAATAAAATCAACTTTACCTCAAAGTTCTTTCACTTCCTCCCTAAAAAAACCTCACAAACATGAGATTTTAAAAGAATTTTAATTATTTTCCCTTCCCCTAAAAAAAAAACTTACAAACACATAATAAGTTTATGCTAATGGCAAGAACAATGTTTATTTTCTCTTGGTTAGGTCATGCAAATCTTCTCAAAAAGTGTCTCAAAAAGGAGGGAAAGTGCATTGGAGAATGTTTATACATTCTAGCTTAATAAAATTTAAAAAAGAAGAGGAAAAAAAAACAATTGAGGGGTCCAATTCAAGGAAGTTTTATCCATCCATCTTATAGGTACCCGACCCAAACCGTTGATTTTTGATAAATTTATTTATTAAAAAATAATTACTAAATTACAAGTAATAACTCAAATATTATATATGTACAAATATTAAATTACAGTACCTCACAAATAAAACTTTTCTATGTAACTTTGAAATATAATTTAATTGAAGACATAGCTATTAAAAAATTGACCCGTTGAACTATTATTGTAAGAAAACAAAAACAGAAATCGGCCTTATCAACTTCTTAATCTACTATATTATTTGTACAGTATAACAATAACAATTAAAAATACTCTCTATGTTCTGAATTATAAGATCGATATTGACCTTTTAAAAGTTAATTTGAGATATTTTAAATTTTAAATTTTAAATTGACGTAATTAATTTAAGTTTTGAAAACAATAACTCTTATAATTAGTAGTAACTTTTTAGAGAGTTTATGATATTAATAATAGTATTGACAAAAGACACATGAATTTATGTCAATTTTGAGTTTGAAAATATTTAAAATTAACTTTTGAAAAGTTAATATTAAATTATTAATCTTATAATTTGATACGGATGAATTATATAAATAAAATCGTCTAAGAAACGATTTTTAGAACACTGTTTCAAACTATTCCGTTGTAATACATGAATGGTTAATGGTACCCAAAAAAAATGAGAAAGACATGATTGCTTGAATCAGTACTACTGCTTTAATTTCATGCTAATGGAAACTACAACACTTATTTTCTGTTGGTTAAGTCATGCAAAGCTTCTCAACCAGAGACTATATATAACAAAGAGAGGAAAAGTACACTTACAGAATTAATGTTTTATATATTCGAGCTTAATCAATTTTTAAAAAGAATCAATTAAATTAAGAGATCCAATTCAATCAATTTTTCATTTCAAATGCTATACAATCATCAAATATGTTACCAGTCTAGAATTTGGGGAATGAGATATTGAAGGAAACTAAATAAAATTTGAATATAGACATAATTGGTTTACATTCATATTTATTATGTATAATAGACAAAGGGGCAAATTGGGCAAATGGAGAAGTGTGAAAGGATTGAAAGTCTAAAGTAGTACAAAGTGCAAGTGTTTTTGGTATATATGTATATATTATAATATATACTAAAATACAGTACATAACACAATAACTTGACATCTGTCTTTCTAAGAAATAAACACATGTCCATCTTAATTAATGCTTCTAATTACCTTTTACACAAATACCCGTCTAACATATGTATATGAGACCGTAAAAAACCTAAATTCATTCCCCTATTTCCCCTAAATTCATGCCTCGAAGATGTTCAATTTTTAGTACTACCAATTTCTGCTCCTTCTAAATCCATGTTTAAAGAAGCCGGAAGGTAGCAACTATAGAGCGCCGGTCCCTTTTCTTACGTTTTATCTCTCCAAAAATTCTGATTTATTGTTCCCGGAGAGAGAAAATATGAGTTCTGTGAACCATAAAGTAAACAAAGACCGCATCAGTGATCCATTTGTCCAAATCTACATACCAGAGGTTCCTCCCTCTCATGTTTTGGTTATGATATGATACTCTTTTAGTTTTATTCTGTTTGGTGTTGAACTGATTGATTTTAATTTATTTGGCTGAATTTGATTTTAATTTGTCTGGCTGAATTTTAATGATTTATGTGGATATGTACCCATATATATTCAGTGGGTTCACTTATGAACTTATGAGGGAAAGAAGTAAGTACCTCTTTTGGTTTGTAAAAAAAGATAGTCTATTGCAAAATGCAAAACCCACTAGAAGATTAACTTGAAATCAACTAAGATAGATTGATTGCAATCTTTTGGTAAAATGTGTTTTTTTGTTTGAGTATGTCCTCTACTAGCAAAAAGGTTATCATTAATCTTATTTTATATTAGATTACTACACCATTGTATTTTCTTTAATACAAAATTTTGGGGGACTTTCTTAGAGAATTACTATCTTATATATTACAGTCACTACTTGGGATTATGTAATTGCAAGTAGAACTTTTGTATTATGTTCTTAGCAACTAATTTAATTTAATTTAATTTAATTTAATTTATTGGGAGTTTACTGGCTAAAATTTAATTTAATTTATGTCAATTCGTTAGCATTTCGTTTGAGTACTTCTATTGCCTCCATGTGAATGGAATAAACTATGAATTTTTTTTATTTGAATAACTAAACGAAGGTTGTCGTGCAAACCTGATAGTACTTTTAAATTGCTTACATTAAACTACAAACTTTACCTATACATGTTAAACAAATGCATATTGTAATCGGCTAATCGCATTGTTTTTATTTATTTTTTATATAGATATATGTATTCTGGCTATACAATATTATTTATTGACTTGAGTTGAGCCGTGGGGTTTCAAGATCGTTATTTTTACTAGATTTTGATAAAAAGCTAGGGTTTTCAATCTCATTGTAGCTTGTGTGGCTGGTGGTGGGATGAATAGTGTATTTGGTGAGCAGATTTACAGACAAGCTTGCAAAACTCAATAGCACTCAACAGTGTATTGAAAGTATCCTTCTTTTTAATTTGTTTAGTTAGTTAAATCCCTTTTCAATAAGCTCAGGATTGTTTTTGTTTCAGTTAATGGTGTAGTGTACATCATACGAGATCGATACACCTCTACCCTTTTTTTTTATAAGAAAACATTGTTTTATTAACTCTTACCCATGAAAAAGCGTGTTGGCATCGGGGCTTGTATCACGGGTATACATTTGGATAGATGACATGACATTGCGGAGTTCATTGGGAAGATATTTATTGCTTGAGTTAGCTAGTTCAAAGTTAAATTTATGAAATTGGAACAAGCAATTTCTTGATGTGGAACTGTACCACCTTTTGTGTCTTAGGTTACTTATTTATTACTATCTATTATTTGCGGTGGTATCATTTGTGGCGGTATTAGGTTTTCCGATCTAGGTGACTATTCTTAAACATATCTCTGCATCCGATTATTAAATTCAAGCATATTATGAAACATATCTCTGGACCGATGTGTTCGATTTTCTACTGGCATTGTTTGTTTGTTTTTATTGATTTCTTTTGTCCCTATGGATTCTCATATTGGATGCTCTCAGGTTATTCTTCATGCTTAGACGTTTTCCTATCGAGTCCAAAGGTAGAACAAAGAAACTTCATGAGGTATGTGATTTTATTAAAATTTATTAGTCCTTATACCTTATTTTGTTTAAGTTATTTCTATCCATCATTTTTTGCATTGTTGATGTATATGAAAATCTATTATACCAAATATAAATCTGTTAATGGATTTGCTAATGTTTTACATTCTTTTCATCGGAAGTAGACCTTATGGCAATTTGTTAGATATTTTTGCTAGAATTTGAAAATGATATCTTGAGTGAAACATGATAAAATTTGGAAGAATTCATTCTTATAAAGGGATGAGACACTCTGTAAGCTTAAAGTAAAATCGATTTATGAGACTAGCTTCAATGAAAACCTGAATGATTGCGAATTTATTATCGATGAACATGAAACATTTTGAAACACATCTATATCTCTTCTAAGTGAGCGATTCACCAATATATTAATATATCTCACTTGATACCTCTAGCTTTCGAAAATCACATTTTAACTTCTAGCCTTAACAAATTGTGATCCAAATATTGCTCTAATACTTTATGGACTCCTTAAATAAGGCTTAATAGTCTTTGGAAACTATTTTGTGATGTATTGTGGTTTGGAATCTCATTTATACAAGAAAATATATCATATAATCCTTACGTTTTAACTCACTACAATATACATATTCTGCGTTAAAAAATTAGTTCATTTTGAACTGGTGATGAAATTAAATCACGTGTCTTTGAATAAGTGATCAATAACCTATATATATAGTAAGTTTAGTGTGGGGAAAGTTCTTCGGGAAATTTTCATGTTGTATGGGGAAAGTTCTGAGAATCCAACATGCACCATATAAAATTGATATTTCTTATTAAAATGATACTAGACTGTAGACAAGAATTCTGCTGCCAAGGGACCAAAGATTGTAGAAACATGTAAGAGCCCTGATGTTTGTTCAAATTCTTCAAGCAATATACATGGTAAGGAATTTGGTTGGCCTCAGTTTGTTACTTGGCCACATTCACTTTTGCGTCCACATTTGCTACATAATCGAATAACTGTTATTTTTGCAGATGCATCATTTCTATAACATTGCTCTTTATTTTACTTGCTATGAGGTTGATACTTATGTTAAGTCTCATTATGGTTGTATTCCTACCAGGTTCCAACATTTTAAAGAGAAAAATTGGTACGTAGTTGATAGAAAACTGCTATGTTTCTTTATGACACTAAGATGCATTTTTTTACTGCTATGTTTTGAGTGGCTCTTTCCAATCACTATGTAGTGTCTTTGTTCAGAACTTGGTTACTATCATCATTCTGTTCTGTCTTTTTATTGGCTTATATATGAAACTATTTTGTAACTTTAAGGAAATTTGGTGGGAATAATAGAGTGTCATCCTTTACTTTTAATATATTTATTACATACTTTTGGCTCTATGCTCGCAGATCATCATTTATGGTCAAAAAAATGTTTTGTAGTCTCCTGTTTGACTGAATTTATTACTATAGTCAACTAAAACTTTATTGATGTATGGTGTTTTGTGAGTTAGCAGCAGTTTTATTTGTGCTCCATAAAACATAATATATAAAAGTACACATTGAGTAAAAAGAGTATAAGTTCGCAATAAAACCCTATTTTATGCTTTTACTATATTTAGAAAATGTATATTCAATATTCAACTCCCTAATTACTAGAAACCAATAGAACTGGCATGATTTCTAATCATTTCCAATTTACTGAGTAAAATCTAAAAGCACCTATTTTTTCATTCTAATTAGGAAGGTTGGAAGATTCTGCCAAAATGTATGGCGAGGTTTTTGTGAATGGGACAAAGTCTCTGTTGGGAGAATGCATATTATGATTTGATGTTTTAATGTATATGCTCATGATTATTTGTAAAGTCCTTCAAGTAAGATATGTACAAGGACTTAGTGATAGATCAAATTTATTAGGTTAATCTAAACTCTTAACGTGTATCATTCCTTCATAGAATGTATAGATAGAAAGATCAAAGTTGTTAGGTTGATCTTGAGATGTAATAGATAGGCTTCGAAGAAGTCAGTGTATAAATCTGATCAACATTCCAGAAGTCAAGGCAGAAAAGTAGAGCTTCAAAGATCGTAGTGTGCCTGCCTTGAAGGGCCTCTTCGGAAATCGTAGAGTGGTCTCAACGTTTGCCGAGCCAACTCAATGATCGTAGTGTGCTAAAGGAAACGTAGAGTTTACAAGTCAACGATCGTAGAGTGCTCTCGGAAACGTAGAGTTTACAACTCAAGCAAGCAAAGATCGTAGTGTGCAAAGACTTCAGAGAAATCGTGAGTGCTCTCGGTGATAAAGCATCGAGACCGAGGCACCAAGGTGACAAGTCACCATGATCTGAATCGTGAGAGTATCATCATCTTATGTCGAAAACGTCGAGCCTCATAATTTGTGTGGAGATAGGTACCAACAAAGAGAGAATGGATTCTAAACGCCGCAATGATACTCACGGTCCCAAAGTCATAAGAAATATCCTTAGTATGCAAAAAAGAAGCGTATTGAAGAAGCTAAGGAAAGTACCATTGGTAAGGGGGAAAATACCTTTTCAGGTGTTAGGTGAGAAAGCAGTCTGCAGTGTCAGTGGGCCAGAATGCAGCTCAGAAGATGTGCAGAAATGTCTCCATCAAAGAACAGAAAAGTCAAATGCATTTAATGCTTTAACGGATGGATCCAACGGATAGTTTTCAAGATCACATATATGCAAATCAAGCAGATGAGAGAAAAACAAGCAAGCACTAAACAAACAACGTGAACAACTCTCAAAGCTCAACTCTACGATCCGAGAAATTGCAAAGCTTGCTTAGCTACTCAGTTCTTTCGAACAAGTGCTTAAACAGCAACTGAGTAGCAACCATCACGAATTCAACATCTATCAATCAACTGAAGAAGAGTACCAAGTCTGCTGGACTTGAAGAGTTCTAAGTGAACTGTAAGAGAACCAAGTTTGCTGGACTTGAAGAGTTCAAGAGTGAACTAAGAAGTTCTAGAGCTGGCGGTCTAGAAGGAATTTGTGTGATTCGAAGTTGTAAAAAGACATCCTTAGTGGATTTCCTACTAGTTGAGTGAAAGAGTGGACTAGGAGCTTTAAGTGCTCAACCACTTAAAACGACTGTGTCTTTTACATTCATACTATAATCGCTATATCTCGCCATAACTCGCTATAATCGCCTCACTCTCATAACTCCACTACTTTGCAAGAGAGATTAAAACAAACATAAATTCACAAAGTTTTAATCATCATTAACCAACAAGTTTAAAAGCGAAAAGATTTTTAAATATCTATTCAACCCCCCCTTCTAGATAACTATTGTGCCTACTAGGAACTAACAATTGGTATCAGAGCAAGTTCTATTATACAACTTACAAGCTTTAGTAGATCCAATGGCACACGTACCAAGCGAATCTAGAACTGGAGGAGACAACAAGCTACCAATGTGCAACAAGGATAAATTTACAAACTGGAAAGTCAGGATGCAAGCATACATGGACGCAATAAATGAAGATCTATTTGAGACCGTTCAAAATGGGCCCTATATTCCAACGAAGCTTGCACCAACCACTGACGATCCAAACAGAATACAAATCAAGGTTAAAGAAGAGTGGACAGACAACGAGAAGAGAGTTGTCCAACTTGACAAAAAGGCCAAGAACATCATGTTCCAATCCTTAGAAGACGATCTGTTCGAAAACGTTGTCAACGGCAAAATAGCTAAGGAGGTTTGGGAAGCATTGTTGATCATGCAAAGGCGAAGAAGTCGGAGAAAACAAACAATCTCTCGACACGGATATGAGATGTTTGTTCATGTTCAAGGAGAAAACGTGACTGCCACCTATGAGCGATTCAACGTTCTGCTCAACTCTCTACGAGCATATGGGAAGATCTATCCTAACAAAGATCTGATCATAAAGTTCATAAGAGCCCTACCGAGCAAGTGGGATGCCAAAACCATTTGCTATAAGAGAGTCAAAGAATCTTCACGAGATGACGAGTTCAACAACTATATGGCAATCTCGACGATATACGAATCGGAGTCGACTCAACGAGTGAAACCCTATCGAAAGAAGAAGGAAGGATAAGGGTGTGTTGCTCTCAAGGCAATGAAAGTGCATCAAAGGTCAACACCGAGATTGACTCGATTATGATGAGGATTTATGATGAAGACCTTGCTATGATGGTGAAAAGATTAAGAAGGTTCATGCGTCAAGGCAAACCCATCGCAAGCCAAAGAAGGTCAGCAATTACAGCAGCCAGGAGCAAATGAATGATCTATGCTACAACTGCAAGAAGCCTGGCCACTTCATTGCCAACTGCAACAAACCTCTAAGAGAAGAACTAAAGAAGAAAATACATGCAAAGAAGGAATATAAAGGCAATAAAAGGCCTCAGAAGAGAGACAAAGGCCTGGTAACTGGAGGATCATGGAGTGATTCAGACAATGACTCAATCTCGACTCGGAGATGATGAAGAAGAACCACAAATGGCCAATCTGTGCCTAATGGCCAAACATGCAAAGGACAAACAAAACCTCAACATACATGATGTAAGACCCCAACTTTTTAATGAATAAAATCAAATTTCCTTTATTTTTTATTGTGAATAATAAGGTATTAATTTGATATAATACTTTGGTTATGGGTGAAATGTCCAAATTTTACAAAATAAGCAAGTGGTTATAAAATATTAAATTATCGGGGAATATTCGTTTGGTCATGGAATATTCTTTTTGTCGGGGAATATTAAATGCGGCGGTAGCGACCATTTGTGGGCCCCATAACGGGATAAGCTGTCGGATGAAGAAAGCGACAAAGTTTGGGTTGTTATAAATAACGGCGTAGTTATTCTGAATTAAGGGCTGTTGGAATACCGGTGGTTAAAATACAAGATGTCGCGTGGTTGCATAGTAGCACACGCAGTATTGCACATTATTGTTGAATTATTAATCCTTACGTGAAGAAGGCACTACTCAATAATTGTCACGATGAATTCTTTATTCAATATTTTATTTTATTGATTCAATAATTCTTTGCGTTGATATTTTATATTATTGTTGTTCAATAATTGTCAACTTTGCCAATGATCTCCATTATCGGATCAATAATTCATATTATTTGAATAATATTATTAGATAGCATTATTGGCAATGTCTAGAAAGTTACATCAAGGAGAGAGGTTTGGTCACCTAATTGCGGCGCCCGATGAGGAGAAATCCTTATCGAAAGCCCCTCTTCTGGAAGCTTGACTGGTTGTCATAAACGTGATTACATAATATTATTTGTGAATAATTAATTATTGATTCATATGATAAGGAAATATTTATTTTATGTGGATATAAATGTTGGATATATTTATTGTGGTTAAAATGAAAGAGTTAATGTTGAGGTGTTTTATCGGTATTTTTGTCCGGAATGAAGGTATTAAAAATTAAACCATATTTTTGAGATATATTAAATGAGTTATAATTTTAATCAAATAGTTGGATCGTTGTAATTTTGGATATGTTATACATATATAAGTTGAGTATATGTCCACAAATTTTGAGCAAATTAAAAATGAACGTATGATTTGTTATGAATTTTAAGAGGTGATTTGGTTTAGAAATTGTTGAAGTATCCGAATTTAGCATTTTGGTGGAAAATTCTAGAATTGAGTGGGCCCCACTTGTGGTTGGTGAAGAAATGTGCTGAATTTTATTTCAAATGTGGTGGGTGGGAATAATGTGCGCAGTAAAAGCCATCGGGTTGCGTGTCAAGTCTGCTAACATTTTCCTATAAATAGAGGCTAAGTTAGAATTAAAAATCACACCAGAAACAAGTTTTCTCTCTTTCTCTCTCTATATTATCGAGTGTATTTTTTGAGTATTTAGATACTTTGTGAGTTTTTAATTAGCGGTGCAAGTTCCTTCAGCACTATATTCAGTATTCCAGTCAGAAGTACTATTTTTGCAAGGTAAGGGATGTTATTTTCTTCGTAAGTGATATTATTTCTTCAATATCATTATGCCGAAATATTGATTAGAACTTTTTATCAAATTTGGAACTTTTCATGTCGGGGTTACTATTCACGAGTTACTATTCATGAGTTACTATTTACGAGTACTATTCACGAATACTATTCACGAATACTATTCACAAAGCATGATAATTTTTCTTGTGGAATTTCTATCTTTTAGTGTCAGAGTTACTATTCACGTATACGATACTATTCACGTATACGACACTATTCACGAATACGGCACTATTCACCAAAAAATTAAATTTTCTTCTTTTTATCCAAGGTGTCTATTATGGTTACTATCTTTGATTGTATCAATGTTTTGATCTTTATTCTTGAATTTTGCTTCAAAATTGGTTATTATGAAGTATTATTGATCTTGGATAAAGCGTATGTCTGAATCTCTAATATTTGTTATTTTGTTTCTTTGGATTCGTTTTCCTTTAAAATATTTTCATCATCCTCCATCTCTAAAATGATGATATTATTCTTTGAATATCTTTGGCTTTTAAGTGCAAAGATGAATGATTAATCGATGAATATCTTTGGCACATAGTGCAAAGATGAATGATTACCTAATGAATATCTTTGGCCTATGGTGTAAAGATGAACAGGTGTTGAGATGAACATGGCCAACTGGTGATACAAATGAATATCTTTGGCCCGCAGTGCAAAGATGAATATTTGATTAAAGATGTATATTGATTGATGTTACAGGGATAAAATATTGATGATGAACTTTTAAATCTTAGAAGATAGTAGAATTCTTTCTCTACTTGACTCTTCTAATGGATTGCTTATTCCACTGCAGTTGTTGATCTAAAACTTGTTGTCTATTATATTTTATCAGATTTTTTCCTGTTGAAGACTAATGATAGTTTGTTGTATATTATCTTAGTCATAATATTTCTTACTAGGCTAGTTGAGCTCACCCTTTCTTCACTGTTCTCTTCAGGAAATGAGAATATAGCTGGGACTAGTCGGGGAATGGATTAATGGTCCAGATGGTTGCATTAGTAGCTATTCTGTGAAATAGCGTATCAATAATTGTAATGAGGACCCCTTTTGAGTTTTTATACTGTCTATTAGACAATAGTTGTATTCAAACTCATAGTATATGTATTAATAAATATTTTATGCTTGTGACGATTGTATTCTTGAAGTTGTATTTGTTTTTGTACCATGTATTTGGCGACTTCGAAATGGGTTGGATGGAATGGACCTATTTTGGGGTCGCCACGGTTGGTATATAGAGCTTAGGGATATGATCCACAGTTTTGAGATGTGAGACAAGAACTAGGAGGGAGGACAGAATTCCTTCACTAGTATGACCTACCTAAGTTTATTTGGTATTTAATTGGTGGTGAGAGTATAGGGATAATATGTGATTTGTTAATTAACCCTTGTTTTATGGCGGTATTTAAGAATGGCATCGTGAAAATATTAACGATGGAGTGAATGAGACAGTGGAGACACCTTTAATCAATACCTAGGATAAGGTGCAGCAGGAAGACAATAATCTTCAAGTAAATAATAACACCGATGAAATGGTGAACGATGGGATTTTTAGAGGCTTTATGCAATTCATGCAACATCAGGCCAAAGCGGTTCCTATTCAAAATGCAAGTGGAAACAATGGCAACCCACAGTCAGTCATCGCTAAGCAGTTTAAGGAGCTGGGACCACCGGAGTTTTTGGGAAAGCCAGAACCACTTACGGCAGAGACGTGGATAAAGCAGATCACCAAGATATTTGATGTCTTGGGATGTTCCGAGGAGCAAAAGGTTCTCTTTGCCACCTTCATGTTGCGAGGAGAGGTAGATTACTGGTGGGAATTTGTAAAGCATACTCAATCTGCAGCATTGAAGATGTCTTGGGAGAAGTTCCAAGAATTGTTCAACGACAAATACTTTCCCGAAAGTATTCGTCACATGAAGGAGGTTGAGTTCATCAAGTTGGAGCAAAACAATATGAACGTGTCGCAGTACGAAGCTAAGTTTGCGGAGTTATCCCGATTTGCATCCCATTTGGTTGATAATGAGGAACGAATGACACGAATGTTTCTGCGAGGTTTAAAACCCGAAATACGTCAATACCTTATTTCTCACAAACTTTATTTATATTCAGATGTTGTGAATAGGGCTCAGTTAGTGGAGCGCGATAATGAGCCAGCCCAACCGAATGATAACGAGCAACAACACGATAATAATCGTCTGCTATGACAACGAGTCATCGAAACAATGATAACCATTGTGGAAGAAATTATCATGCGAAAATGGTAACCACTTGGTGGTAATCATGGCCAAGATAATAGAAGAAATGATTCAAGTGGAAATTTCAAGAAGAAAGATTTAACGATGATGGGAAGACATCGACAACAACACCAACACCAACAACAAATTCTAGGGAGGAGAACGACCGCGATTAGATCTTACTGAATCACGGAGAGAAGGGACATATAAGTCCAAACTGTTCACGACTTTCCAAGATATGTTTTAATTGTGGAAAAGAGCGGTCACATAGCTCGATTTTGTCACATGGCGAAATCAAGTCCGATTAGGGCGGTGGCACCAAAAGGTGGATACGGACAAAACAAAAGTCGGTGGTTTCGGAAGAAGAGCGTTTTCGTGACTTTTCAAAGAGCGAGTAACCCAAACGAAGTTAGCACGGGTTAGTTAATTATAAATTCATGTGAAGTCTATACCTTATTAGATACCGGTTCTACCCATTATTTTATCTCTCTTACTTGCGTTCAATGTTTAAATTTAACTCTAGAGAAGTTAAACTTTGACTTATCGATTGAAACTTCATTAGTAGAAACCTTCATTTCATGTGCTATCCAAGTATTGGATGAGAGTTACAGTTTTTAAATGATATTTTTATTGTTAATAAATCTTCTGACGTATTCTCGAAGGACTTCTTAGCCTACCCCTAGAGTGTGAAATCGAATTTTGTATTGACCCCAGTTGATGACAAAACCCATTTCTAAAACCCTTAAATATTTCTTCAACCAAAATGAACATATAATGCGCCAAAGACATTGGCTCGAGCTGTTGAAGATTACAATCGTACCATTCAATACAATCATGGGAAAGCGAACGTGGTAGCTGACGCGTTGAGTAGAAGATCATATGTGTTTACGAGTGCGACGTTGTTAACACAAAAACCCATTTCGTATAACTTACAAATGATGAAGATATAGTTAAAGACTCTAGGAACCCACGTGAAGTTAACGAATATACGAGTAAAATTGACTTTAATCGATAAAGTTAAAATCGCTCAAGCTACACACTGGAGCTGATGAATATAAAGAAGAAGGTGCAAGAATGCGATATTCTAGAAGTAAGAGTCGATGAAGAGAAGAAAGCTCAAGCCTTCGATTTATTTGAAATCCTTGATCAAGTAGGAACTGTGGCCTATAGACTCGCCTTAATGCTAAGTATGCCACGTGTTCATAATGTTTTTCACGTATCGATGTTACGTAAATATGTGGACGACCCAAACCACATTATTGCGTTAGAACCAGACGAGATAGTCGAAGATTTAATGTACGAGGAGGTACCTGTCAAGATATTGGATAGGAAAGAGCATGTCCTACGAACAAAGGTTATACCATAAGTTAAAGTTTTGTGGAGGAACCATGCTATTGAAGAAATGAACTAGGAGTTGGAATCAGAAATGAAAGCGAGGTATCCTCACCTTTTCGATACACCAGGTACGTACGTCAATTTCTAGGATGAAATTTCATAAAGAGGGAAGGTTGTACGACCCCAACTTTTTAATGAATAAAATCAAATTTCATTTATTTTTTATTGTGAATAATAAGGTATTAATTTGATATAATACTTTGGTTATGGGTGAAATGTGCAAATTTTGCAAAATAAGCAAGTGTTTATAAAATATTAAATTGTCGGGAATATTAGTTTTGGTGAATGGAATATTCTTTACATGTCGGGAAATATTAAATGCAATGGTAGCAACCATTTGTGGGCCCCATAACGGATAACAGTTGGATGAAGAAAGCGACAAAGTTTGGGTTGTTATAAATAACGAGCGTGTAGTTATTCTGAATTAAGGCCGTTGGAATACCCGTGGTTAAAATACGATGTCTGGCGTGGTTGCACAGATAGCTTCACGGTATTGCATAGTATTGTTGAATTATTGATCCTTACGTAAGAAGGCACTAATCAATAATTATCACAGCAGTTACTGTTCAATATTTTATTTTATTGATTCAATAATTGCTGCGTTGATATTTTATATTATTATTATTCAATAATTGTCACTGCACAGTATCTCCATTATTAGATCAATAATTCATTTTATTTGAATAATATTATTAGATAGCATTATTGACAATGTCTAGAAAGTTCTGTCAAGAAGAGGTTTGGTCACCTAATTGCGCGCCAGTAAGGAGAAATCCTTATCGGAAAGCCCCCTCTTTCTTGGGAACAGCCTGGTTGTCATAAATATGATTCTGTAATATTATTTGTGAATAATTAATTATTGATTCATATGATAAAGAAATATTTATTTTATGTGGATATAAATGTTGGATATATTTATTGTGGTTAAAAATGAAAGAGTTAATGTTGAGGTGTTTTATCAGTATTTTTGTCGGAATGAAGGTATTAAAAAATTAAACCAGTGTTTTTGAGATATATTACGTGAGTTATAATTTTTAATCCGACCGTTGGATCGTTGTAATTTTTGGATATGTTATACATATATAAGTTGAGTATATGTCCACAAATTTTGAACCGTTAAAAATGAACGTATGATTTGTTATGAATTTTAAGAGGTGACTGGTTTAGAAATTGTTGAAGTATCCGAATTTAGCATTTTGGTGGAAAATTCTAGAATTGAGTGGGCCCCACTTGTGGTTGGTGAAGAAATGTGCTGAATTTTATTTCAAATGTGGTGGGTGGGAATAATAGCGAGTAAAAGCCATCAGGAGTTGCGAGTCAAGTCTGCTAACATTTTCCTATAAATAGAGGGCTAAGTTAGAATTAAAAATCACACCAGAAACAAGTTTTCTCTCTTTCCCTCTCTATATTATCGAGTGTATTTTTTGAGTATTTAGATACTTTGTGAGTTTCTAATTAGCGGTGCAAGTTCCTTCAGCACTATATTCAGTATTCCAGTCAGAAGTACTATTTTTGCAAGGTAAGGGATGTTATTTTCTTCGTAAGTGATATTATTTCTTCAATATCATTATGCCGAAATATTGATTGGAACTTTTTATCAAATTTGGAACTTTTCATGTCGGGGTTACTATTCACGAGTTACTATTCATGAGTTACTATTTACGAGTACTATTCATGAATACTATTCACGAAGCATGATGATTTTTCTTGTGGAATTTCTATCTTTTGGTGTCGGAGTTACTATTCACGTATACGGCACTATTCACGTATACGACATTATTCATGAATACGGCACTATTCACCGAAAAATGAAATTTTCTTCTTTTTATCCAAGGTGTCTATTATGGTTACTATCTTTGATTGTATCCATGTTTTGATCTTTATTCTTGAATTTTGCTTCAAAATTGGTTATTATGAAGTATTATTGATCTTGGATAAACTGTAATACGAATCTCTAATATTTGTTATTTTGTTTTACTGGATTCGTTCTTTAAAATATTTTTCATCATCCTCAGTCCTAAATGATGATATTACTGAATATCTTTGGCCTGTAGTGCAAAGATGAATGATTAACTGATGAATATCTTTGGCCTGTAGTGCAAAGATGAATGATTACCTAATAAATATCTTTGGCCCATAGTGCAAAGATGAACATGTGTTGAGATGAACATGGCCAACTGGTGATACAAATGAATATCTTTGGCCCGCAGTGCAAAGATGAATATTTGATTAAAGATGTATATTGATTGATGTTACAGGGATAAAATATTGATGATGAACTTTTAAATCTTAGAAGATAGTTGAATTCTTTCTCTACTTGACTCTTCTAATGGATTGCTTATTCCACTGCAGTTGTTGATCTAAAACTTGTTGTCTATTATATTTTATCAGATTTTTTCCTGTTGAAGACTAATGATAGTTTGTTGTATATTATCTTAGTCATAATATTTCTTACTTAGGCTAGTTGAGCTCACCCTTTCTTCTTCAATTATTCTCTTCGAAAATGAGAATATATAGGCGGACTAGTCGGGGAATGGATTAATGGTCGAGATGGTTGCATTAGTAGTCCTCACTATTATTACGTGAAATAAGCGTATCAATAATTGTAATGAGGACCCTTTTGAGTTTTTATACATACTCTATTAGACAATAGTTGTATTCAAACTCACGATATATGTGTTATCGTATTTTGCACGACGATTGTATTCTTGAAGTTGTATTTATTTTTGTACCATGTATTTGGCGACTCAGAATGGGTTGGATGGAATGGACCTATTTTGGGGTCGTCACACATGATGTAAGTCTCGATGAGGTATTTGACTTCAACTCACCTGATGTAGACATAAATGATTTAAGAACTGCTCTGCATGGCATAACCACTGATCTACATCAATACATGAAGTGGTTCAGAGTTTTTTCTAAGGATCACTCACTTCTTCAAGAGGAGAAGAAGAAAGTTCAAAAAGAGCTTAAAACAACCCTTCTAAGTACTAATCTTCTCTCCAAGCTTGAGGCTGAGTATGAGACCTTAAAACAGACAAACACACTCAAATCACAAATAGAGTCTAATCTAACTTCTAAAATTGAGGAACTAGAAAAGACTATCTCTGCATAGAATAAATCCTCATCATCCATGGACTCTTGTGAGACCCCGAATTTTATGAAATAAAAGTATTCAATTTTTCTATTTTGGTAAATAGTTAAATTGATAAAAGTTTAAAGTTAAGGGTGATATGTGAAATTTTTTCAAAGTAGACAAGTTCTCATAAAATACCCAGTTACTATTCACGAGTTACTATTCATGAGTTACTATTCACGGGGTACTATTCACCCGTAAGATATATATATTTTTTTGTCCAAATCATTTTTGGGTATAATATTATTCCATGAGGAGATGTGCTAATTTTTCAGACCGTTGGTTGAAATTATATTAGTAAATCAATATGGATCGTTGGTTTAAAGTTTTAATAGTAAATCAATATGGATCATTTGGTTTAAAGTTTTAATAGTGAATCGGTATGGACCGTTGCTTTAAAGTTTTAATAGTGAATCGGTATGGATCAGTCTGCTTTAAAAGTAAATCAATCTGACCGTTCATGAATTAGTTACTATTCACCCATTCTCCTATAAATAGAAGCTCATTCCTTCATTAGTTCTTACGAATTCACCGAAACTCTAGAGAGATAAACTATAGAGAGAAAGAAGAAAAGTATTACGCTTCTTCACTACTCCAAAGATTCGGTTTTTCTAAGGTAGGGATATTATTTGTTGTACTTTCATAAGGGTATTATTTCTTTCGTATTCATGAAGAGAACTTCATTATTCCATTCTTTATTATTCTGTTGGAATAACTTTTATGCATGCGATCTATCGCATGCTGATGAATTCTGTTATTATTCCATTCTTATTATTACATTGGAATAACTTTGTTTTATGCAATCTGCATACATGGTGAAATTCTTCTAATATTCCGTTCTTTATTATTACAGCCGGAATATCCTCGCATGCGCGTTCATGCGGACACCGGTTCCATAATTATTATTCGCATCGGAATATCACATGCGTGCGTTCTGTGGGACTGGTTCCATTATTTATTATTCTATTGGGAATAACTCGTCTGCATGCGGATTCACGCATTTATGGTGAAATTCTTTTGTTATTCCATTCTTTATCATTATGTTGGAATAACTTTTCTATACATCTGCAATCTTTGCATACATGGTGAAGTTCTTTTATTATTCCATTCTTTATTATTATGTTGGAATAACTTTTACTCTATGCTTAATCTTTAACTACATGGTGAAATTCTTTTTTTATTCCATTCTTTATTATACTGTTGGTTATTAGTTTTACAGGTGTATGTCTTTGGCCTGTAGTGCAAAGGTGATCTGTTGTTTGATAGTTTGGACCCGTAGTGCGAAGATGGACTGGTGTATGACATGATCATGACCACTAGTGATACTAACGAATATCCTTGGCCGTAGTGTATGGATAATTCAATGATGTGATTGGCAGGATCATAACCATTAGTTAACAGTTGAATGTCTTTGGCCGTAGTGCACTGACATGCAATTTATTGGTATGATCATGACCATTGGTTTTATAGTTGAATATCTTTGGCCCGTAGTGCAAAAGATAGACAACCGATTAAATATGATCATTGTTATTACATTTGAATATCTTGACCTTTGGGGTAAGGATATTGAGTAAACGTTCTATTAAGTCTTTGTGGCAAGAAGGAAATGTTAATTCACATTATTATAAATATGAATTGTGAATTTAACTAACATCTTTGGTGGTTTAGGTGAAGACCAGTGATGAAAGTTCTATTTGTCTTGAGTATAATAAAGAACTGTTGATGAGTAGTCCAGGAATAGAATATCAACGATGGACTTTTAATCTAGAAGAGATAGTAGATATTATGTTCTACTTGACTCTTCTAATGGATTGCTTGATCCGCTGCAGTAAATTTGTTGTCTATTATATTCTATCAGTTTAACATTGTTGAAGGCTAATGATAATTTATTCTGCATTATCTTAGTCATAATATTTCTTACTGGGCTAGTTGAGCTCACCCTTTCTTTCACTGTTCTCTTGTGAAATGAGAAACGTAATTGGGACTAATCGGGAACAGAGTGATGGTCCTAGATGGTGCATTAGTAGTCCTCACTATTCTGTGAAATAGTGTGATAATAAATGTAATGAGGACTCCATTGAGTGTGGATATTGTCTAGATGACAATATTTGTATTAAAACTCACAGCCTATGTTTTGTCGTATTTTACACGACTGTTGTATAATTAAGTTGTATTTGTATTCAGTACCTTGTATCTGGCGACTCAAGATGGGTAATGTATACCTGTTTTGGGGGCGTCACATCCCTGCTCTCTAGTCAGAGAAGTACATTCGATAGAACAGGCTTAGGATTTGGGGAATCCATTTTAGAGCCATGTGTGGAAAAGACAAAGGAAACTAGCACTAGTAATGCCTCAAGTTTTAGTAGAAGCATTACCTTTGTGAAATCCTCACAGAAGGAAGAACAAGTTCAACCTTGTCCTCTGTGCTCCATTCATACTCAAAGGAGTAAAGGATCTCATGTTTGGCACAGGATTCATAAAGAGAAGAAGTAACCTAACCTCTACTCACCAACCTCAAAGAATCGTAGAGTCAAGCAAGACCAACTCTACGAATCAACTGGGAAGGTACAGTAGAGATAAGGCACACTCATCACTATTTATGAAATCCAAGGACACGTGGAAGAATGAGAATCAGTTTAAGAGAAGGATAACTAAAGAACCACACAAGTCCAAATGGAGGATGAATCATCATACACACACAGGCATGCATCATACTAGATGTTTTATATGCAACAAATATAGTCACAAGGCTGCCAAGTGTTATTATAATTCCATGCATGAAAGACCCAAGATTAAACAGATTTGGGTTCCCAAAAGCACTAATAAAGAAGGACCCATGCGAATATGGGTACCGAAATAAAGGTTCAATGTTTTAACAGGAAAAGAGCTCCACGATCATTACATGGTATCTGGACAGTGGATGCTCAAGGCACATGACCGGGAACAAAGCCCTTCTATCTAACTACATAGAGAAGGAGGGTCCCTCAGTCATCTTTGGAGACAACGACTCGGGCAAGACAAGAGGATATGTCTCTTCTCGCAATGGTGCAGTATCATTCAGCAAAGTGGCATATGTGGAAGGTCTCCAACACAACCTTCTAAGCATCAGTCAACTCTGCGACAAGGGTCATCAAGTAACATTCCTTAACAACCAATGTCAAGTCAGAGATTTGAATACATCTGCTGTAAAGCTAATCGGGACAAGAGAAGGAAATGTCTACACAATGAATCGTGGTCAACTAAGCTCAGACAAGACAATATGTTTTCTGGCAAAAGCATCTGAAGAAATGAGTTGGCTATGGCATAGACGGTTGTCGCACTTAAACTTCAAAAGTATGTCCAAACTGGCATCAAAAGATCTCATTGCTGGCCTACCTAAGTTCAACTTCGTAAAAGAGAGGCCATACAATGCCTGTCAGTTTGGAAAGCAAACCAAAAGCTCATTCAAGAGCAAAACTTCCAACCCTATCAACAAGCCCCTGCAGTTGCTTCACATGGATCTATTTGGGCCAATCCCAACAACTAGTCTTGGAGGAAAAAGATACTCTCTAGTTATAATGATTTACTCACACCAGATTCCCATGGGTATTCTTCCTAACTTCAAAGGATGAAATGAGCTCCTAATTAATCAAGATATTTAGACTAATGATGAATGAGAAAGGAGAGAAAATCAAGGCCATAAGGAGTGATCATGGCAGAGAATTCGACTTCTCAGAAGTGGACCAGTTTTGCTCAGACAATGGCATCAGTCATAACTTTTTAGCTCCACGAACTCCTCAACAAAATGGAGTAGCTGAAAGAAAGAACAAAACCTTGATAGAGGCTAGAAGAACTCTACTAGCAGCAGCTCATCTCGCTCGAATACTTCGGACGGTCGTCAACACCTTTGCATCTTTACACGAACAAATCACTGATACACTCTACGATCAAGAAGATGCCCTACGAACTGTGGAAAGGAAGAAAGCCAAATGTCAGATACTTTCGTGTTTTCGGCTGTGCATGCTACATTCTCAATAATGAAAAGCAGTACCTGACAAAATTTCAGCCCAAGTCTGACGAAGGAATCTTTCTTGGATATGCACAGACAGTAAGGCCTACAGAGTGTTCAACAAGAAGACACTGAGTGTTAAAGTCTCGATCCATATCATCTTTGATGAAACAGACTTAGACAATACAATGCTTCAAGACACTACGACCGATAGTACAAACACTACGAATGAAATCATCGAGCCCAACACTACGATCGTAGTGCCAGATAGTGTAATCGTTGAGCAACAAAATGAGATCGTAGAGAGGTCTATGCAAGACAATGAACCTCTACACCAAGAACAAGAAATAGATCTTGAATACTTAAGACAAGAAGGCACCAGGACAGATGTCCCAACCGGTAACAAATGGGCCAGAGATCACACTCAGGATCTAATCATTGGAGATCCGAGTGCTAGAGTCAAAACAAGAGCTGCCACTCAAAATGAATGCTTTTATCTAAGATTTCTATCTCAAATAGAACCAAAGAAGATAGATGATGCTATGGAAGACTCTAGTTGGATAGAAGCAATGCAGGAAGAACTCAACCAATTTGAACGAAGCAAAGTATGGAGATTGGTACCAAGACCAAAGAGTCATCCTGTCATTGGAACTAAGTGGGTCTTCATAAACAAAATGGATGAAGATGGAGTTATTGTTAGAGTTTATGCCCTAGAGGCCAATTATTTGATATAATTGCTTAACGTTTTGATATTATATTTGATTGAATAAATATATGATTTTATTATGGTTTTATTTACTGCGTAATATAATTGTTAACATAATAAAATTCCTTAGAATAGTGATAAAAATTATATAGTTTCAAGTATGTGACTTGAACATGAGATTATATATTACCATTAGTATCGGTTGTTCTTAAATGTCCTAATCGAGTATCATTGTTGATGGGACAACAATGATGCATTGAGACTAGTATGTGGATCGATTGATGACCAAATCTCATTGGTCATAAATATATGAGATATTAAGTCAATGCATAGGTACATCTTAGAAACGATGTCTTTGGGCGGACCCACCATGAGAATTCTATATGGAGCATTATACGAAAGTGTCATTAGCAATTCTCATAGTAATGATGATGTAATGGTCCTCCGACACAAAATCGCTATATTACTACACGAGAATTTATGTACTTTGATATCATCAAATGTCACCTTTAATAGGGTGGACTATAAAGGTGATTATTGGATTCATCATTAATCGTGTGAGAAATATGAGTGATCTAGATGGAATTTAACCATCCTATATATTGTGGGTGATATCCATAGGCCTCTTGATTGAGTAGGACTATGAAATGCATGGCCATGCTCAAATAGTGATTTGTTTCATATAGTACTCATTGATCAAGAAAACTCGAGATTAAATTATGAAGAGTATGACACATTCCATGACTTCGAGTTTAATCTAAGATATTAAGGTTAAAAGGATTAAATTACATTGAAACATTGGTCACGAAAAGGTTGCATCGAATCATCGATCTTATTATTACTTGGGTAGTAGTGATGCCTTACTAGATGCCGCTTTCAATTGCTTATAATTTTATAATATGATTTTAAAATTATTGCCAATGTAATAATAACCTATATAATCACACACATGAAACGTTATTTAAAAGGGAATTAATTTAAATTTTAAGGATTTAAATATATTAATATGATTAATAGTATTTAAATCACAATTTAAATTAAAAGGATAATTTGTATATATGTATATTAATTAAGTAAGACTTAATTAAGATATATATATATATATATATATATAAATTCGGATTTTATGAAATTAGATTTTGATTTGATTAATTCCTTTTAACTACTATATATATGATATATAGCGACTACTTAGGTGATATCATAATTGAAAAACCCTAGCCGCTTCTTAGAGAGAGACTAGAGAGAAAACAGATTTGAAAAATCCATTCCTTTTGGTGGCTAGTCATGAAGTCCTTCTTATTACGTAATCGTTCGACGGTTAGATGCGGCGTTAATGTGGATACTGTAGTAAGCGCAATCGGTTTTTGTATTAAGTTGGAGATTCTAAGCGCAATCGGCCAGATTCTCATTTTCATATTTGGTATAATCTCTAAACCTCTGAATTAATTGATTTTTCGCATGGATCCTGTTTTAGGGTTTCGAAAATTGCTTTAAAATTTTAATTTCATTGTATGTTCGTGTATCGGGCCAACAGCTTATTACCGAGAATAAGGCAAGATTAGTGGCAAAGGGCTACTTTCAAGAAGAAGGCATTGACTACGATGAGACATTTGCACCTATTGCCAGATTAGAAGCCATCAGAATCTTTCTTGCCTTTGCTGCTCACATGAAGTTCAAAGTCTTTCAAATGGATGTCAAAAGTGCATTCCTAAATGGAGAACTCCAAGAAGAAGTCTATGTAGAGCAACCTCCAGGTTTCATCAATCCATCTCTTTCCAATTATGTTTATAGATTAGACAAAGCCTTATATGGTCTTAAACAAGCACCTAGAGCATGGTATAAAACATTAACTAACTTCTTAATTGAAAATAGGTTCACTAGAGGTAGAGTAGATACCACCTTCGTTTCTTAGAAAGCATAAAGACAAAGTCTTATTAGTTCAAATATATGTTGATGATATTATTTTTGGTTCTCACGACGAAAAGTTATGCAAGAGATTCTCTCTAAGTGATGCGAGAGCAAGTTTGAAATGAAAGCATGATGGGTGAGTTTGAATTTCTTCCTCGATCGCAACTAAAGCAGCATCGATGAAGGAATTTTCATAAACCAAGCCAAGTACATCAAAGACTTACTCAAGAAGTATGGCATGTAATCAGCCTCTCCCATGAAAACACCAATTGCTCCTGCAACCAAGCTTGACAAAGATGAAAAAGGTAAAAGTATTGATATAACTCAATACAGAGGTATGATAGGTTCTCTTTTATATCTAACTGCCAGTAGATCAGACATAATGTTTCCAACATGCATATGTGTAACGACCCCAAAATCCATACAATTTAAATCTCGACTTCGGTCGTTAACCATACATTAAATCTCTAATTTTACATCCTTATTCGATATTAAACACACTAAAATTGCGGAATATTTAAAACGTTAATACATTTTATTCTTTCTTGCCCTGAATCGCAACCTTTACATTACATCTCTTTGATTCAATCTTATATCATGAATCGTTATAATAAAATGACTATACAAAGTCTAACATCATAACTAAATATCCATATACATTGGATAACTCAACTTACAATTCAACAACATGTTACGTTCAAAATATGAAATACATTTCTCATAAAACATAAGTAATCTTCGTGAATATAGATCTCTATAACTCACTTAAGCACATATCTTTACCTTAAAATCTTGACTTCTAAAAAGTGGTTATTTGCAAGAATGAGCTCGACAAACCCCAAAGAAAGTCTAACAGCTTTTCATGCATCACATAGCACATAATAACATGCTCGATATACATCTCATTAAAGTAACATGCGTACATGCTTTTAATTCACATAGTGAAATATAAAGATTGAGTTCCTTACTCAATCATCATTACTTAGCCAAAACAATGCAGTCATATATTGACTTTAACATTTCATGATTTCAACATGTATAACATATCATGCAATTTAAAATAGTTCATCAAGTCCACGTAGAAAATAGGAATCGAAAGACTTGCCTTGATCGTTGTTTACCAATAATAGATTAACAGCTTACAGTTATCTGCACTTCACGTGCCCTACACAATTATATAATTATACACATCAACTATTAGTTACATAACAACACATAGTAATTTTAATGTAAACTCTACTCCACATCTAATAATCTTTCCTATTAATCAATACACAATGTTCAATTTGATTGTGTTAACTTTAGACATATAACTCACTATATTTCTTCTAAGTCAAACTCGAAGCTCATTCAAGTGCTTAAGTCTTGCTAGGAATATTTATTGGTTTTATATTAAATCCATTTCATATCCTATAATATTCATTTCAATTGAATTGAAACACTTTTTAAGCTCATTAACACTTGGCACGACGTTTTCGACGCTCAATCGTCTACACTTGGATTTGCCTCTCTTGTGTATGCTTACTATGATTCTATAACTTATCTAATACATTATTTATTAATGTTAAACATCATTATAATTACTAACATACATGTTTTATAACTTAGAACATCATCTTATATGGTCAAGAGCACTACACATGCATATGTACATGCTCGACGCCCTCTGATTGCCCCCGAAAACATAATAGTCTTAAAGATGACCATTTTGACTACTATTACAGATCTAAAATTGAATAACTTCAAGAACAAAAGTTGTAGGTCTATTCGTCCTCGTTCTAGATCATCCTGAATCATCTCAATCGAAGTTCGTATGAGAAAGTTATGGCCATTTTACTACAGGAGGCCAAAATCGTCTGACTTACATTGTTCGGTACATGGCCATGAGAACTAAGTCGTCATGTGGCACATGACAGTGACGAGATTGGCGTCAAGGCATGAACTTCGATCTTTGAGGCACGAACTTCTAGTCTTTGACGCGAAATTTTGCTATTGGGTTCCATTTTTGGCGCTGGGGCACCGAAAACTAACAGAACCGAGCATGAAGACCATTTTTGGTCTGTTTAAGAAATTCTAGCAGCTAATTACATTCATATAACTGATGTAATTTACACATAACCTCACCAAGCATACATATATTAACTTAAAACTATTGAACAACAAATTTAGAAAGACTAAATCCATAAAAATAATGTTTTAAAATTAAAACTCCATGTTTGACATTTGTTAAACACAGTGTATACTGTAAATCCTACTAACCACCAATTTGATTACTTTTAAACTACAATTCTCTGTAGTTCATATCCAATTAACATACCCGACTTTTAATTTCACAACTAGCATACAATTGTATCTATAACCTTTGATTTTGTACAACTCAAGTTCATACACGTTTTCACTGTAAAACCAATTCTTCTTTCTATGTGAATGCTAGCATACTTCTCATATATACATACATGTGCTAATATAACAATTACAGTTACAAATACACATAATATCATACATAATTATAAAAACATGATTTCCATTCAATTTTTGTAAAACTTTATAACATACATAGTGATATTCAATAAAATTATACCGTAATATGCTTTAAGTTTTATATAATATTGGAGTGTGATTATTTGGGTCTAGCCATGGTGCAGCCCAATCTATTTAATGGTTCGGATCTGGTGATGGCCCATATGTATTTATTATGACAGTGGAAGAGTCCTTATTAAAATAGGATTGTATTTCCTTATTTGGAGGGATAAGGAATCCTTCTCCTAGTTGGATGCAGGTGGAGGTTACTTCTATATATACGGCTACAAGCTAGGGTTAGGGGAAAAACATAATAGAAGACAATATGATAGGGCACAAGAGGACAACAACACAAATACACAACTTGTACTCCCAATATTATTATAGTGGATTACTCTCTCTCTCTCCGTGGTTTTTCCCTAATTGGGTTTTCACGTAAATTCTTGTGTTCATACTTTATATTTCTTTATTTATGTTTATGTGAGTGTATTTCGTGAGTTTGCTTTCACAACAATTACTCCATCAACCGTTATGCTTATTTTGGCTCGTCTTTTGGGTGATTTAAATCAGTGTACAAAATCAAAGTACGTTAACATTAAGCGCCAAATCGTGGGAAAGAGAAACTTGTTCTAGTGTCAATTTAAAATCACCAAATTTAATTTGAGAGCTTGCATATTAAGCTAAGTTATTCCTTTTTATTATATCAATAATATATATCTAGCATGTGCATGAGATCTCTGTTATAAATATGATCCGTTCATTATACTTAAAGATGTGGTGTCATCTTAATACTATTGATACTTACTTTACATATATAAATGCATATACGTGGTCTTCGGCAGTGACTACTGAAGTCATGTTATCAATACTAAAAATAATATATAATGAAAAAATTTCTTAATAGATATTTTCATATATGTTATTAACTTGTTGTACATGTGAATTAGGAGAGAAAAACTCGATTTTGTTGATCTCTTGGAGGCAGACCATGTTTCTTAATTTGGAAGATGTCAAGCCAGCAGGAGCTATCAAAAATTCTACCCCTCGAAGGCAGATCCCAGCCCCTACCACAATGTCAGCCCAATAACAAGCCTATAAAATATGCGTGGCTCTTAATATTCACAAATGGAGGGGAGCGAGCAATCACCTTCACATATTAAATAAAAGGTTTCGTTGTCCTTTGTCACTATCAACATCTGCCGACCACATGGGAACAGATGAAGTTAGGTTCGGACCACTTCGGCAATCTCTTTGGCGATTCCTCTTCGGGCCACACCGGTTTCATCATATATTCGGCTGTTTACTTTCGGCAGATATAAAGTCTGATCAAAGCCTCCCGCAGGGGTCGGGACGAATATTATGGCGGCATAAGGTCAGAGGGGTTATAAGGTCGAACAGACGTCCTCCCAAACGGATCACATCCCGAGACGGACCGTCATCCTCTCCAATGAATCACATCCTCCGAGACGGACCGACATCCTCTCCAACGGATCACATCCTCCGAGACGGACCGACATCCTCTCCAATGAATCACATCCTCCGAGATGGACCCACATCCTCTCCAACGGATCACATCCCGAGACGGACCGACATCCTCTCCAACGGATCACATCCTCCGAGACGGACCGAAATCCTCTCCAACGGATCACATCCTCCGAGACGGACCGACATCCTCTCCAACAAATCACATCCTCCAAGACGGACCGACATCCTCTCCAACGGATCAAATCCCGAGACGGACCGACATCCTCTCCAACGGATCACATCCCGAGACGGACCGACATCCTCTCCAATGGATCACATCCTCCGAGACGGACCGACATCCTCTCCAACGGATCACATCCTCCGAGACGGACCGACATCCTCTCCAACGAATCACATCCCGAGACGGACCGACATCCTCTCCAATGAATCACATCCTCCGAGACGGACCGACATCCTCTCCAACGGATCACATCCTCCTAGACGGACCGACATCCTCTCCAACGGATCACACCCTCCGAGATGGACCGACTGTGACGCCCCCAAAATAGGTATACAACACCCATTCTGAGTCGCCAAAATACATGGTACATAAAGTAAACTACAACTTCAATAATACAAATGTCGTGTGAAATACGACAATACATACTGTGAGTTTAAATACAAATATTGTCTTCTAGACAATATCCACATGCAAATAAGTCCTCATTACAATTATTCAAACACTATTTTATAGAAATAGTGAGGATTGCTAAAACATCTTCCGAAAACCATCACTCCATACCCCGACTCGATCCTGCTATGTTCTCACCTCCTGAGAAGAAAAATGGAACAAAAAGGAAAGGGTGAGCTCAACTAGCCCAGTAAAGAATATTATGACTAAGATAATATAAAACAAATTATCGTTAGTCTTCAACAGGGAAAAATCTGATAAAATATAATAGACAACAAGTTTTAGATCAACAAATGCAGCGGAAACAGCAATCCATTAGAAGAGTCACGTAGAGAATGAATTCTACTGTCTTCTAAGATTTAAAAGTCCATCATCAATATTTCATCCCCAGTAATAATAATCAATATACATCTTTAATCATCTTTGCACTACAGCCAAAGATATTCATTTGTATCACCAAATTGGTCATGTTCATCTCAACACTGCTCATCTTTGCACTACGGCCAAAGAGATTCATCGCTTTAATCATTCATCTTTGCACTACAGCCAAAGATATTCATCAAGTATCACCATAAAGGATCGAGGATGATGAAAAACATTTTTAAGAACGAATCCAAAGTGAGATAGAAGGACAAATATTAGGGATTCGCTTAACGCTTTATCCAAGATCGATAATACTTCATAATAAACGATTTTGAAGTAGAACTCAAAAAATAATGATCAAAACATGGATACAATCAAAGATAGTAGCCAAAATAGACATCTTGGACAAAAAGAAAAAATTTTATATTTCATTGAATAAAGCTAAAAGTATTCGTGAATAAAGTGTCAGATATCGTGAATAGTCCGTGATATACATGAATAAGTAACCCCACACAACAAGTTCCAAATTTGATAAAAAGTTCAACCAATATTTTGGCATAATGATATTGAAGAAAATAATATCATTTGCAATAGAAATAACATCCCTTACCTCAAAATAACCGTACTTCTGATGAATTTCGGTATAGTCTCGATGTAAACTTCATACCAGTATAAAGCAACACTCAAAGTATACTCACAAGAATACGCTCGATAATATAGAGAGAGAAAGAGAGAAAACTTGTTTCTGGTGTGATTTTCAATTCTAACTTAGCCCTCTATTTATAGGAAAATGCTAGAACGCCAAAGAAGACTAAAATAATAAAATATATTATTTTCTTATTCTTTTTCAATTCTTACGTCTCCACCAACCAAGCAAGCCAACTTTGAACAAAAACTCCAAAGAAATTTCATGCATAATCAACACCAACCAAAGTGGGTCCCACCCATAAATTTAATAAAAATTATTTTATTTTCTAAAACTTTAACAATTCATAGAAAATAGACCGTTTATCAGAAAAATACGAATTTTATGTCCATTCTGCCTGAAATCGAATTCTCTACAACTTTGTAAAAGAAAGTTTTTCCAAATTCCCAACAGAAAATATCTGAAATCCATAAACGGATGATTTTTAATACTTCCCTTCTGACAAAAATACTGATAAAACATCTCAGCATTAATTCCTTCAATCATAACCACATAAAATAAATAAATCCATCATTTATATCAAATAAATATTTCATTATCATATAAATCAATAATTAATTATTCACAAATAATATTACAGAATCACAATTATGACAACCAAATTCGCTCTGAGAAATAGGGGGCTTTCAATAAGGATTTCTCCTTCTCTGGCGCAATTAATTAGGTGACCAAACCTCTCCTTAGATGTAACTTTCTAGATATTGCCAATAATGTTATCTCGATAATATTATTCAAATAATATGAATTATTGATTTGATAATGGGAAATATCTTGTCAATGACAATTATTGAAACAATAATAATATAAATATCAACGCAAAGAATTATCGAATCAATAAAATAAAATAATGAATAAGAATTATCGTAATAATTATTGAGTAGTGCCTTCACGCATTTAATCAATAATTCAACAATCTTGTCTAATACCGCGTATGCTTCTTCGTGAAACCATGATATTATCAGATTTTAATCATCGTAGTAACCAACAAAGTGTTAATTCAGTAACAATTTACGTCATTATTTATAAAACTCAATCTTTGTCATTTTCTTTCATCCAACCGCTTTTCCGTTATGGGGCCCATGAATGGTCGCTACTGTAAATTTAATATTCCCGACAACAAGAATATTCCACGACCAAACGAATATTCCCCGACAAAAATGAATATTTTAATAACCACTTGTTTATTTTGTAAAATTTGCACATTTCACCCATAACCAAAGCATTATATCAAATTACCACCTTATTAATCAAGAATAATAATTAGAGGAAATTTGATTTTTATTTATAAAAATTTGGGGTCTTACAACCTCCTCTCCTTATGAAATTTCGTCTTCGAAATTGACGTACGTACCTGGTGTATCGAAAAGGTGAGGATACCTCATTTTCATTTCTGACTCCAACTCCCATGTCATTTCATCAATAGCATGGTTTCTCCATAAAACCTTAACTTGTGGTATAATCTTGGTGCGTAGGACATGCTCTTTCCTATCCAAGATCTTAACAGGTACCTCTTCGTACGTTAAATCTTCGGCTATCTCGTCTGGTTCTAACGCAATAATGTGGTTTGGATCTTTCACATATTTACGAAGCATAGATATGTGAAAAACATTATGAACACGAGACATGTTTGGAGGTAACGCGAGTCTATACGCTACGTTTCCTATTCGGTCAAAAATCTCAAATGGACCAACAAACCTTGGATTGAGCTTTCCTCTTTTCCCAAATCTTGTAACTCCTTTCCATGGAGCAATACGTAACAATACATGATCTCCAATATTAAACTCCACGTCCTTTCTATGAAGATCAGCATAACTCTTTTGTCGATCTTGTGAGGTTTGAATACGTTGTCGAATCATTTGGATCTTTTCTATAGTCATGCGTACTAATTCTGGTCCCAACAACGTTGCTTCTCCCACCTCATCCCAACATACTGGAGAACGACACTTTCGTCCATATAACGCCTCAAATGGAGCCATGCCTATACTTGCTTGATAACTGTTGTTGTAGGAGAATTCCACCAGTGGCAAGTACTTATCCCAACTTCCTTTGAAATCTAGAACACAGAGTCTTAATAGATCTTCAAGGGTTTGAATAATCCTCTCTGATTGTCCGTCCGTTTGAGGGTGGTATGCCGAACTGAATCGTAAATCTGTGCCCATAGCTTTTTGCAAGCTAACCCAAAATCTTGAAGTGAATCTTGGGTCACGATCCGAAACTATGGATACTGGCATGCCATGTAATCGCACAATCTCATTCACGTACATACGAGCAAGACGTTCAAGGGAATAAGTTTCTCGTATAGGTAAGAAATGAGTAGACTTGGTTAATCTATCAACAATAACCCAAATCGCATCTATGCCTTGAGAAACTTTGGGAAGACCTGTAACGAAATCCATTATAATGTGTTCCCACTTCCATTCTGGAATCTCAAGTGGTTGCAATGGACCCTTTGGCACTTGATGCTCTGCCTTTACTCGTTGACAAGTTAAACACCTCGAGATAAACTCCGCGATCTCTCTCTTCATATTGTTCCACCAAAATGTATGTCGAATATCATGATACATTTTGGTACTCCCAGGATGGATTACAAACGGGGTGTTGTGTGCCTCCATCATAATTCTATGCTTCAAGTCAGAATCGTTAGGAACGCAAAGTCTAGAGTTGACTCGAAGTATTCCTTCTTCATCGATTATTGCTTCTGGAATAGCAGCTTCTTGCACTTTCTTCTTCATTTGTATCAGCCCCGGGTCCGTAGCTTGAGCAGCTTTAACTTTATCAATTAAAGGCGGTTCTACTCATATATTCGCCATCATCATGTGGGACCCTGGAGTCTTTAATTCTACTTCCATCCTTTGCAAGTCATATAAAATGGGTCTTTGTGTTGACAATAATGCACTCGTACCCGCATATGATCTTCTACTCAATGCGTCAGCTACTACGTTCACTTTTCCAGGATGGTATTGAATAGTATGATCGTAATCTTTCAACAGCTCAAGCCAACGTCGTTGCCGCATAATGAGTTCTTTTTGGGTAAAGAAATATTTGAGGCTTTTATGATCCGTATAAATCTCCACTTTCTCCCCATACAAGTAGTGTCTCCAAATTTTCAACGTGAAAACGACTGCTGCCAACTCTAGATCATGAGTAGGATAATTCTTCTCATACTCCTTGAGTTGTCGCGAGGCATAGGCTATGACTTTCCAATGTTGTATGAAAACACATCCTAACCCCTTGCTAGAAGCATCGCTGTATATAACAATATATATACAGCGAGTCTCCTCTTGAGCTCTTGGAAACTCTTCTCACATTCCTCGCTCCATACGAATTTTGTATCTTTCCGAGTCAGCTGAGTTAACAGAGTAGCGATTCGAGAAAATCCTTCCACGAATCTCCGATAATAACCAAATTAAGCCCGTAAAACTCACGTGCTTTGGCCACCGACTTTGCTGCTTCCCAACTTTGTATTGCTTGATCTTGGCGGGTCAATGATACTCCTTGTTTTGACACCACGCGCCCAAGGAATGCTACTTCCTCAAGCCAGAACTCGCATTTCTTCAGCTTGGCATAAAGCTTGTGTTCACGAAGTCTTTGTAGTATCAGCTTCAAATGGTGCTCATAATCTTCACGGCTTTTGGAATAGATGAGGATGTCATCAATAAAGACAACAACGAACTGATCCAAATATTCCTTGAATACACGGTTCATCATATCCATGAAAGCAGCAGGAGCATTGGTCAATCCAAAAGACATGACTAAGAATTCATAATGCCCATACCGAGTCCTGAAGGCAGTCTTTGGAATATCCTCAGTTTTAATCTTCAGCTGATGATATCCAAAACGAAGATCGATCTTTGAAAAGAATTGTGCTCCTTGTAACTGGTCGAATAGGTCATCAATACGAGGTAGCGGATACCTATTCTTGATGGTGACATGGTTCAATTCTCGGTAGTCAATACAAAGTCGCATACTCCCGTCTTTCTTCTTTATGAATAAAACAGGAGCACCCCAAGGAGACGTCTTGGGACGAATGAAACCGATGTCTAATAATTCCTCAGAGTTGGATTTTTAACTCCTCAAGTTCAATAGAGCCATTCGATATGGGGTTTTAGAAATGGGCTTTGTATTTTGCTCAAGGTCAATAAAGAATTCAACATCACGCTCGGGGGTAGACCGGAAGTTCTTCAGAAATACATCGTGAAATTCTCTAACCACGTAAATATTATTCAAATCGACTTGTCTTTATTCAAATCCATAACATGGGCTAAGAAAGTTTGACATCCATTTTTAATAAACGAATAGCTTTGTGGCTTAATATGACAAAGAATCGATTTTAGTGGTTTAGTGGTTTGAATTGTATTGGCAAAAGTTTGGTTAGAATATGAAAACTAACAACCTTATGAAAACAATCAATTTTGGCATGATGAGTGGTTAACCAATCAATTCCTAAAATCACATCAAAAGCAAGTATCTTTAAAGAGATAAGATCAATGGTGTAATGTGATAGTGCCAACTTGGATCATGCAAGATTTATAAACCGTAGATGTAACAAAGGTTTCACCCAACGAAGTTTCAACAGATAAATCAAAATCTAATTTCTCCTGAGTCAAGTTTAAACGTTGAGCACAAGGTGAGAGATAAAAGAATGGGTAGAACCAGGGGATCTAGTAAGGTATAAACTTTGCAAGAATTCAAGATTAGCTTACCCGTGATCACCTCGTTTGGGTTCCTCACATTTTGTCCAAATACGACAAACGCTCTTCCGAGAATCACGATTTTGACTTATCCGGGATGTACCTTGGAATCACCACTCCTACTGAACTTGGTTTCACATATAAGACAATCTCGGCGATGTGGCCTTCCTTTCCACAGCTTGTAACATACCTTGGATTGTTGTGGATAGTTTGGTGATATGTCCCTCCTTCCCGCATTTGTAACATCTAACTGGCAAGGCCGTTTCTCTCTCCCTAAAATTTGTTGTTGGTCTTTGGTCTTCTGCCTTTGATGTCTTCCGTCGTTGTTGAATCTCCTCTTTCAAATTTCCACTTGACTCACCTCTCCTATTATCATGTCCACGATTACCACCGAGTGGTTACCGCCTTTGTCCGTATTCTTTCCTCCTCATTGGTTATCATCGCTTCGATGATCACCACACCGATATGACCTCGTTGTGTCCCCCTCGGTTGAGTATACTCACTATCTCGCTTCTAATAATTGAGCCCTGCTTTTAAACATCCTGAATACGAGAGAAAATTTATGAGATATAAGGTATTGACGAATCTCGGGTTTTAGACCTCTCGAAAACATCCGCTATATCGCTCCTCATTCTCCACCAAATGAGGTGCAAACTCGATAACTCTGCGAACTTTGCCTCGTCTTCGAGACACCGTCATATTGTTCTCGCTTGAGTCTAATAAACTCTACCTCCTTCATATGATTTAATACTTTCTAGAAAGTACTTGTCATTGAACGATTTCAAATCTTTCCCAAGACATATTGAGTGCGGTACCTTTGGTACGCTTCACGATTCCCACCGAAGTCCGCCTCTCACTTTAACATAAAGGTGGCGAATGGAACCTTCGTTCCTCCGTGCACCCCAAGACATCGAATATCTTGGTAATTTGCTTGACCCACGTTTCTTCCTTGATCGGATCCGGCTTTCCATGGAAATCTGGTGGTCCCAACTCCTTGAACTGCTAAGCTGTGACAGACCGCGCGTTGCCATCATTTCCACCCGTATTTTACACACGAGTCTCCCTCGTCTGATTTTGCATGAACTGCAAAAAGCTTCTAAACATCACATCATTCATCGTTTGCTCGGTGTGTTGTTTACAGGCGGAATATTGCTTTCCTGTTGCACATTCTCCTGGTTTGTGACTAAAGGTTGTTCCACCGTCTCATAAACTCCATTGTTAACGTTCTCAGTAGCCATTCTTAAATACTGCCATAAAACAAGGGTTAATTAAACAAATTAACGTATCACATAATATCCCTATATTATGACCGACCAACAAATAAGCTTCGATAGGACACACTAGCGAAGGATTTACTCGTCTCTCCCCTCCTAGTTCTATTCCCCGATCTCCGCCAGAGATCATATCCCTAAGCTCTGATACCAACTGTGACGCCCCCAAAATAGGTATACAACACCCATTCTGAGTCGCCAATACATGGTACATAAAGCAAACTACAACTTCAATAATACAAATGTCGTGTGAAATACGACAATACATACCGTGAGTTTAAATACAAATATTGTCTTCTAGACAATATCCACACGCAAATAAGTCCTCATTACAATTATTCAAACACTATTTTATAGAAATAGTGAGAACTGCTAAAGCATCTTCCTAAAACCATCACTCCATACCCCGACTCGATCCTGCTATGTTCTCACCTCCTGAGAAGAAAAATAGAACAAAAAGGAAAGGGTGAGCTCAACTAGCCCAGTAAAGAATGTTATGACTAAGATAATATACAACAAATTATCGTTGGTCTTCAACAGGGAAAAATCTGATAAAATATAATAGACAATAAGTTTTAGATCAACAAATGCAGCGGAAACATCAATCCATTAGAAGAGTCACGTAGAGAATGAATTCTACTGTCTTCTAAGATTTAAAAGTCCATCATCAATATTTCATCCTCAGTAATAATAATCAATATACATCTTTAATCATCTTTGCACTACATGTGCCAAAGATATTCATTTGTATCACCAGATTGGTCATGTTCATCTCAACACTGCTCATCTTTTACACTTTCTACGGGCCAAAGAGATTCATCGATTTAATCATTCATCTTTGCACTACAAAAGCCAAAGATATTCATCAAGTATCACCATAAAGGATCGAGGATGATGAAAACATTTTTAGAACGAATCCATTGAGATAGAAGGACAAATATTAGGGATTCGCTTAATGCTTTATCCAAGATCGATAATACTTCATAATAAACGCGATTTTGAAGTAGAACTCAAAAATAATGATCAAAACATGGATACAATCAAAGATAGTAGCCAAAATAGACATCTTGGACAAAAAAGAAAATTTTCATTTTTAAATTGAATAGTCATGATATCGTGAATAGTAACCCCGACACAACAAGTTCCAAATTTGATAAAAGTTCAACCAATATTTTGGCATAATGATATTGAAGAAAATAATATCATTTGCAAAAGAAATAACATCCTTTACCTCAAAATAACCGTCTTCCGACATTTGAATTTCGGATATAGTCTTGATGTAAACTCTTTGACCAGATATAGAACACTCAAAGTATACTCACAAGAATATTTCGATATAATATAGAGAGAAAGAGAGAAACTTGTTTACGGTGTGATTTTCAATTCTAACTTAGCCTCTATTTATAGGAAAATGCTAGAACGCTAAAGGAGACTAAAATAATAAAATATATTATTTTCTTATTCTTTTCAATTCTTACGTCTCCACCAACCAAGCAAGCCAACTTTGAACAAACACTCCAAAGACCCTCATGCATAATCAACACCAACCAAAGTGGGTCCCACCCATAAATTTAATAAAAATTATTTTATTTTCTAAAACTTCAACAATTCATAGAAAATAGACCGTTTATCAGAAAAATACGAATTTTATGTCCATTCTACTCGAAATCAATTCTCTACAACTTTGTAAAAGAAAGTTTTTCCAAATTCCCAAAGAAAATATCCAAATCCACAAACGGATGATTTTTAATACTTCCTTCCGAAAAAAAATCTTGATAAAACATCTCAGCATTAATTCCTTCAATCATAACCACATAAAATAAATAAATCCATCATTTATATCAAATAAATATTTCATTATCATATAAATCAATAATTAATTATTCACAAATAATATTACAGAATCACAATTATGACAACGAGTGCGCCTTGTGAAATAGGGGCTTTCGAATAAAGATTTCTCCTCACTACGTGTAATTAGGTGACCAAACCTCTCCTTAGATGAACTTTCTAGACATTGCCAATAATGTTATCTCGATAATATTATTCAAATAATATGAATTATTGATTTGATAATGGAAAATATCTTGTCTTGATGACAATTATTGAAACAATAATAATATAAATATCAACGCAGACAATTATTGAATCAATAAAATAAAATAATGAATAAAGAATTATCAGTAATAATTATTGAGTAGTGCCTTCTTACGTCATTTAATCAATAATTCAACAATACTGCAATAATACCGGTAATGCTTCTTGTGCAACCACGCGTATTATCAGATTTTAATCATCGTGTAACCCAACAAAGTTAATTTGTAACAATTTACGCCGTTATTTATAAAACTCAATCTTTGTCGCTTTTCTTTCTTTCATCCAACCGCTTTTCCGTTATGGGGCCCACAAATGGTCATACTGCCGTATTTAATATTCCCAAACAACAAGAATATTCCACGACCAAACGAATATTCCCAAATAAAATGAATATTTTAATAACCACTTGTTTATTTTGCAAAATTTGCACATTTCACCCATAACCAAAGCATTATATCAAATTACCACCTTATTAATCAAGAATAATAATTAGAGGAAATTCGATTTTTATTTATAAAAATTTGGGGTCTTACACCGACATCCTCTCCAACGGATCACATCCCGAGACGGACTGATATCCTCTCCAACGGATCACATCCTCCGAGACGGACCGACATCCTCTCCAATGGATCACATCCTTCGAGACTGATCGACATCCTCTCCAACGGATCACATCCCTTGAGACGGACCGACATCCTCTCCAACGGATCACATCCCGAGATGGACCGATATCTTCTCCAACAGATCACATCTCGAGACGGACCGACATCCTCTCCAATGGATCATCGTCCTCCCGAATGGATTACTTCCTTCGGGACGGACCATCATCATCTCGATCGGACAATATCCTTCGGGACGGACCAACGTCCTCCCGAACGGTCAAAATAAACATTTATACGGTTCTTCGGAACGAATACGTTTAGTTCCTCGGATAGTTGGTTCAGTTGTGATAAGGTTAGTTCTCTATATATTTGGATGTGTTCGGTGGATTATTTATCTGTCTTCAGTAGTGGTAAGGTTGGTTCGGTTGTTATAAGGTTTGATATTTATATCTTCGGTAGTGATAAGGTTGGTTCGGTTGGTATAAGGTTGGTTCTATATATATTAGGTTGTGATAAAGTTGGTTCTTTATATCTTTGGTAGTGATAAGGTTGGTTCGGTCGTAATAAGGTTGGTTCGGTTGTGATAAGGTTGGTTCTCTATATATTTGGATGTGTTCGGTGGATTATTTATCTGTCTTCGGTAGTGGTAAGGTAGGTTCGGTTGTGATAAGGTTGGTTCAGTTGTGATAAGGTGTGATATTTACATCTTCGGTAGTGATAAGGTTGGTTCGGTTGGTATAAGGTTGGTTCTTTATATCTTCGGTAGTAATAAGGGAAATTATTTATCTATCTTATGAGTGAACAAGAGGAGTGGGGCAGCGATATTGGGAGCCAACAATTTTAGTTCGGCACATGGAGTTCAGGTGTGATATTTTGTCTTCGGCAAATATGGTCGTTTTGTTGGGATAAATTTGTATAGTCTCTCATTTATAAGTTCCTTATAAATAAGAGACTGGGGGGCAATGTTGGAGTGTGATTATTTGTGTCTAGCCATGGTGCAGCCCAATCTATTTAATGGTCCGGATCTGGTGATGGCCCATATGTATTTATTATGACAGTGGAAGAGTCCTTATTAAAATAGGATTGTATTTCCTTATTTGGAGGGATAAGGAATCCTTCTCCTAGTTGGATGCAGGTGGAGGTTACTTCTATATATACGGCTACAAGCTAGGGTTAGGCAAAAAATATAATAGAAGACAATATGATAGGGCACAAGAGGACAACAACACAAATACACAACTTGTACTCCCAATATTATTATAGTGGATTACTCTCTCTCTCTCTCCGTGGTTTTTCCCCAATTAGGTTTCCACATAAATTCTTGTGTTCATACTTTATATTTCTTTATTTATGTTTATGTGAGTGTATTTCATGAGTTTGCTTTCACAACAATTACTCCATCAACCGTTGGCACTATTTTGGCCTGTCCTTTTGGGTGATTTCGTCAGGCGTACAAAATCAGGCGTTAACATATAACATACCTTCACTTGGTTGACCACCACTTGTTAAAACTCAGTACTTTCTCTCCAACCCTTGACGATCTCTCTCAAAAACTCTCTCCTGTCTCTAAGTTTTTTTTTTGACAAAACTTCTTCTCTTTTCTTACTTAGGCTTTAGCCAAATAGAATAATCGTAAAATAAAAACACAAACAACGTACGATTTTTAAAACGTCTAAACCGACGCTATACTTAATATACTAATAAATTATCAGTTACCAAAATAATATATATATTATATTTATATTTTGTTTAATTTAATTTATATTACTAATAAATCAAATTTAAAAAATTCAAAAGCCATAGGGCTTTGTTTGGCAAAATTATTTAAATTTAAGGACTTAATATATTTAAGCCTTGTTTGGCAAACTAAATTAAAATCACTTTAATTTATTTTAATAACCACTATAATATCATTATTTGTCACACTTTTATTTAATTAAGTTTTCATACTTAATTTATTAATTCTAATAACAATCCATTGCATAATATAATAATTTATTTGATCATTATAAACTCTCTAACTTAATTATTAAATTAAATTAGATTACTATTTCAAAATAATTACTTTCCTTAACTCATTAATTATTTATTAAACAAATAATTAACCAAATCAAATCGAATCAATAAAACAAATACTTATTCAACGATAAACACATCCATTAAATATTTATATAATTCAATAAATATTTAATTAAAAAATAGGATTGTTACATCATTCCCTCCTTGTAAGAATTATGTCCTCAGAATCACAACTCAAACCACTCATTCGTTACAATCTTCCCTACTTACAAAGATTCTGTCCCCAGAATCGAAGACACAAATTAAACAAATAACTCAGTGTAATCTTTCATCATTTAATCTAACTATAGGTTTTATATTTCCTACTACATTCATTACTTTAACAAATTTTAGGTTTCATTTCATAACTTTCACTTGAACTCAATATATTCTGAGTATTATATTCTTAACTCATTCATTTCCTTTTCTAAGGATCGCTATCATAAACACTCGGGATATTACATTCACCCTTTCTTCTAAGAATTTCGTTCTTGAAATTTTATTTATTAATCTTTATTCATTCAATCTATCAAAGTAGATTTTACGTCACTAATTCATTCATTCATTGGTTTCTATAACCACTTTCTTTTCATAAAGATCATTCTACAATTATTAACTTTTCTATTTAAAAGTTTTACAAATTTCTTTGATAACTCATCTACTTCTCACTTCAAAATCTTTTTTCTCACTTAATCAACACATTCATCATTCAGTGTCGCATTCTACGACTCACTTCTTTCTAAGGAATACTTTCCTTTTTCACTTTCATCTTGCAGAATAACAAGAATCTTCCACAATTGTTCAATAATTGGGAAGTAGTATGAATAACGCAGGAATTTAAAAGATTCCAAATCATGCTGAGGGTCACAAGACCTTGAACTCTATTCTCTAGGTTTAATAGTGCTTTACCCCCAGGTTCTTCACACTTTAAACCCTCTTTGGCAGAATGTTTATCAATCACAAAGACTGAAAACATCCTCCACTCGTACACTAGGTGGCCAGCCTATTGTACCACTACTTTGGGCCGCAACGTAGTGTTTTGTAACGACTATATGCGTTACGCTCAGTACTTAGGGTGTTTAGCCCTTCGTAATATGTATTGTGCACAAACATTTTAGCGTAAAGTGTAAACTAAGCGCAACCTCTAATAAAAGAGTTGTTCATCTCAGAATTTAGAGTGCAAGCATTCAACTGAGGGTCTAATGACCACGAACCTTGTCCACAGTTATAAGTAATCTTTCAACTTTAACTTTTATAATCATACGACTATAATGACTTCAAGGTACTTAGGGGATCAATCCTTCGTACATGTATTGTGCACAAACATTTCAAAGACAAAGTATAAAATTAAATGCGACCCTTCTAAATAATAGGGTTGTTCATCTCAGCTTTTCAACATCTAAATCCGCACCAAAACAATTTGGTTTGGCATAACTTCTCAAGAAACTCTTGAATTTCATGACCATCTTTCAATATTTGTCTAGCTGAATCAAATAGCATAGACCTCTACAAAAATTCGGACATCAACCGAAATATACATATACATACATAAATATGTATTCTCATATCTTAAAGAAATCTCAAAAATATTTTTATGACGTCATGATACCGCACTGTATTTACAGTCCGTTGAGGATTCCGTCATTTGGTGATTTTATCATACTACATCATACCATAGTGGGCTGACGATCCTTAGATCACATCCAACACTGGGTAATACTGCATTGATGACTTCATCATTTTTATCATCTTTGCACCAGGTTACATGATGCATTAATGGTATAAAATACATTTTGATATATTACAAATCATTTTTGTTTAGCCGAAGCAATTAGCATAGACATACGAATAACAGTATTGTTGTTAAAACTCATTGGTTCCATCATTTGATCCAATGTTTTTCAAGAAAATAAAAGTGTAAACATCAGCACGAAGTCAATAAATTTCGAAAGTCTAGCATAGCTAGTAGATTTAGAATACATATGCTTCCACCATCAACTCCACTTTCTATAATGATCCATTGCTTAATAGGTCTATCTATTCCTATCATCCTCAATACTCCATTCACATTTATCTATACCCAGTTCGTCAAACTTACCACACGTTATGAGTTCAGGAACTTGCCACAATCATATGAGTTTAAGAACTTATCCTAGTCAGATCATAGGCGTCCATTCGCTGAGGGGTTCAAAAACATAAAATATAATTATGAGTCACGAACCTACTATAAGTATGAGTTTTAAGAACTCGCACTTAACCTTATAATATTCTCTAACTATACTCTACCTATCTGTTATAGACATGAGAAAAGAATCACCTTCTCAACAGGCATATAGCAAATAGCGCGACACAAACATTCCAATGATTATCAATGTGATAAATTGAGTACAAGCACAAAACCCTCGCCCATACAAAGGTTTGTACAACTCAGCCACCACCTGAGTCTTCAATTGAAATCCCTCCTAACTCTATCTTGCTTATAACTTGCTCTTTGCTCGATACGAATTCCTCGTATCACATTATCTATAACTCCTAATGAGTTTATCTCGTACTATCATAGTACATTATCTTCATAGCATCAAGCTATAATCATTCAAACATTACAAACCATCTTCCTTTTATAACTTAAACAGATCACGTTGTGATCTTATTCTATAATCATCTCTCTTACAATTCTTTTGTTAACTCGTGATCATTTTGTTTTACGATCCTCATTCTTTCATCATTTATGACATTATTCGTTATCTTGGCTTTTGGAGTTAGGAAACTCCCATTTCTTATCTTTATATCTCTTAGATTCTTCTTTGAATCTTCTTGTTTATAAAAAAAATTCTTCCTTTAAGAATTTCTAACTTCAGTTACATCGCTCAAAATTTCATTCGAGTTCTACACTTTCATCATATGTGTCCATTTCTAAACTTGGTACACATCGAGTCTCTAACAGTTTCAATATGGTACGCTGAGTGGTTTTCCACAAACAACCAACAAACTAGGTTCCGAGTTGCTAGTTTGTATATACCTACGCTCTATGAAGGAATCGTTTAGCCCAGATACCATACATCAACTACTAAAGAGTGCAATTGCACCATACTTAGATATAACTCTCTATTCTTAACTTCTTTATCATTCTCTTCTTATAAACATTGTCTATTTATTATCACCTTACATTCTTATTATTGGGGTTGGGTAACCCCATTTCATATTTCTTATAACTCTGCGAGATTCTTCTTTGAATCCTTTCACGCAAGTTTTAATCCATTATTGTTAAAACTCTATTTGAGCTTATTCGTTCATTATCTACACCTCTCTTCTCTAAGGTTATAGCCTACGGTACTCCTACCTAAGATTTATAACCTATCGGCTTTGATACCAACTGTAACGACCCCAAAATTCATACAATTTAAATCTCGACTTCGGTCGTTAACCATACATTAAATCTCTAATTTTACATCCTTATTCGATATTAAACACACTAAAATTGCGGAATATTTAAAACGTTTATACATTTTATTCTTTCTTGCCCTGAATCGCAACCTTTACATTACATCTCTTTGATTCAATCTTATATCATGAATCGTTACAACAAAATGACTATACAAAGTCTTACATCATAACTAAATATCCATATACATTGGATAACTCAACTTACAATTCAATAACATGTTACGTTCAAAATATGAAATACATTTCTCATAAAACATAAGTAATCTTCGTGAATATAGATCTCTATAACTCACTTAGCACATATCTTTACCTTAAAATCTTGACCTGCAAAAGTGGTTATTTGCAAGAATGAGCTCGACAAATTCAAAGAAAGTCTAACAGTTTTCATGCATCACATAAAGACATAATAACATGCTCGATATACATCTCATTAAAGTAACATATGTATATGCTTTTAATTCACAAAGAAATATAAAGATTGAGTTCCTTACTCAATCATCATTACTTAGCCAAAACAATGCAGTCATATATTGACTTTAACATTTCATGATTTCAACATGCATAACATATCATGCAATTTAAAATAGTTCATCAAGTCCACGTAGAAAATAGGAACCGAAAGACTTGCCTTGATCGTTGTTTACCAATAATAGATTAACAACTTACAGTTATCTGCACTTCACGTGCCCTACATAATTATATAATCATACACATCAACTATTAGTCACATAACAACACATAGTAATTGTAATGTAAACTCTACTCCACATCTCATAATCTTTCCAATTAATCAATACACAATGTTCAATTTGATTGTGTTAACTTTAGACTTATAACTCATTATATTTCTTCTTAGTCAAACTCGAAGTTCATTCAAGTGCTTAAGTCTTGGTAGGACTATTTATTGTTTTTATATTAAATCCATTTCATATCCTATAATATTCATTTTAATTGAATTGAAACACTTTTTAAGCTCATTAACACTTGGCACGGCGTTTCGACGTTCAATCGTCACACGCCCGATTTGTCTCTCTTGTGTATGCTTACTATGATTCTATAACTTATCTAATACATTATTTATTAATGTTAAGCATCATTATAATTACTAACATACATTTTTTATAACTTAGAACATTATCTTATATGGTCAAGAGCACTACACATGCATATGTGCATGCCCGACGCCCTCCGATTGCCCCCGAAAACATAACAGTCTTAAAGATGACCATTTTGACTACTGTTACAGACCTCAAATTGAAAAACTTCAAGAACGAAAGTTGTAGGTCTATTCGTCCTCGTTCCATATCATCTTGAATCATCTCAATCAAAGTTCGTATGAGAAGGTTATGGCCATTTTACTACAGGAGGCCAAAATTGTCCGACTCAGACTTCTATTTTGTACATGTGCACATGAGAACTAAGTCATACAGTGGCGCCGTAGAGCGAGATCGGCGCTTGGGCTGAACTTCAAATAAGGGCACGAACTTAGCTACTGAGAAGGCGAATTTTGGCGTTGGTACCAAAACTAATAGAACCGAGCACGAAGACCATTTTTGGTCTGTTTAAGAAATTCTAGCAACTAATTACATACATATAACTGATGTAATTTACACATAACCTCAACAAGCATACATATATTAACTTAAAACTACTAAACAACAAATTTAGAAAGACTAAATCCATAAAAACAATGTTTTAAAATTAAAACTCCATGTTTGACATTTGTTAAACACAGTGTATACTGTAAATCCTACTAACCACCAATTTGATTACTTTTAAACTAAAATTCTCTGTAGTTCATATTCAATTAACATACCCGACTTTTAATTTCACAACTAGCATACAATTGTATCTATAACCTTTGATTATTTACAACTCAAGTTCATACACGTTTTCACTGTAAAACCAATTCTTCTTTCTCTGTGAATGCTAGCATACTTCTCATATATACATACATGTGTTAGTATAACAATTATAGTTACAAATACACATAATATCATACATAATTATAAAAACATGATTTCCATTCAATTTTTGTAAAACTTTATAACATACACAGTGATATTCAATAAAATTATACCGTAATATGTTTTAAGTTTTATATAACATACCTTCACTTGCTTGACCACCACTTGTTAAAACTCAGAACTTTCTCTCCAACCCTTGACAGTCTCTCTCAAAACTCTCCTGTTTCCAAGTTTTTTTTTGACAAAACTTCTTCTCTTTTCTTACTTAGGCTTTAGCCAAATAGAATATACGTAAAATAAAAATACAAACAACGTACGATTTTTAAAACGTCTAAACCGACGTTATACTTAATATACTTATAAATTATCAGTTACCAAAATAATATATATATTATATTTATATTTTGTTTAATTTAATTTATATTACTAATAAATCAAATTTAAAAAATCCAAAAGCCATAGGGCTTTGTTTGGCAAAATTATTTAAATTTAAAGACTTAATATATTTAAGCCTTGTTTGGCAAACTAAATTAAAATCACTTTAATTTATTTTAATAACCACTATAATATCATTATTTGTCACACTTTTATTTAATTAAGTTTTCATACTTAATTTATTAATTCTAATAACAATCCATTGCATAATATAATAATTTATTTGATCATTATAAACTCTCTAACTTAATTATTAAATTAAATTAGATTACTATTTTAAAATAATTACTTTCCTTAACTCATTAATTATTTATTAAACAAATAATTAACCAAATCAAATCGAATCAATAAAACAAATACTTATTCAACGATAAACACATCCATTAAATATTTATATAATTCAATAAATATTTAATTAAAAATAGGATTGTTACATCATTCCTCCTTGTAAGAATTCTCGCCCTCGAATCACAACTCAAACCACTCATTCGTTCTAATCTTCCCTTACTTACAAAAGATTCTCATCCCCGTAATCAAGACACAAATTAAACAAATAACTCAAAGGTAATCTTTCATCATTTAATCTAACTATAGGTTTTATATTTCCTACTACATTCATTACTTTAACAAATTTTAGGTTTCATTTCATAACTTTCACTTGAACTCAATATATTCTGAGTATTATATTCTTAACTCATTCATTTCCTTTTCTAAGGATCGCTATCATAAACACTCGGGATATTACATTCACCCTTTCTTCTAAGAATTTCGTTCTTGAAATTTTATTTATTAATCTTTATTCATTCAATCTATCAAAGTAGATTTTACGTCACTACTTCATTCATTCATTGGTTTCTATAACCACTTCAAGCATAGTGGATGTTGAACAGGATAACACTGAGGTTCAAGATAGTCCTGAAGCTGTGGTTAAGCCTAGTAAATCAAGGAGAAAGCTGGTCAAGAAGTACATTCTTGAGAATGAAAAGGTGCTCAAGAAAGAAGACAAGAGCATGGTTGCCCAAGAGGACAGTGCTCCAGCTGAGGGGGAGATCCCTGAGATTCTCATGATAGAGAATACACCAGTTAAGGGGGAGATGCCAACTAAGGGGGAGATGCCTGAAGCTCAAGAACGTGCTCCAATTGAGGGGGAGTTTATGAGCCTACAAGAAGATGATCAAGTTGAGGGGGAGCCTCAAGATATCTCCATAGCAGAAGAAGATGTTCCTGCCAGAAATGAAGAGGAACCAGTAAAAGATCATCAAGAGCCCATTGAGATAATGGAGTCCTCCAACGAAGACAGAGAAGAGGTAGAAGATGATGAAGACCTCCAGATCACTAGTGTGGGCAGAGATGGGTATAGAAGCTATCTCTACAATCAGATGTTCTCATACCTACACATGATGCCATATCATCAAGCCCAAATCCTAAACTCTTGGGATCACATGTTCTGGAGCTTCAAAGAATATCCAGCCATCTCAGTATTGGCTCATGGATTTCCAGGGAAATTCAACTTTGCCAAGAAATTGCTTACCAACAACTCTTCCTCAAAGGATAAACTTGAGGTACTGTCTATCCCAAACCTCTTCAGAGTTAATCACTTGCCATCATCCTCATTTAGCTATTTTTATGAATTCCCACGATGGTTGAAAGTGATACTTCATCCACTAAATCAATTTCCAGTTGCAGAATCCCAAAATTTTATAACTGATGAACCAAATGCAGTTAACTTTATTTTGCTCCCACAAACCACCAACTCTACGATTCCTGACTCTAGTCCCATCGTAGAGTCCCAAATAGAAATCGTAGAGCCACATATTCCAAACATAGAAACTCAAGCCCCTCCATCAGACATACCATCCTCCTCCTCCAATGACTATTTTAGTCTTGATCTTGCTCTCTACTCCCTGCAAGATAAATCCCAAAAAAGATCCCCTCCATTCAACAATCCTCAAACCAATGATACTCTTCCAAATCTACCCACAAAAGATGACTTGAAAGAAGTGTCCAAGAACATGGTCAAGAACATTGAAGAAAGCCTGAACACTCACTCAGACCTCATTCATCTCCGACTGAATCAAATGATCAATGCTGCAAATAATATCCCTGACACTCAAAATGTTGAGCTTACAAAGAAGCTGAGGGAAATTATCCAAGAAATTCTTCAAAGCATGAAGGACAGAGATGAGATTCATTTCCAGATAGCTACCAAGCAAAGAGAGGCTGTTCTTGAAATACAAAAAAATCAAGAAGTCCAAAATAAACTCATGCCGGAGAACATCATAAACTCAAAAGCTTCAATCAAAGAATTCCAGAAAGCTTATGTGAATCAGAACAATAGATCGACATTGTTCTCACCGCCTTCAAACAAAAGAAGCTAGATCTCAAATCCAGATCAAGGAAAGTCGAGAGGACATTGCTTTCGGATACAAAGCCAACTAAACGAGCTTGTCCAAGGAGTAAATTGACTTTTCTGCAGACATTCAACCCTTGATGTCGACATAAAGGGGAGAATAAAGGAAAGGAGTTCAAGGAGCACGGGGAGATCGTGATGAGGGCAGAGGAGGTCAAGGAAACCAAGAAAGGGGAAGAGGATAATTTTCACGAAGCCCTTCTGCAAGACAGTTCCACCAACAGACTCCACGATCAAGCAATCAGACTCAACGATCTGATCAGCAGGAAGTCTTGATGGCTCAGCCTTTAAGAAGTCAAGGGTCAACTACCAACTCATCAAATGTGACCACCACAGGCCTAAGAATGCCAATTGGAGATCCAGCATTCATGAATAGGCATGATCACAACCCGATAGTAAGTCCAAGTGAGCTGGAAGAGTTATCCAGAAGGGATGAAGCTAGCAGGAAAAGAAGGGCTGAGGAGTATGCCAATCCTCTAAGGAAAAGGTCAAAGAAATAGAGATAAGTTGAAACTTTAAATTCGTATTGATGTAAAGCTAAATTGAAATATTTCTTGAACATCAATAAATTCATGCTTATTCTCTAAAAATTTCAGCTGCTCACTGAAATACTAAGTCATGTTTAAATTTCCTGCAAATGCATCTAGACACTAATACTCATGACAACAAATCTCCTTGGTTATGTCAACATCAAATAGGGGGAGATTGTTGGGAGAATGCATATTATGATTTGATGTTTTAATGTATATGCTCATGATTATTTGTAAAGTCCTTCAAGTAAGATATGTACAAGGACTTAGTGATAGATCAAATTTAGTAAGTTGATCTAAACTCTTAACGTGTATCATTCCTTCATAGAATGTATAGATAGAAAGATCAAAGTTGTTAGGTTGATCTTGAGATGTAATAGATAGGCTTCGAAGAAGTCAGTGTATAAATCTAATCAACATTGCAGAAGTCAAGGCAGAAACGTAGAGCTTCAAAGATCGTAGTGTGCCTGCCTTGAAGGGCCTCTTCGGAAATCGTAGAGTGGTCTCAACGTTTGTCGAGCCAACTCAACGATCGTAGTGTGCTAAAGGAAATGTAGAGTTTACAAGTCAACGATCATAGAGTGCTCTCGAAAATGTAGAGTTTACAACTCAAGCAAGCAAAGATCGTAGTGTGCAAAGACTTCAGAGAAATCGTAGTGTTCTCGGTACCGACAAGATCGTGACCAGTGCACCATGGCGACAAGTCACCATGATCTGAATCGTAGAGTATCATCTGTCTTGTGTCAGAAAATGTCGAGCCTCATAATTTGTGTGGAGATAGGTACCAACAAAAGAGGAATGGATTCTAAACGTCAGTACTCACCAAATTCCCAAAGTCATAAGAAATATCCTTAGTATGCAACAAAAAGAAGTGATCAAGAAGCTAAGGAAAGTACCATTGGTAAAGGGAAAAACCTTTTTGTGTGTTAGGTGAGAAAGCAATCTGCGCAATGTCAACAATGTAATGCAATTTCGTAAGATGTGCAGAAATGTCTCTATCAAAGAACAAAAAAGTCAAATACATTTAATCCTTCAACGGATGGATCCAACGGATAGTTTTCAAGATCACATATATGTAAATCAAGCAGATGAGAGAAAAACAAGCAAGCACTAAACAAACAACGTGAACAACTCTCAAAGCTCAACTCTACGATTTGAGAAATTGCAAAGCTTGTTCAAATACTCATTTTTTTCAACAAGTGCTTAAACAAAGAATCGAGTAGCAACCATCAAGAACTCAACATCTATCAATCAATCAAGAAGAGTACCAAGTCTGCTGGACTTGAAGAGTTCTAAGTGAATCAGTAAGAGAACCAAGTCTCATTGGACTTGAAGAGTTCAAGAGTGAATTAAGAAGTTCCTGATCGTTGGTCAGAAGGAATCAATGTGATTCGTAAGTTGTAAAATACATCCTTAGTGGATTTCCTACCTGTTGAGTAGAAGAGTGGATCGAGCTTTAAGTGCTCAACCACTTAAAACGACTCGTCTTTTACATTCATACTATAAATCGCTATATCCTCTATAAACTTCTATAATCGCCTCACTCTCATAACTCCACTACTTTCTTGTAGAGATTAAAACAAACATAAATTCCGCTAAGTTTTAATCATCATTAACTAACGAGTTTAAAACGAAAAGATTTTTTAAATATTTATTCAACCCCCCTTCTAGATAACTATTGTGCCTACTAGGAACCAACAATCTCGCCTACCATACGGGTCCTATGTAAGTTCTAAACATGCCACATGTTTGTTGTCATCATATGAATATCTATTTATGTTGTTTTTTTTATGTGATTTTGATTTGGGCTTTTCCATGTTAGTAGGTGTAGATTTTTCCTGAAGCCATGTTTGGCAAGGAAATTCCAACCCTTGAAATTATCCCCATTCGAAGAATGCCTATTCATTCAAAAAATTCACAAACTCCCAGATTTCTCTTATAGTCCATGTAATGATCTCGCCTTTATATGTTTCGCCCTCTGAGACCCTCAAGTTGTTTGTGTTTGATAACTTTTGAACATTTAATCATTGACCTAGCCTTGGTTATTAGATTAACAATATAAAATATTTACAGGAATAATTGAATAACCTTTTCAACAAATTATACAATGTGAACTCCATATTTTCTGAATTGCACTCTTTGTCAATGACTCCTTTATATAACCCGTAATCTGTTGTGCTTTTTTCATTTTTATTCCTTCGTAAAATATTGCGAGTTGGCTCAAATCATCTGTATGATCTGTATGTAAGTACATGTGATAAGTTTTTTCTTCCAAAATGAGTATGTGCAAATATTCAAGACCCTCCATGTTTTAGAAACCTTCCTAATGCATCTTATCGATAGATTGAGAAGAAATACATAATATACGATGTAGGTTTCGTAACCTTATTGTTTAGGTTTAAGTGTTGCGTTACGATAGTCAAAATCTTCAATCGAGCAATCATTCCATGGTCGGCATTAGACAACATGAAATGAATATGATGTAGACCATGTATAAGACAAGAGTTTTACTCTTTGTATGCAATTTATTCATGTTAGATAGATAACATGAAATCCTGCACTTTAAGAAACATAATATTTTTTGTTTAAAACCCATAACCACCTCCCGGTGCTAACACTCTGCTTCTAAACTAATATGCTATATATTTCTATAAGACCAGGAGGGCATTCAAATGTGAAATGTAAATTTGATTATTTTTTCCGTCTTTTTTTGTGCTACCTGTTACAGACGTTTTCATGTTTGGAAAAAAGTGATGTTGGTGGATAGTTTCTCAGATCTCCAACAATCATGCCATTTTCTTCTTTCCCTTCCCAAAATCACTTGCCTATTAGAAATGTATAACAAGTACATTAGCATCGATGCTTTTTCGTGGGCTGGGGTTATTTTTATCATCTCCGTATACTTGGTGGTGTGTTCCTTGATTCTTGGTTTCTTTTAGTGAAGTTTTCTCGTTGGAAATTGAAAGGAAAAAACCATTTGTGACACATTAAACAAACAAACACACACACATCGCAAAAGCGTATACGTGAGAAAATTTAATCTTTAAACATTTTGCTTCAACTCAAAGTTGGCAACAATGTACCTATTCCAGCCTCTATCTTTTTTCTCATTTATCGTTCCAAGGCATCTTGTGCAGTAATCTCAATTTCTATGGTAAAATCTACTCCCTCTAAATGCTTTATGATGGTTTAGTTTAAGCTTCTGAAGTTATAGTTGAGATTTTTAATCTGAATTGCAAGCAAGGTTGGAGTCAACTTTTACACCCAGATCAAGACTGGATCGCGTAAACCCTTGAAATTGGAATTTTAACTAAATTTTAATTCTAGGGAGTTGCAAATGTGCTTTCAATTTTAATTCAAAGCTTGAATTGAGTTGCCATACATAGCATAAGTGTATTTGTATGGAATTGTGTATTCCTGTAATGAAATTAATATGTTTCCAATTTCTACCTAATAAAACAATATCGTATGTGTCTCAATAAATTGAGTTGTTTTCTAACATCCTAATGAAGTTATGTGTACCAAGGATTGCTTACATAGTATTTTATTTCCATAGAATTATCGCCAAAAAATTAGGAACAATTACATTTTCTATTACATTTTTAAAACTTATTACAATAATTGTGCACTAATAAAATATTTACACAATTAATGTATTTAAAGTTTTATTTACAAAATTAGTGCATTCTTATCCCTTTAATTTAGTTGAGTGTTTTAATAGGTTGCAATTTAACACTTTCTCTCTCCTCCCTTCTAACCCTCTCCGCCGAACTCCTTTCCATAACCATCCATAACTGGCAACAAAGTTTTCCAGAACTTTATCTTTTAAAACATTAAATGCTTTAGTATTTCTCTATCTTCTCAACAAACAGATATCAAAAAATCTAAATATATTATAGATTTTTTTATTTCATAGTGCAGTTGGTAGTCAAACCTTTATACAAATGTAACCAATTCAGTTTTATTGTGTTACCAATTAATTAAAATAAATCTATTATAAATATTTTTTTTCATGATGCAGTTGGTAGCCAAACCTTAATACAAAGGTAACCAATTAAGTTTTATTGGGTTACCAATTAATTATAAAAAATCTATTATAGAATATTTTTTTCTTCCTATAGTGCAGTTGGTAGCCAACCCTTAATACAAATGTAACCAACAAAAACTAAAATGGTTACCTTTGTATGAAAGTTTTATTACCAACCAAGACATCTTAATTTCTCGTTACCCACAAAACTAAAATGGTTACCTTTGTATAAATGTTTGGCTACCAACTGCACTAAACTTTATCTTCTTTTCTTTTTAATTTCTGGACTAAATCAACCTTCGTCATAATGGCAGTTATGTAAATGTTAATAATGAAAATAAAACATAAAGGAAAACATAAGAAAGAGAAAAAAGAATTAACAGAAGAAGAAGGCACTAAAATTTATCTTCTTCTTTTTTTAATTTCTGGACTAAAGGAAAACATAAGAAAGAGTTAATTTCTGGACTAAAGGAAAACATAAGAAAGAGCAAAAGGAATTAACAGATCCAGAAAACATAAGAAATAGTTAATTTTTGGACTAAAGGAAAACATAAGAAAGAGAAAAAGGAATTAACAGAAGAAGAAAAAAGAGTAAAAAGAATTAACAGTAATAGAAGAAGAAGAAGTGACGGCGGCAAAGGAGGAGGACGAAGGGGAGGAGAGAAGAGGCGGTAAGGGAGATAAAGAGAATGAACGGACAAGTGTTTTCCCTAAATTAAGGACACTAATATTGTAAATAAATATGTGAATGTTATTATTTTTTTAATTATTTTGGTGATGCACTAATAGTGTAATTATTTACTAAATATTGTATATTATTGTAAAGGACCCAAAAAATTAGGGATTGGGCCTCTCCAGACATTGGATTAAACATGAGCATACCTAGCAAATTAGTTGCATGATCAACCCCTTGCATCTCATAATTCTGGTTCTGTGGAGACTTTGAATTTATGAGGCATCCCTATCCCTATGTAACATAGAAAGAAATTACTACAAATTTTTTCTTAAAAAAAGTAAATTGAGGAAAGAAAACAATTACAATTGCTCTTAATACTCTTGATACTAAATCTGTGTTGGAATTATTAAATACCTAAAAAAATTCATGATAATAAATATACTAACAAAATAATAATTGTGGGTTGCTACTACCTCCCATGTTCAACAAACATTGATATATGAAAATTTCCTAAACTATTAACCATAAAATATTTGAATAAAACAGAGGTATCATACAAATCTATGCATAACTAATCTATATATTACTCTAATAGGAATCTAATAATCAGAGGACTTGATTAATTAAAGGTCCATCACGCAAATAGGTCTAGATTCCCTCTTCTTTAAGTTTGTTTTTTTTCCCGAGGTTTTAATACATTGTAGCATCCAGAAGAAGTTGTGGTATATTCAAAAAATTCTTTTCACTGTTAACTTATGGGTTATTATTATTATTATTATTTTAGGATTGATAAGTCACCTTTTACTTATTTTAATTTCTGGATGGAAGATTGTGCTCGACACTCAACGCTTGATTTTTACAGTGGGGATGCAGTTTGTTGATTTAATGGTTGTTAGAGTATTATTTTGTGGAGTACAAAATTGACATTGTATTCTCTTAAAACTTCATAGGGATTTGATTGGTTGAAAGGAAAACCACACGTATTGGATCCCTAACTGTGCGCGAGTTCCTTTACTACTCAACACTGCTTCAGCTTCCTGGCTTCTTTTATTGAGTTCAATTATTTAGTGAACTTGCATCCTAATACATTTATTAGGTAATGGCTAATATATCTAATCCTAATTGTTGGAATATATGTTCTTCTTTTTACCCTAAGGTTTTCATGTACCTTCCTTTCAATTGATGGTTCACTCATGTTTTTGGTTTAAATTCTAAGATTTAAACGCTATGTTTGTTTGCGAGTACTATTGGGGTTTGGACTATTTACTCCTCTAATGTGTTTAATACTAAGGAAGATGAACTTGCAATTGACATAGGAAAGTGATGAAATTGAGCTCGATATTGAAGCATTGGACACTGAGACTCTTTGGGAGCTCGATAGATTCGTGACAAATTGGAAGAAGTTGGTGAGCAAAACAAAAAGACAAGCTCTTATGGGGAATAATTTGGATTAAACAAAAAAAGGCAATGGATAGCAGAAACTTTCACTTTACTGAGATTTGTCCACAAGTTGAGGTCACTTACTTTGCCACTAACCTAAAAGCAATAGTCACATACTTAGAGTGTAATGCACAGACCGGTAAACTCTCAACACTACCCCCTACAATGTATATTCATTTGTTTTTCTGTGTAAAATTTGATCATCACACAACAATCTACCATCTTTTTATTATATTTTAATTTATTAATTGTACTTGAACATTTATTATATTTATTATTAAAAAGTTGAATAATCCCGCCGCAACGCGCAGGTTTGTATCTAGTTTTAATCTATACTATATACAGTGACAGCCTGAATTGATAATTATAATAACACTCAAATTTCCTCTAATTTTTAAGTAACAACTAAGTTTTTAGGGTTGATTAAATAGATTAAATTACATATTTACCATAATTAAATATATTTTAATTATAGTTTTATTTGTAATTAAGACTATCTCATTCAAATTATTGATAACTTATAAAAAAAACTAATTTAGTTTAATTAGAACATATTTTTTGGATAAGTGATACAAATATTAAAAATTTTGAATTAAATTATTAATGGAATTATTCTAATTAGAGTGATTGAGTATGTTGATAGTTTAGTTTTTGGTGTTTAACGACAAAATTATTATTTGAATTCTTAATTTCATATTATGATTTTAATAAGTTAAATTTTCTCGAGTGTATGTCAAAATTTGGGATATTTATGATTTTGATTACATTTTTTAGTATACAGTTGGTGTTGTTTTTATGCAATGTTAAATAAAAAATATATAATAATATTTGATAAACAGATATTAGGTAAATCTGATTCATGCATGAATATCCCTGTACTGAATGCGCCTTCTGTGTAGTTAAAGATGTCAGCCGATCGAAGTTAGATGTACCATAGGATACCCAGTGATGGGAGGGGATTAGTCTCAGCTTATCATGATGGGGTGTCTAATTTCTTGAACAAAGCAATATAACATGTTGATGATCTGAACGGAAAGATGTGATGCCCGTGTATCAAGTGTAAACACCTGATCTGGAAGAAAGCCGACGAGATTAAATTTGACTTATTTTCCCGTGGCTTTGTGGATGGGTACTTCGTATGGACTCATCACGGGGAATCAACTGAGTTGAGAGAAGTGATCGACAATACTATAGAACAACTAATTCAACGAGATTCATACGTCGAGAACTATGATGTCGTGGAGATGTTGATCGATGCTTATGGCCCTAATAATATTAACTTGGCTGAAAATGAGCATTCTTCAAGCAGTGCTTAGCAAGTGCAAAATGATACAGTTGTTTCCTTTTACAAGTTGCTATCAAAATTGGGGGTCTCATTGTATTCAGAAAATTTCAAGCACACCAAGCTTTCTGCAATGACTCAACTCTTACACTTCAAGAATGAGCACGACCGTAGTGAGAGAGGTTTCAATGATTTGCTTGCTCTAATTTGGACAGTTCTTATCCAAGGATCATACTCTTCTCGCGAATTATTACGAAATGAAGAAGATGGTCAAGGGGTTAAATATGGGGTATAAGAAAATCGATGCTTATGAGCAGGATTGCATGTTATACTATGGGGCGGACAGAGATAAGGGACAGTGTGATATATGCAGCTTGCTTCGCTACAAGGTGACAAAACGTGGGGGGAAGGAGAAACATGTGCTCAAGAAGATCTTACGATACTTTCCTCTTGCGCCGAGACTTCAACGGCTATTCATGTCATCCCATACGGCTCAGCATATGAGTTGGCATATAACAAGGGATGTCGTGCCTGGTCAGCTAACTCACCTAGCGGATGGAGATGAATGGAAGAGATTTGATGAAAATTTTCCACAGTTGGTGGATGAAGTCAGGAATGTTAGGCTCGGCATGGCTACAGATGGATTTTGCCCTTTTAATAATTTTAGCTAGCCTTACTTTGTTTGGCCAATCATTATGGTAGCTTATAATCTTTTACCATCAATATGCATGAGGGATCCGTATTTATTCTTGACTTTACTCATATCGGGGGATAAAAGTCCTACAAAATACATTAACGTGTACCTTAGGCCGTTAGTAGATGAACTAAAGATGTTATTGGAAATAAGGGTCCAGACGTATGATAAATCGATTTGAGAGAATTTTGTGATGAAGACAACCTTGTTATGGACTATCACTGACTTTCCGGCTCTTGGGATGGTTAGTGGATGGTCAACTCACGGGAAGTTGTCATGTCCAGTGTGTATGGGGGATGTGCAAGGCAATCAGTTGCAGCATAGGCAAAAATGTAGTTTCTTTGGAACTGCTTGTAGATTCTTGCTTCTTAATCATAATTACAGAAAGATATCTACACAGCTTCAAAATGAAGGAAGAGAGAAGAAGGGGTTGTTGGTCGAATCGCCGGGCAAAGGAAGTCTTGGGTTGGTGGATGGCCGATCTGAATTTTCCTTTGTCGGGGAACGAGCAAAGTAAATTGAGAGCAGTCGGGTACGGGAAGACTCATAATTGGACACACTTGCCCATATGGTTTGAGTTTTTTTATTGGGCCACACTTTTAGTTCGTCATTATATAGATGTCATGCATACAGAAAAGAATATTTTCGAGAACTTGTTTTACATCGTGTTAAATGCGAGAGGTAAAACCAAAGACAATGACAATGCACGAAAAGATTTGGAGGCATTAACATAAGGCCAGAATTGTGGCTTCACCCTAACAATACGAAACTTAATACTCCATTTTATCTTACTAAGAAACAAGTTGAAGAGGTGTACAAGTGGGTTAGTGGGTTGAAGCTCCCAGATGGATATGCGTCAAACATATCGCGATGTTATAAGGTTAAGCAGTTGAAATTTAATGGGTTCAAGAGCCAGGATTGTCATATATTCATGCAGAAGTTGATCCCAATTGCATTTCATGAGATGTTACCCATAAAAGTTATGGATGCATTGATCTAACTTTCAAATTTCTTTCTGGATCTTTGTTCAACTGTTATAAAGTACAGTGATGTGGAGCAGATGGAGAACAATATTATCCTTATAATTTCCAAGCTCGAAATGATCTTCCCTCCATAATTCTTTGACTCGATGGAACATCTGCCTATTCATCTACCGTATGAACTCAAACTTGGAGGATCGGTACAATATCGGTGGATGTATCCTTTTGAGAGGTAATATATACTACTAAATTGCATTATGTTGCTCATATTTACAATAAAATAATATATCTTCGAAATGTATTTTAGGTATATGCGTCGATTAAAATAGAAAGTTAAGAACAAAGCTCATGTAGAGGGTTCTATTGTTAAACGCTATACAGAAGAAGAGCTTGTCAACTTCTGCTCATTGTATTTTGAAGATGTTTATCAACGAAGCACAACCGTTTAAGTAGGAATGAGGTCTTCGGTCCCCAAGATCATGCTGATGATGAGTTGGTTGTATTCACATATCCAACTAAGTCATTTGGCCATGAGACGATAACTTACTTAAGCGACAAAGATTTGAAGATTGTATCTACATATGTGCTTCTAAATATACCCGAAGTATCATCATACATCATATATGTAATTATTTGTTGCATCTAACGTAATTTATAAGTGTAATCATCTATATGTTAAAGTCATTTTAATATTTTTTCAGTTCATTCGAAGAGGAAGTATATGCTTCTAACCTATCTTTAACTGTAGCAGAGTTGGAAGCATTCACTAATGCTAATTTCCAACAGTGGTTTAAGAAAAGGGTTGAAGAAGAGAAAATTTCTGATCATTTTATAGATGTCATACGAGGACCTTACAGAGTTGTTAGTTCTTTTCCTGACTGCATCGTGAATGGGTATAAATTTAGGGTCAATCAATTCTGGGGTTGTGGTGTTGGGAAGATGTTACCAAGATTCTTAGTCCAATTACTATGGTCGTTTACAAGATGTGATTGTGCTCAATTATCAAGGGGGTAAAAAGGTAGTAACATTTAAGTGCAGCTGGTTTGATACTAAAAAGGGTGTTAAAGTTCATCGTAATAGAATCGCAACCGTAGATATCAAGTCCGTATTAAGATCTGATAACATATTCGTGTTAGCCAGTCAAGTGACTCAAGTATATTACGCTCCTAATGTCGTAAATATTTGAAGCCCCTGGTATACAGTAGTCACAACTAAAACACATGTTTTTGATGTTGATAATAGGTTTGGGATTGATGAGGCGTTGCAAGAAGATGTTATCAATCCCATGCAAGTAGTGTTAAATGCTGAAGATGTGATGACAACTGATGTCATTAACGTACCTGAGGAAAACATCATCGCGAATGATTATGTAGTTGTTGGGGATGATAACGACGACGAAACTGATCTCGAAATTGAGGATGAGGAAGATACCGAATCCAAAAATGATATACACGTTGAATCTAACGATTTTGATGATGTACGTAATATAAAATAATTTCTACTTAGTAAATACCACAATGTTAATATATACATATTCATATATTTAAGTAATATACATTCAAATTCATAATCTACCAATTTGGTTATTGCAGTAGCATATTCATGGCTAGACATAGCGGTGGAGGTCGTCGCGGTGGTGGGCGATCCAGATCGGGAGACGCTAGCCATGATGGAGGCTCGTCTTCAGGAGCTAGTAAGTTTTCTGAATTAGGATTTAAATATATCTAAGTCTATATCAGATTATGTTTATTGACTCAGTTTTTTTAATTATTACAGATCGCGCTCACTTGTCGGCGACACCAATTGACTAACCTCAAGATCTTTAGTCGTCTAAAATCAGCTCCACTTTATAGTACCAAATGGATGTCGATTACGGGCGATGAAGTGTTAATCCATTATTGCAGTAACAATTTAATATTTTTGTCATTTATTGCACGACATATAATTAACGTAACACATATTGTTCTATCTGTACTGTAGTATACTAGACCCAGTAACTAAGCACACCTTACACGCTATATGTTTGACACGACTGGGTGCATGCGCTTCAGCTAGTACACGCGGTATGATGCCACTTTTATGGAGACTGTCTTGTGAGATTTTCACGTAAGTTAATAAGTTTATCTTAGGCAGTTATATATTAGTACATATTTATTAATTGCCTACGAAATTCATTGTTCCTAACTTTTAAACTTTTTTTTATAGACTTATTTTAGATATGACTCGAGTATCTCTCAATCAGCTGGCAATGATGTGATTATGGCACATGTCGCTAAGAAATACTCTGGCTGACTGTATGAGATGCGATAGATGGCAGCCCGGGCAGTTGAGGACCAGCCCGGGACCACCATCAAAGATCACCAAACCCACAGTCTCGGAACTCGAATGGCAGGCTATGTTTGCATACTGGGATGCTGATGACTTCAAGAACAAGTCTGAGCAGGCGAAGAAGAACCGTGGCCAGCTCCGCATAGTACACACTACTGGTTCGTAGTCGTTCGAGGAGGTGAAGACGGTAAGTGCACTTTATTTAGTTGTTTAGTTATCAAGTTCTGTTAAAAATACTTAATATCTGTTTAATGAATGTCTTTATTAGGCCTTGGGTAGGACCTTGGGCAGAGATCCGACCATGTTAGAGTTTTGGGATAGAGCCCACAAGCTTAAGGGTGAGCGTCCTTTGTCTCAGACAGCATTGGCTATACGGGTAAAACTCATTTAACTATTTAAATTTTAATAATATTCAATCATTAATAAAATGATATAATTAAGTCATGTATACAAGATAAATTATAGGACCGATTTTAGAAGCTTCGGGGCCAGCGTATAGCTGAGTTGGAGGTTGTTATGGGGGGTTCTGAGCCATTAGATTCTACCATCCCCATTCCCTAGATTGAGTTATCTCGAGACGAGGAGCTAAGGCTATGGGTCGAGTCTTAGGAACCCCTACTAGTACTACCTGTAGGTATTGAGTGGTGGGCCTGCCGAGGATACCAACATATACACTACCTGGAGGTAATAATATTGTTTATGTTTTACGGAACTATCATAATTTATCACATTATATAAATTATTATTAGTAATGGATCAATATAATTTCGTAGGCTCTAGCCAGCGCCAGTGTCCGAGAGCAAATGTCGGACCATCTCATACGAGCGCTGGCTTGGATGACGATTTATTCTACAGGCTGATAGTGGTTGTGTCGTATAGGTTCCATACCGATCCGGTCTTTCGTCGTCAGCAGATGCCTAGCAGTTCTCGTCTTCACCAACTTTCTCAGGAGGTTATATCAGGGGCCTCTGCAGAGAGTACGTGTGACGCCCCCAAAATTAGGTATACATCACCCATCTTGAGTCGCCAGATACATGGTACAGAATTCAAATACAACTTAATAATACAACTGTCGTGTTCAATACGACAAAACATAAACTGTGAGTTTGAATACAAATATTGTCTACTAGAGAGTATACAAACTCAAAAGGAGTCCTCATTACAATTATTATCACACTATTTCACGAATAGTGAGGACTACTAATGCACCATCTAAGACCATCACTCGCTTCCCGACTGCTCCAGACTATATTCTCATTTCACAAGAGAATAAAGTGAAAGAAAGGGTTGAGCTCAACTAGCCCAAGAAGAAATATTATGACTAAGATAATGCGTAATAAATTATCATTAGCCTTTAAACAATGTTAAACCGATACAATATAACAAACATCAAGTTTAAGCAGAAGCGAACAAGCAATCCATTAAAAGAGTCAAGTAGAGAATAAAATCTACTATCTTCTATGATTTAAAAGGTTTTCATCACTTTTATCATTGGGACTCAAATTTTAATAAATAATCCACATCATCGAATCACCCCCTGCACTACTACGACCAAGGATATTCTTTAGTATCACGACCACAATTATCCATGCACTACGGACCAAGAATATTTGTGTATTCATTAATGGTCATGATCATGCCAACAACTATCCATCAATGCACTACGGGCCAATGAGGACTTTTACCACATCATTTGTAACATTACTACCATGATTACACCGATAATCCACAGTCATAATCATACCAAGTCCATCTATGCACTACGAAGCCACATATGACTTTCAAACATAATATAAACATGAGGATGATGACAATGATATAAGAATTCAATAAAAACAAGTTCAAGAATTAATTTATTCGAGAACTAATAACGTCCAAATAGTCAACATGATATCGCTTTGTAGAGTAAAAATTCAAGAATGCTCGTAAGAATATTTCCATGAAAAGATCTTCGGATGAAGCGCAAATATCAAGAATATTCCACTAATTTCATGGAGTATAAGAAGTCAAAACTTTAACCAATTGAGTATAATAAGGAATGGAATAACAAAAGAAATCACCAGTACGCGATAGATCAGACAGAGTGATTATTCCAATAGAATAATAATTAATCTTAACCAGTCCCATAAAAACGCATGAATAGGATATTCCAATAAATAATAAAGATTTAAATCGTGTCCCATAAAATACATGACATGGATATTTCAACGTAATAATAAAGATTTTTAATCAGTGTCCGCGAAAAGCGCATGCATGTGATATTCCAACGTAATAATAAATAATGGAATAAGACCCCAAATAATTAATAAATGAAATTTAATTTCCTCTAATTATTATTTTGAAATAGTAAGGGTTGATGTGATTAATGTGGATAGTTATGGGTAAAATCATAAATATTTCAAAATAAACAAGTGGTTATAAAATATTCATTGTTGTCGGGAATATTAGTTTGGTGCGTGGAATATTTGTCTTTGTCGGGGAATATTAAATGCGGCCAGTAGCGACCGTGTATGTGTGGGCCCATAACGAGGCGATTGGAGGAAAAAGCGACAAATATAAGTTGTTTAAAAATAACGGCGTAGTTATTCTGATTTACCTTTGTTGGAATACCGGTTGGTTAAAACACACGATGTCTGGCGTTGTTGCCTGCGATGGCACAGCGGTATTGCACCAATTATTGACTCTTACGTGAAGGCACTACTCCGATAATGGTTCTGATAATTCTTTGTTCGATATTTTATTTTATTGATTCAATAATTGTTGCGTTGATATTTTATATTCTTTGTTGTTTGATAATTGTCATTACGGTATTTTTCATTATCGAAACAATAATTCATATTATCTGAATAATATTATTAGATAACATTATTGGCAATGTCTAGAAAGTTACATCTAAGGAGAGGTTTGGTCACTAATTGCTTGCGCGATGAGGAGAAATTCTTATTGGAAAGCCCCTGCTTTCTGAGGAGCGCACAGTTTGTCGATATTGTGATTACGTAATATTATTTGTGAATAATTAATTATTGATTCATATGATGAGGAAAATATTGATTTTATATGGATATAGATGGAGAAAATTTTAATGTGACAATTGTTGAAAATTAAAATTTTATCTTTTACGATAAAATAATTCATTTAAAAATATTATTATATTTTTAATAATATAATAATGGTGATATTTTTACAATGAATGTGTGATATCTGACAGTATCTGAGGAGAAAAGAGTATTTTTGTTTGCAATAAATGTTTAAAACATGTTAAACATATACGTGGACCCATTTATTATTTGAAATTTGATTATAGCTTTGAAAAATCGCTTCGTTTATGGATTTGGTCATTTACATTTGGAATTTGGAAAAACTTTCTTACGCAAAGTTGTAGAAATTGAATTTCCTATAAAAACTTCATGAGATTCGATTTTTCGACAAAAGAGCTATTTATTATGAATTATTGAAGTTAGAAGAAGCAAAAATAATTGATTTTGGAAGTTTAAAATATTTAAAATAGGAAAAACGTTTTTTGTGTTGATTAGCCTCATGAAACACATGCTAGTGGCTTTGAATTCAGATGATTCAAAGTGTGCGTAGGAAATTGTAATATATATAATATTATTATATTAAATTTTACCTTTGGTGTTTATTCTAAGCATTTTCTATAAATAGGGTCTTGGGTTAGAATTGAAAATTACACGAAGCGAAGTTTTCTCTCTCTATATTATCGGCGTATTCTTGTGAGTATTTTGAGTATACTTTGAGTATTGCTATATACGGTGCAAGTTCAAGTTATAGCTTTATATCCGATTATTCGGTTGAAATCTTGATCTTTTCGAGTAAGGGATATTATTTTTTTTTAATAATGATATTATTTCTTCAATATCATTATCTTTGAAATATTGATCTGAAGTTTTTATCAAATTTGGAACTTTTGGTGTCGGAGATTCTTATTCACGTATCTCGGCCTTTATTCACGTATCTGATCTTATTCACGAATCTGACCTTTATTCATCGAAAAATGAAAATTTTTTCTTTTTAGTCCAAAATATCTATTGTGGATACTAGCTTTGATTGTATCCATGTTTTGATCATTCTTGAATTTTACACCACTATGATTATTTTTGAGGTATTTTTGGGCGTGGATAAAACAAAATGAAATCCTCCTTAATCCTTAATCCTTGTCATTTTGTTTCCTTTGGATTCGTTTCTTTAAAAATATTTTTCATCATCCTCGGTCTTAAATGATGATATTATTGAATATCTTTGGCACATGGTGCAAAGATGAATGATTTATGATGAATATCTTTGGCACATAGTGCAAGATGAATGATTTCGATGAATATCTTTGGCGTGGTAGTGCAATGATGAGCAGTGTTTAGTTTAGATGAACATGACCAAGCTGGTGAATGTCCTTGGCACATAGTGCAAGAGATGAATATATGATTCGGATATATATTGATTGATGTTACGGGGATAAAAAAAATAGGCGATGAACTTTAAAATTCATACATAGAAGATAGTAGTTTGCATTCTCTACTAACTCTTACAATGAATTATTATTTCATTGCGAATATTGATTTAAAACTTGTTGTCTATTGTATTACTATTATATTTTTCCTGTTGAAGACTAACGATAATTTTGTTGTATATTATCTTAGTCGTAATATTCTTCTTTTGGCTAGTCGAGCTCACCCTTTTCCTTTTGTTCCATTTTTCTTCTCGGGAGGCGAGAATATAAGCGAGTGCAGTTAGGGTATGGAATGAAGGTTCTAGGGAGAGTTGTTTAGTAGTCCTCACCATTGTTGTAAAATAATGTATCAATAATTATGATGAGGATTTATTTGTATGTGGATATTATCTAGATGGCAATATCGTATTTAAACTCACAGTTTTACTATTGTAATAATAAAGTTGTAGTTGTTTACATGCTGTGTATTGACAACTCGAGAATGGGTGATGTATACCTATTTTGGGGGTGTCACGGTTGGTATCGAGCTTAGGGATATGATCTCTGGCGGAGATCGGGGAATAGAACTAGGAGGGAGAGGCAGGTAAATCCTTAGCTAGTGTGTCTACTAAAAGCTTATTTGTTAGTTGGTCGATATATAGGGATATTATGTGATATATTGATTTCCTTAATTAACCCTTGTTTTATGGCGGTGTTTGAGAATGTCGTTGAGAATATTAACGATGGAAATGAGGCCAGTGGAGCCTTTTACTACTCACCAGCGAGGAGAAACGTCTGACAGAAATTTGGTAATGTTCCTCCTGTGAACAACACCACCAGGCGAGATGATGAGCGAGGGATGTTTAGAAGCTTTTTGCGATTCATGCAAAAAATCGAGACGAGGAGACTACGTGTTCAAAACATAGGAGAAATGATAGCAATTCACGGGTTATCACGACCAAGCGATTCGAAGTTGGGACCACGAATTTAAAGAAAGCGGATCCGATCATGGCGAAACATGGGTCAAACAAATTACCAAGATATTCGATGTCTTGGGATGCGAGAGAAGAACGAAGGTTCCATTCGCCACCTTTATGTTAAAATGGCGAAAAGGAGACTCTTGGTGGGAGTGCATGAAGCGTACCATCCGGCCCTTTTCGGCATGTCTTGGGAGAGCGTTTGAAAAACTATTTAATGACAAATACTTTCACGAAAGTGTTAAATCATATGAAGGAAGTGGAGTTTATTAGGCTGGAAGCGAGAACAACATGGCGGTGTCTCGATGCGAGGCGAAGTTTGCGAGTTATCGGGTTTGCACCTCATTTGGTGGAGAATGAGGAGCGTTATGGCGGATGTTTACGAGAGGTTTGAAACCCGGCGTCGTCGATATCTCATCTCTCATAAATTTTCTCTTTATTGAGATGTTGTTAATAGGGCTCAATTGTTAGAAGCGAGATAACGATACGGTCGGCCAGAGGTACCCTGATCGAGGATCATCTGGGAGATAGCGATCAACAAAACAACAATAACCGGTGGAGAAAGAAAAAGGCGGACAAAAATGGTAACCACTCTGGTGGTAATCATAGCCATGAAAATAGAAGAAGCGAGTCGGGAGGAGATTTTAAAAGAGAGATTCAACAACGACCATGTGAAAGGCAGCGATGCCGGTGACAAGCTGGTTCGAAGGAGGAGAAACGACCACCGGTCATATCTTATAAATCTGGGGAAAGAGGGACATATCGGTCAAAGCGCCCTAGCAGTTCGGTATGCTATAATTGTGGAAAGGAAGGACATATAAACTCGAGATTGCCGCGATGGCGAAACCTAGTTCGTGAGGACGGTGACTCAAAAAACATCCCGAGAAAAGTCAAAGTCAGCGGTTCTGGAAGGCGTTTGTTGTGGTGGTCAAAATCGAGGAACCCAAAGCGAGGTGATCACGGGTAAGCTATTTATAAATTCTTGTGAAGTTTATACTTTACTGAATCTGGGTGCTTACCCATTCATTTATCTCTCTACTTGTGCTCAGCGTTTAAACTTGACTCAGGAGAAATTAGACTTTGACTATCTGTGGAAACTCGTTAGGAGAAACTTTCATCACATCCTTTTGTTTATAAATCTTGTTTGATTCAAGTTGGCACCATCACCTTACATTGACCTTATCTCTTTAAAGATACTTGCTTTTGATGTGATTTTAGGGATTGATTGGTTAACTACTCATCATGCCAAAATTGATTGTTTTAAATAAGGTTGTTAGCTTTCATATTCCTAAACAACTTTGTTATGCAATTCAAGCAACTAAACCATTAAAATCAATCAACATTGTCATATCTAATCATAAAAGCTATTCGTTTATTAAAAAGCGGATGTCAAGCTTTCTTAGCCCATGTTATGGATTTGAATAAAGACACGTCAAATTTGAATAATATTCTGTTGTTATTGACTTTCTGGCGTATTTCTGAAGAACTTCGGTCTACCCCGAGCGTGAAGTTGAATTCTTTATTGACCTTGAACACAGTACAAAGCCCATTTCTAAAACCCCATATCGAATGGCTCTATTGAACTTGAGAGTTAAAGGTCCAACTACGAGGAGTTGTTGGACATCGGTTTCATTAAATCTAGTACATCTCCTTGGGGTGCTCTGTTTTATTAAGTAAAGAAGAAAAGGCGGGGTATCGACTTTATATTGACTATCGGGAATTGAACCATGTCACCATCAAGAATAGGTATCCTCTACCTCGTATTGATGACTTGTTTGACCGATTCTGAGGAGCACAATTCTTTTCAAAAATCGATCTTAGTTACGGATATCATCGGTTTGAAGATTAGGCGAGGATATTCAAAGGCGCCTTTAGAACTTCGATGCGGGCATTATGAATTCTAGTCATGTCTTTTGGATTGACTAATGCTCCTGCTGACTTTCATGGATATGATGAGCCAAGTATTCAAGGAATATTTGGATCGATTCGTTGTTGTCTTTATTGATGACATCCTCATATATTCAAAAGTCGTGAAGATCATGAGCACCATTTGAAATTTGGTACTACAAAAGGCTTACGTGAAAACAAGCTTTATGCCAAGTTAAAGAAATGCGAGTTACGGCTTGAGAAAGTAGCATTTCTTGGGCATGTGGTGTCAAAACATGGAGTATCTGTTGACGTGAAGATTGAAGCAATCTGAAAGTTAGAACAATAGCAGAAGTCGGTGGTGAAATCGTAGCTTTTGGGCTTAGTTGGTTATTATCGGAGATTAAATGGAAGGTTTTCTCGAATCGCTACTCCATTAACTTGATTAACTTTCGGAAGGATACAAAATTCGTTTGGAAGCGAAGAATCGAGAAGAGTTTCCAAGAGCTTAAGAGGAGACTTATTTGGCACTGTTCTAACAATACCATCTGATGCGGATGGATTTGTTATCTGACGATGCTTGGGCGAAGGGTTAGGATGTGTTCTCATGCACAGCGTGGGAAAGTCATAGCCTATGCCTCGCGACAACAAAAGAATATGAGAGGAATTATCCTACTCATGATCTAGAGTTAGCGGCCCGATCGTTTTTGCGCTAAAAGATATGGAGCCTTATCTATATGGGGAGAAAGTGGAGATATATTCGGACCATAAAAAGCCTTAAATATTTCTTCACTCAAAAAGAACTCAACATCTTGGCGGCGACGTTGGCTCGAGCTATTGAAGACTACGACCACACTATTGATACCATCACGGAAAAGCGAGCGTGGTAGGCGGCGCGTTGAGTAGAAGATCATATGTAGGAGCAGTGCGATGATGTCAAGTATCGCGTAGAGCCACTTTAATAGAAAAAGTTAAGGTTGCTCGAGCCATGCAGGCCGGGGTGATCGTATGAAGAAGAAAGTACAAGAAGGTGCTTTATAGGGCGAGAATTGATGAAGAAGGAATACTTGAGTCCACTCCGGACTTTGTGTTCTAACGATTACGATTTGAAGTACAAGATCATGATGGAGCACACAATACACCATTTGCAATTCATCACGGAAGTACCAAAATGTATCGTGATCTTGACATACATTTTGGTGGAACAATATGAAGAGAGAGATTGCAAAGTTTATCTCAACATGTTTAACTTGTCAGCGTGTAAAAAGGCCCGGAGCATCAAGTGCCTAAGGGACCATTGCAACCACTTGAGATTCCGAAATGGAAGTGGGAACACATTACCATGGATTTAGTTCTGGGTCTTCCCACGGTTTCTCAAGGCATAAATGCTATTTGGGTTATTGTTGATAGATTAACCAAGTCGCACATTTCTTGCCGTCTGGGAGACTTATTCTCTTGAGCGTCTTGCTAGTATGTATGTAAATGAGATTGTGAGGTTGCATGGCATGCCGGTATCCATAGTTTGGATCGTGACCCAAGATTCACTTCAAGATTTTGGGTTAGCTTGCAAAAAAAGCTATGGAGTGCAGATTCTGATTGATTCGGCATACCATCCTCAAGCAGACGGACAATCGAGAGGACTATTCAAACTCTTGAAGATTTATTAAGACTACATGTCCTGAGACTTCAAGGCGGTTGGGATAAGTATTTACCATTGGTGGAATTCTCCTACAACAACGATTATCGAGCAAGTATAGGTGTGGCTCCATATGAAGCATTATATGGGCCGAAAGTGTAAGCTCTCGATATGTTGGGATGAGGTGGGTGAAGCAACATTGTTGGGACCCGAGAGTTAAATGCGTATGACTCTGAAAAAGATCCAAATGATTAAACAAGCGTATACAAAAGCGGCACGGGATCGACAAAAGAGTTATCGCGGATCTTCATCGAAAGGGCGTGGAATTTAGTATAGGGGATCATGTATTGTTGCGAGTTGCTCCATGGAAGGGAGTTACAAGATTTGGGAAGAGAGAAAAGCTCGATCCACGATTTATTGGTCCATTTCAAATTCTTGGCCAGAGTAGGAAATGTAGCCTATAGACTCGCGTTACCTCAAGTATGTCTACGTGTTCATAATGTGTTTCACATATCATACTTAATAATATGTGAAAGACCGAACCACGTTATTGAGTTAGAACAAATGCGAGATAGCCAGAAGACTTAACGTATGAGGAGGTACTGTCGAGAGATCTTGGATAGGAAGGAGCATGTCCTACATACGAAGGTCATACCACAAGTTAAAGTTTTGTGGAGGAACCATGCTTTATAGAAGAAATGACACAGGGAATTGGAAAGCGGAAATGAAAGCGAGTATCCTCACCTTTTGAAACACACCGAGTGCGTATGTCGATTTAGGGGCGAAATTTCATAAGGAGGGAGGTTGTAAGACCCCAAATAATTAATAAATGAAATTTAATTTCCTCTAATTATTATTTTGAAATAGTAAGGGTTGATGTGATTAATGTGGATAGTTATGGGTAAAATCATGAAATATTTCAAAATAAACAAGTGGTTATAAAATATTCATTGTTGTCGGGGATATTAGTTTGGTGCGTGGAATATTAATCTTTGTCGGGGAATATTAAATGCGACGGTAGCGACCATGTGTGGGCCCCATGTGAAAGCGATTGGAGGAAAAAAAGCGACAAATATAAGTTGTTTAAAAATAACGGCGTAGTTATTCTGGTTTACCTTTGTTGGAATACCGGTGGGTTAAAACCACGATGTCTGGCGTTGTTGCCTGCGTGGCACCGCGGTATTGCACCAATTATTGACTCTTACGTGAAAGGCACTTACTCCATAATGGTTCTGATAATTCTTTATTCGATATTTTATTTTATTGATTCAATAATTGCTTGCGTTGATATTTTATATTCTTTGTTGTTTGATAATTGTCATTACTGCGGTATTTTTCATTATCGAAACAATAATTCATATTATCTGAATAATATTATTAGATAACATTATTGGCAATGTCTAGAAAGTTACATCTAAGGAGGTTTGGTCACCTAATTGCGGCGCCCGATGAGGAGAAATTCTTATTGGAAAGCCCCTCTTTCTTGAGGAGCTGCACAGTTGTCGATATTGTGATTACATAATATTATTTGTGAATAATTAATTATTGATTCATATGATGAGAAAATATTGATTTTATATGGATATAGATGGAAAAATTTTAATGTGACAATTGTTGAAAATTAAAATTTTATCTTTTACGATAAAATAATTCATTTAAAAATATTATTATATTTTTAATAATATAATAATGGTGATATTTTTTACAATGAATGTGTGATATCTGAGTATCTGAGGAGAAAGAGTATTTTTGTTGCAATAAATGTTTAAAACATGTTAAACATATACGTGGACCCATTTATTGGTTGAAATTTGATTATAGCTTTGAAAAATCGCTCGTTTATGGATTTGGGTCATTTTACATTGGGAATTTGGAAAAACTTTCTTACGCAAAGTTGTAGAAAATTGAATTTCCTATAAAAACTCATGAGATTCGATTTTTTACGACAAAAGAGCTATTTATTATGAATTATTGAAGTTAGAAGAACAAAATAATTGATTTTTGGAAGTTTAAAATATTTAAAATAGGAAAAACGTTTTTTGTGTTGATTAGCCTCATGAAACACATGCTTTGTGGCTGAATTCGGATGATTCAAAATTAATGCGTAGGAAATTGTAATATATATAATATTATTATATTAAATTTTACTGCTTTGGTGTTCTAAGCATTTTCTATAAATAGGGTCTTGGGGTTAGAATTGAAAATTACACGAGCTGAAGTTTTCTCTCTATATATTATCGGCGTATTCTTGTGAGTATTTTGAGTATACTTTGAGTATTGCTATACGGTGCAAGTTCAAGTTATAGCTATATATCGATATTCGATTGAAAAATCTTGATCTTTCGAGGTAAGGGATATTATTTTTTTTTTAATAATGATATTATTTCTTCAATATCATTATCTTTGAAATATTGATCTGAAGTTTTTATCAAATTTGGAACTTTTGGTGTAGATTCTTATTCACGTATCGGCCTTTATTCACGTATCTGATCTTATTCACGAATCGGCCTTATTCATTGAAAAATGAAAATTTTTCTTTTAGTCCAAAATATCTATATTGTGGATACTAGCTTTGATTGTATCCATGTTTTGATCATTCTTGAATTTTACACCACTATGATTATTTTTGAGGTATTTTTTTGGCGTGTGGATAAAACAAAGTCACGAATCCTTAATCCTTAATCCTTGTCATTTTGTTTCACTTTGGATTCGTTTCTTTAAAAATATTTTTCATCATCCTCGGTCTTAAATGATGATATTATTGAATATCTTTGGCTTTTAGTGCAAAGATGAATGATTTATGATGAATATCTTTGGCACTTTGTAGTGCAAAAGATGAATGATTTCGATGAATATCTTTGGCCGTAGTCAAAGATGAGCAGTGTTTAGATGAACATGACCAATTTGGTGAATGTCCTTGGCACATGTAGTCACGAGGATGAATATATGATTCGGATATATATTGATTGATGTTACGAGGGATAAAAAAAATAGGCGATGAACTTTAAAATTCATACATAGAAGATAGTAGTTTGCATTCTCTCTTAACTCTTACTAATGAATTATTATTTCATGCGAATATTGATTTAAAACTTGTTGTCTATTGTATTCTATTATATTTTTCCTGTTGAAGACTAACGATAATTTTGTTGTATATTATCTTAGTCATAAATATTCTTCTTTGGGCTAGTCGAGCTCACCCTTTTCCTTTTTGTTCCATTTTTCTTCTCGGGAGGCGAGAATATAAGCGATACAGTCGAATGGAATGTAGTGGAATGAAGGTTCTAGGGAGAGTTGTTTAGTAGTCCTCACCATTGTTGTAAAATAATGTATCAATAATTATGATGAGGATTTATTTGTATGTGGATATTGTCTAGATGGCAATATCGTATTTAAACTCACAGTTTTACTATGTAATAATAAAGTTGTAGTTGTTTACATGCAGTATTGTGACAACTCGAATGGGTGATGTATACCTATTTTGGGGTGTAGAACATTTGTATATATTGAGTCTAATTAAATCAGTATAAGCATTATAAATTATATTGTTTATCATTTATGGAACATTAGCTTATATTTGTAATTGTTAACTTAGTGATGTTGATGATAATCAGTTAGTAGATTACACTTTGGTTTTTCTATCGTTTTTAGCGTTACATTGAATATTTGAATGTCTGATACATGTTTATATTACTGTCTATATTGAGATAAAACAGGTTGAATGTTTGAATGTGTGATACAGGTTTATATTACTGTTTGTATTGGGATAAAACAAGTTACAAGTACATAAATGGGTTTAAACACCTGAAAACTGCACTTTTAAAATTTATATTTTAAAAAAAATGTTATTTCCGACGTAATAAGCTATTCCCAATGGAATTTCCGTTGGATTTAATGATCAGCCAAATTTCAATAATTAATAACAAATTTTAATTTTCAGTTGGAAATATATTATTTCCGAGGGAATTTTCCATCGAGAATAAATTAAGCTTATACTCAACGATATTATTTCGTCGTATTTGTTCCGTCGTAAATAGATTATGCTCGACGAAATTTCGTCGGAGATAAGTCCGCCATATATTAGATAGGTGCGACGGAATTTGCGACGGACCTTATTTTTGACACGTATATATACGACTGAATTTCCGACGGAGTATTCCGTTGAAAATAATCTACTTCCTACGAAATAGGCTTATTTCTGAGAGAATGTTCCATCAAAAATAAGACTTTTCCTTGTAGTGGAAAAACGGAAGATTTTTTTTCTATTCAAATTAGTATAAGTATGTTTAAAAATATCCATGTTTCTAATATGAACAAAAAAAGGAAGATCTTTTTCTTTCTTATTCAAATTAAAATATGTTCTATACAAATTTAAAGTAATTATATATACGGTCCGGATCTTAAGCTCACCCTTTATCCAACTCACTCGAAAGCTCACCTCCCCCTTTAGCGGACGTAATTCGGACGATTGATATACAACTGTCGTTTATACTTTTTTAGCGACGCCTATATGTTGTCCGTCGCTAAAAGTATAGACGACGGTTGTATGAGCGAACCGTCGTCGTCAGTCCGTCATTGAAAAGGTGAGCTTTCTTGATAAGTTGGATAATGGGTGAGCTTAAGATCCGACTCATTATATATATATATATATATATATATATATATATATATATATATATATATATATATATATATATATATATTACTAACTATTCAAATTTGTAAAGTATTAAAAAAAAAAAAACTAACTAATCTTTAATAGAAAAGTAACTTCTAAGAGAATTTTCCTTTTTGATTTTACCAATCTTATTACAATTTTATTATTATAATTTTATGTAATTTATTAAGACAATGTCCCAACTAAATTAAATTCATTGAAACTTAAAATTTACCAAATCACACGTACTTGTATTAATAATATGTGAATTACTTTCTCTAAAGTCGTGGAAAAATTAGGCCAAGACGCTGGACGAAAAACGGAGAGGCGGAGTATTGTAGTGACCAAAGTATATTATTTCCTTCTATTCATATTAAATGTTTTTTTAGAGAGTTTCATTTTATTCTATATAAGTGTCGTTTTGGAATTTCTATGTAATATTGCACTATTTTTTCCTAATTTACCCCTCTATTTAATATGCTTAGTAAATGCAATTCCATGGACCATTGTGGAGAGAGAAATAATTAATTAGGAATACAAAAGATATTTTGTGTTATTTTTTAATAAGTGTGCTTAACTCTAAAAAGACATTTAATATGAATAGGAGGGAGTATAAGATATGAACTTCAAAGAATTTAATACTACCTTCATTTCAAAATTATATATACATTTTGATTTTTTTAAGTCAATTTGCGAAATCCTAAAACTCAAAAGGAAATTAATATTTTCACAACACTTTTTGATATTTTCACATAAAAGTGTCGTTATAAGATCTATAGCAACGATTTCAAGTGAAAATATTATTTTCTGTTGTGAATTTACCATTTTCCAACTCCTCATTCAAGTTTTGAAATCAACAAAGATAATAATTAATAACACTTTATATTTAGTTTATAATTGTTATATTTGTTATATTAAAATTAAATAATTGCATATTTTTGAATTTTACAAATTAATTTTAAAAAATCAAAATATATCTCTAATTTTGAAACAGATATAAACTCAACTCAATTTACACGCAGAAACGTACACCTTGACTTTAAGCAGTGTTATTCACTAGTTTGTTTTTTCTTATTTTTACATGCAAAAATGGAACCTTAATTATTGCTTTTAGTTTTTCATAAAAAGTTACCGGGTTATTATTTAACCAATCATGTACTGTTGCATTATGAGAAAAAAGAAATCGAAAATTGTGTTTTAAAAATTTATAATATAAAAGATAATAATGAAGACGATTTTTAAGGATAATTTTATATTATCAATATAGCCTTAGTATTTGTTAGGAGTTTTATTATGATGGTTTGATATTGAAGATAACAGTAAAAAAATAATGACAAATCATGTAATTTTATAGTCTAAAAATAGAAATATATCTTTAATCTTAGAAATATATTATCGCAATATCTAAATACTCACTCATTGAATGAATATTTTATTTCAATAACCGCCATAGAGAGTAAACTACGAAAAATATTAATAACTATATACTCCTTCCGTCTTCAAAAGATGATCAAAGTATAATTTATACACATATTAAAGAAAATAAAAATAGAAGAGAGTTAAAAAATTCAAATTTATTCTTAATGGTTGTACATGTCGCTTACATCTCGACCAAAAGTATTACTAAGGGTTGTTTGATAAAACTAAATGAAATAGTTCTGAATGTTTAAGCAATCTGAATGAAGCAAAATTCTAAATACTGAATGAAAAGAATTATTTGATAATTGATATGTCTAAAACATCTGAATAATATTTTTTTCCAAATTTAACCTTGAAAGGTTTTGAACTAGTATTTTTCTACCAATTATAATATAAATTTTGAACATTTATTTTTTTCAAAAGAATTATACTATAATAAATAAAGCATTCATAACAATTACTAACAAAATATTATTCTCTACATTCCAAAATAAGATCAATATTATCTTTTTAAAAATAAATTAGATATACATAACAATTTTTAATTTTAAACATTTTAAATTATTGTTAAAAAAATTATATTAATCTTATATTTTGGATATTATAATTGAAATATATATATATATATATATATATATATATTGTTTATTGGGTAAAGAAATTGTAATGGGAAGTGCAGTTCTTTTTTTTTATCTTTTGCTCAAAGAACTTGAGTCTAGATTAGTGATTTGGCGCTGAATTCCTCGAATCTCTACAACCTTTTAACCTTCCTTATTATTCTCTCAGTTTGAAAAACAGCACATGCATCATTTATACACAGAGGACACATGGAAGTAATTTTGTAGAAAGGCTGGGGGTTTGGATAAGGAAGAAGACATAAAAGAAATTGAAAAACAACACATCATTTATACACAGAGGACACTTGGAAGTAATTTTGTAGATAGGATGGGGGGTTTGGATAAGGAAGAAGACATAAAAGAAATAGATGAAGAAGAAAAAGATTGTAGGAATTGGCAGACAAAATGGTATGAAATAGGATATTGAAAGTAATTCTTTATATTATAAAAGGGTTTGTAGGTAAAATGTTATTCAGACCCTCCTCCAACCGATTCAGTTAGCATTTATCTACTGTTTGGGTCAGATTAAATTTTTTTATTCAAAACAAACAATCTGAATGACTTATAGATTCAAATTTTAAATCATTCAAAAGCATTAACTGCTTATCAAATGTTAGAACATCATATTAGAGAGAGAATATTGAATTGAGAGAATAGATAATTGCATAGATAATAACTTGATAATTATCTCTCTTGTTTACATTGAGAAGATAGGAGATATTTATACTAATACAAGATAAGATGGGTGACTAACATATTACCTAACTCAAGGTCCAAGGAGATAATCATGGAGATAACCATTACATAATTATTGGAGATAATCATGGAAGAGTGAATGATGGAAACTATAAGTCTATCCTAACAATATAATAATATCTAAAATATTATATTTCTAAAATATCGCCTAATATCAAACAGCCCCTAAGGCCTAGTTCGAGAGTTGGAAATGAGATATTGGAGGAAACTAAACAAAATCCGACCAAGTATTCGACAAATTTTTGTTTAATTCCCTCCAACTCTCAATTACAACTTGAACAACAAATTCCTGTAACTCTCACTCACTTACTCATGTGATATCTTTATGCTACAATGCTTTAAACCACAATTGGAACCGACTATTTATAAGCATTTAATGTAACTGATAGAACACACATTTTGTATGCAAGCACAAATTGCATGCTACAGAGAACTGTTCTTTTGTGTTTAATTAGGTACAAACACAATCACAATATTTGACTATAGATAAAAATAAAAATAAAATTATATGACCAGTATTCAGAAGGCTTGTATTTGGATCCTCTTGTTTGATTATTTGATACTACTGATAAGAACATAACTAATATGCTCTAACACTGTGTTAATTTAATTTAATTTTTTCTGTAATTAGCTCAACCTTGGTGGCAAATCCACAAGTCACTGCGCACTTGGATTGCAAAAAACAAACAAGTTCGGGGATGAATTTTTTAAGAAAATCAGTTATGGGACTACGTGTGCAAAAGTTTTATAGTTTTGGCCTTTGGGGAGAGGACTATTTAGGAAATTTATTAACCAACCATGTATGTGCAGTGCATGTGTGTCTATCATGCATTGTGAAAGACTGAAAGCTAGATATATTTTTGAAAGCAAAACTTAAAATTTTAATCAACTATTAATTGCTTTGTTTTGTACCATCTGATAGATAATCTCTTAGTTTGAAAAATATCTCCTAAGGATGCGTTTAATCTCCTAATTGAAAAATTTGAGAAAACAATATCCAAAGTGAAAAAAAATTAAAAATTCAAGGTTGTTGGGTCATAATATTTCTCCTATCTTGGGCCGGATAGATTGGGCCCATTTATCAGTATAATCTATTGGGCTTTTATTATTAAGTCATGGGACTCTTTGAGCCCATTTATTGTGTCAACTTTATTTAATTCTATTGACCGGGTTGAATCAATTGGATCAACCCATTAGATATTTTAATATCTCACATTTTAACTTGTGATGATGAAAAAGCATGACAACACCAATCCTCCCGCCATGCATTAATGTGGATGGGATCATAACCGCCCGGGGAGAAAACAGTGCGGCCAAAAGCGTAGAGATAAACCCGATATAGTTGGCGGTGGTCCATCGGATCGGAGGGGTGTCGGTAGTAGTGGGTGGCACAATAATCCAAGCAAAAGTAGTATAACTTAGCAAGGAAGCCATCGATATGAAGTACGTTCTCATATATTGATTATTCATATCCTCCCATACACACGACCGAGATTTTAATTCTCTCAATACACTAGACCATATATTCCTCCATTGTTAACCTTGTGAACACGTCTTAATTCTCACGCTCAAGCTATCCCCACGGAAACCGCCGAAGCTTTCGGTGTTATTCGTGTTTTATCGTGGCAGATCGTGGCGCCTTACGTGATTGGGACGTGGAGAAGGATCTTGGCGTTAACATCAAGCGCTAGAAGGAGGGCTTTGAGTTCTAGTGTCATCAAAATTTTCAATCACAATCGTTTAACCTACTTCGAAAGATGAGGAGGAGTAGGATGGTACACCGTAAGAAGCGCGCGATGGTCATTAGCTCGCCATCGCCTTCGTGTTTCGATGAAGGATCGTCTGGTCCTTCCAAGAGTGCTCACGAGAGCACGGCTTCTAAGCATAATTCGTGGGATCTCCGTCCAAGATTCGGCAAGGGCTGCATTTAAGATTGGTTTTCGATGCGAATGAGGAGCGAGATCATGGTCGAGGGCGTGGAAGGCTCCGCCAACCAAGATTCATCATAAGTAGCCAAGGAGATAGAGTCGCTAAGTTGGCGAAGATGGCGGACGAAGCGCATACAGAGCCATGGCGGTCCTATTAAAGCAAAGAGAAGATATAGCCGAAACGTATGCTTGGTGGCGGAATTACAAGACGAAGCATCCAAATGCATGATCAATACGAAAAAAGACGCAAGGGGCATAAGGAGGAGACTTGACGAAAAGGGTAAGGAGTCAAGAAGGGTCCTCATGGTTTCTAGGATCATTCTCGAAGTAGGAGAAGATCGAGAAGCGAACTCCCATGGCCTCAAGAAGGCGATAATGGCCAGTTACTTTCAAAGATCGAGATGATCATCAACAAAGGAGTCGTCAAGGAGGTATGGTAGGACTCATTTGGCCATTCGATGGCGTACCATTTGTCGTTTCTACCCCGAGTGGTGGTACGAAGGATCCTATATTGATTTTACCAGGTGGTAAGTCAATGGTCACAATTGGTCCTTATATCTTGGTCCTTATATCTTGGTCCTTATATCTCGATCCTTATATCTCGATCCTTATATCTTGGTCCTTATATCTTGGTCCTTATATCTCGATCCTTATATCTCGATCCTTATATCTTGATCCTTATATCTTGGTTTTCGTATAATTGTTTCATCCCGAGTGGTAAACATATATGACCGATCTCACACTTCGAGCCATGAAAGTATGTGGTACTTTATTTTATTTAAGTGTTGAGTTCTAAGGCCCTCGTCCCTTAACATCACTTTATCCGTTATATGACATGCTTATCTCGTTATATGACATGCTTAATCATTTGAAGTTAAATCCTCGAAAGGGTTTTTGTATACTTGTCCATATAAATTCATATCAAGTATTGACATAAAATAAAAAGTACACTGAAGTCATAAGGAAGAAAATCATTTCTCATTAATATTGAAGTTCATTTACAAGTAAGGAAATAACATAAAATTTCTACAAATATTCATAATAAGACCTAAGACAATCCATAAGCTGGTGCTTCAGGTAGCTCCATCATCATCCGAAGAGTCCAGCAGGTAAGGATCTAAGTTAGCCTTGATCAACCTTTCCTTGTCAAGACTTCTAAGCAGAGCTCGTAGCTTTCTTTGTGAATTCTCATGATTTCTTCATTTATTTCGTCTGAAAGTTCCTATACTCTTCACAAATTTCTTTCACAAGAGCATCGCTTAGAGGAGGCCCAAAGTCCTCAAGAGCCTTGAGTTCTGGATCTCTTGCTCGAGCCGTCAGCCAGATATTCAGGTTGAAGCTTTTCATCCCGCTCCAACTTATGGATCGCCCCGGTCAAGATTTTGGCGCTTGGACTTCAACTCCTTTATCTTATTCATCCTCGCTTCACTCCTCCGAACTAAGTCGACGTTCATGTTGACAATTTCAAAGATGTCGAGCCTTAATGACTTTAGTTCTTCCTTGAGGCCTTCACTTCTCCCTTAGCTTGGGCCAACTCTTTCCGAAGACCTTCATTAGTATGAAGAAGGCCTTCACGATGAGTCCTTTCCCGAGCCGTAAGCGCATTTCGGGAGGGAATTTTCCTTCTTCAACGCTTCCTCCTGGATTCACTTTGAGAGATCCGGGACGCAGACGTCCAAGACAAAGATTTGCTGTTCATGTTCAAAGTTATTCAATCGACCTTCGATGTATGAATATGAAAGTAAGTAAGCAAAGGAAGAGAAGAGTCATTTACCTTAGCCAAGTAGCTCATGCCTTCACGAGCAAATCCCGTTTGAATCGTTCCCAAACCGATGGTCATCTGCCTCACACGAAACAAAAGCCTCAAACAGTTGAAAGGGGAAATTGGCATTGAACCGAGGCCACATAGTCGGTGAACCCATGGCATCATGCTGAAATTCGGATGTCATTGGTCCTTGAGGAGGAGGTATAGGCTGACTGCGAACCGGTGAAGGATCCGCATGCATTGCCTCCGGAGAAGGTGGTCGAGCCGGCATTGCTCGTGGAGTTGAAGAAGGTTCGTGTCGAACTGAGCCGACCGTCCAAGGCTTTTTTTTTTTTCGGACGGAGAAGGTTTCGCCCGACCGCCAAACCGCTTAGGTGTTGGGGTTTCATTTAATGGGCTGGATGTTGAAGGAGGGGGAACGCGGAGTTCGTCGGCAGTAAGAGGAATTATTTTGCTTCTCAATTTTTAAAGACGAGGACTTTCGCTTGATCGTGTGGAGGAATGTCAAGGAGACTCCTCTTTCTTAGATTTGGTTCAGAGGTTGGTGGAGTTGGTTCAGAGGTTGTTGTGGGTTCAGTTGAAGGAATTGTTTGTGGGTTTACCTCAGGAAGTACCTCCTCGTCGCTTTCAGGATTTATCTCGCGAGGAGTCCTGGCCTTTTGGGCGGCCTTCTTCCTTCGGCGAGGTCGGAGGACCGCTTCGGGGATGATAGGATTGTCAGCTTCAGGGTCATCATCCCGAAGGGGAGTTAGTGTTGGCTCTAAAGGGGGGTTCATTCGGAAGGCTCCTCATTAGGGAGTTCTTCATTTGCATCAGCAATCCTCCCCGCCAAGAAATCTTCCAAGTCTTTTACCTCCGAGGAAGTTGGTTTGATCAAAGACACTGCAAATAATCACAAGTTAAAATCCGTACCACATAAACATTTCAAAAAATTATATCACGTAATGGTCCAAGACTTACGCTTATGGTCATACAACCATGCTTGCTTGGTCGAGTAGAAATAAGCTCCACTCTTGAGAAGGGATTTTATTCATGAAGTCGCCCATCTCCTCCGCGCGCCCTCGGGGATGTCGCCAAGTCGTGAGATAGCTCAAAGTGGTCCAATCGGGAAGGGAGGAGATTCGGGACCAAAGAATGTAAAGAACCATTTCTCGTGCCATCCTTTGTTGCTCGAGGGGTGCTCATCGGGGCCTCTTCTCGAATTTCGAGTTTATGCGTGGGGACTGCTTGCCGCTCAAGATTTTGAACCCTCGTTCTCGGGATCTGCCAGCCGAGAAGAGGGTAAAGAAGAGATCAACAGAGGGGTAACCCCTAGTTCATGACGTATATGAACGCCAAAGATATGGATATAGGAGTTGGGCACCGATTCCATGCGAAGCCTACTCCAATAAACCTTGGAGGGTAACTATGAAGGCGTGGAGGGGTAGGCGAACCCCCTTTTCTAGCAGAGTAGTCGGCATGGCGACCCATCCGTCTGGTCGCTGGTACATTCGCTCCTCAGCAGATGGAGCCCTCATAGCAAAGTTATCCTAACATGATCATCAATCCGGAGAGTTCGCAGCCTCGATTCTGAAACGGTGGAGGTGATGTTGGCATGAGGAAATTGTTCCCCATCCTTGAAGAAATCAAGGGAGATGGTGGATTGGCACTTGAACCCCTTGGTTGGGGTTTGAACGAGAAGAACTTGAAGGGTTTGGCTTAGATTCACCATTGTTAAGTTTGTGAAAGCTAAAGAGAGGTTTTTACGAGAGAAGGAAGAAAGCTCAAAAGTTCGAATTTCAAATCATAGGTAAAACCCGTCAATTTTGGTGAGGTTTACCTTTTATATCGATTACATCGCGAGCGAGGTAAAGGCGCATTTAATGTCGATAATAATGGGAATTAAAGTGGAATACGTTTGGATGACCTTTGAATATCTTATCGATTGGGCTCCGACCGTTGGATCTCTATCTTATTGGCTCATGCTGAGCTCAAATTCGAGATCCTTTATCAAATTGGGCTTATTGCTCGGTATCCACTATCCGGTCCTCCTTATTCCACTTCGTATGATAAAAGGGGTATGATCCACTTATTTCCTATTTTTTTGAGCCTTTATTAAATTCTAAATATCATGAATCTTATATAGTTTTCCATTAAACATTTTGTTTAACTAAAAAACTAGGGGGTAATGTTGGGTCATAATATTTCTCCTATCTTGGTAGGATAGATTGGGCCCATTTATCGATATAATCTATTGGGCTTTTATTATTAAGCCGTGGGACTCTTTTCGAGCCCATTTATTGTGTCAACTTTATTTAATTCTATTGACCGGGTCGCATCACCGGATGGATCGACCCATTAGATATTTTAATATCTCATTACTTTGACTTGTGATGATGAAAAAGCATGACATTTGACCAATCCTCCCGCCATGCATTAATGTGGATGGGATCATAACCTACGTGAGGAGAAAAACAATTAAAAAGCGATAGATATAAACTCGATATAGTTGGCGTGGTCCATCGATCGTAGGGGTGTCAGGTAGTAGTGGGTGGCACAATAATCCAAGCAAAAGTAGTATAACTTAGCAAGGAAGCCATCGTATAGAGGTACGTTCTCTCATATATTGATTATTCATATCCTCCCATACACACGACTGAGATTTTAATTCTCTCAATACACTAGACCATATATTCCTCCATTGTTAACCTTGTGAACACGTACTAATTCTCACGCTGAAAGCTATCCCCACGCCGAACCGCCCGTCAAGCTTTCAGTGTTATTTGTGTTTATGTCGCGGGATCAGGACGTCTTACGTGATTGGGACGTGGAGAAGGATCTTGGCGTTAACAAAGGTATTAATTCATATTTAGGTCTTTTTTCAATTTAATTTTGCATACATATTTTGCTAAGTATGATTAAGGAAGACAGATAAGTTTAAAACAGTTTGTATGTGCATTTTTTTGGAGACAATTTGTTCTAAAAATTTGAACCAAATAATTTTAATACATAACATTCTTAAAAAGCAACTCTATACCCTAAAAAAATCCTCAGATTTTGTCAAAATCTGATTATTGATAAAATAAGTGAATCAAAACTTCCAGAGTTGAATTTTTGGGTTAAATAGACAATTAGCACAATCAAATTCAAATAATTAAAAAATCATTTGTTTTAAACAGTTCCCAAATGAAAGTTTTACGCCTTCGAGTACGCATAGAATTTTTGATTATGTCTTGACCAAATTTCAGTTTGCACTGATTGAGTTAGCAAGTCATGTGAATTGAGAATTTAGAGAGAGAGAGTTACAAAATTTTAATTTTATTTGACATATTCGAAATTTCAGTGAATTCATTAGCACATTAAACCAAAAAATTACAAAATTTTACATATATTAATTTAAAATCATAATAAATAAATAAGAAATTCAGTTAGGTCAATTGACTCCCAGTGCCTTCAGCCGCACCACCCATGTTGCGAGCCACCCGAGAAGCAAGCTATTACGGTGAGCGGCTGGAGCAGTATGGAGCCGAGGAGCAAGACAGTAGATAAGATAAAAGAATGGACCAGGCTCCCGGTGGAGCAGAGGATATGGTTAGGATAATGAACTTGAAACGCGGAGCCCGAGAGGCCTTGGGTCTAATAGGAGTTCATGATTCGGTTGGTTAGTCAAAGCTCGTACAAATTACAGTAAGCTTGGGCCTTGGCAGTAAATTGTGCTGACAGTATCTGTCAAAATTGATTTGCCTAAAAAATAATTGTTCATAAATGTAACCTTTTGTTCTGAATATATTCATTTGGAACTATTAAGCTTTGTACTCCATCAGTACTTTTTTTAAAAGCACTTTTTTCTCTTTTATAGAAAAACATATTTCTTGTTATTACTGATTTGTTTATTTCCAATTTTCAGTCAAGCTATTTGCTTATCACCTCCCTATCCCAACCTCTTTTGACCCTTTTTACCATTTAGACCCTGATTTTATTGATGCAAGAAAAAGTATGTTTAATGTGTATAGACCAGATAATTAAGGGAGAAAAAATAAGGTCCTCTTACCTCTCAAAATTTGTTACAATCCTGGAAAGTTAGATCAATTTTCATTTAATTGGTAATTATATTCCCAAGGATTACAGTTCTTATGACCAAATATAAATTTGTTATGAACATTAAAGGACAGTGTTAATTAAGTGCCTTTTTTTTGCCATAAAAAATTCATTTAGCAGAAACTCATAATACAGCAATTAGGCTCGAACCAAGAATATACTCTAAAAAATTGGGTCTAGAACCTTGTATAATTTCAGAGGTTGGAAATGAGATATGGGAGGAAACCAAACAAAATTGGACAAAGATTACACTAATAAATCCAATTCTCACTTATTATAACTTTGTACAACAGTTTTGGTGCCTAGTAACGAAGATGGAACAGTTTTGATGGCCCAAGGGAACAAATTTAAAAACAAGATGTCCAGTTGTAGAAAATATTTTAGATGTTTAAATAATTTATTTTATAGTTCTGAAGTTTTCCCATCAATATCAGAAGCTTGGCATGTCGCATTATTGAGCAGCAACAAAAGTTATTTGGTTCAATAACCAACTATTTATAAGCAACAAGTGTAACTGATAGAACACACATTTCATCTAGGAGCACAAATTGCATGCCACTGAAATTAAAGTACCATGTTACTGAAACTGTCCTTTTGTGTTTAGGTACAAACAGAATCACAATTTTTGACCATTGATCTAAATAAATGAAATTTTGAGTTTTGTTTGATAATGATAAGAGCATGATTAATATGCTCTAGCAGTGTGTTAATTTAGTTTCATTTTTCTAATTTCACCAGAAATATATGAATTAGTATTTGATTTCGATTTTAAAAATCAGTATTCTATAAATTTTATATACAGAGTAACTTAGTTTCATAGAAAGTACGAAAGTTGAAATACTTTCTCCGTCGGTTTTAAATATTTTCAAACTCAAAATTGACATGAATTCATCGAGTTTATGTCAAAATAATTACGAATATCATAAACTACTTAAAAAGTACTACTAACTGGTTGTAAGATTTATTGTTTTCAAAACTAAATTAAATGAATCATGTCAATCTTGAATCCGAAAGTGTTTGAAATTAATATTGGCCTTACAATTTGTAAAGGGAGTACAAATTAATTACATCGCCCGGAAGCTATATAATAAAATGCCTAGAGCATAAGTGATCTTGGCATTTATATCAAGTCATTTAAAGTTAAGACAGAAATAGGACTGAAGATGAAACTCATGAAGATGACTTGTAACAGTCTAACAAGAGAAAGTAACCAAAGCGCAAGGCAGTGTTATAGTTGACAAAAATACTACTGAAGATGGAACCATTGTAATTATTTGGGGCTGCTTTCTGTCTTAACTCTTTTTTCTTTCTTTTTTTTGCTACATTAACACACACCACACACAACACACACCCTTCTTACTGCCATCAAGGATCGAACCCTGGCGAGTCATACCGCTGAGCGGCCAAATACCATGCGATAAAAAATTTGGACCATTTCTCAACTTGTGTGTCATCCTTGCATAGGGGTCATGCTAATCTTCTCTGTATCGTTTCAATTTTATCGGATGTCCCCGAGGGGACATTTTACACAGGTGCGAGCCTATAGAACAGATGAAGAAAACGAAAAACTGTCGGATGAAGAAAACGACAAGTATGAGTTTTTTTTATAAATAATGGCGTAGTTGTTACCATTAAAACTGTTGGAATACCCGGTGGTTAAAGTAAAGTAATACGCGTTGTTGCACAGTAGCATACGATATTGCACAATAATTCTAATTATTGATTCTTACGTAAGAAGTCACTACTCAATAATTATTACAGTAATTATTGTTCAATATTTTATTTTATTGATTCAATAATTGCTACGTTGATATTTTATATTATTGATTCAATAATTTTCACTGCACAGTATTTTTCATTATCAGATCAATAATTCATATTATTTGAATAATATTATTAGATAGCATTATTGGCAATGTCTAAGGAAGTTTTGTCTAGAAAAGGGGTTTGGTCATCTAATTAAGCGTCAGTAAGGAGAAATCCTTATCGAAAAGCCCCCTCTTTCCTGAGAACGACCTGGTTGTCATTATTGTGATTCTATAATATTATTTATGAATAATTAATTATTGATAAAAATGATAAGAAAATATTTATTCAATTGAGACATAAATGGAGGAATTTTTAGAAAGTGACAATTGTTGAAAATTGATATTTTATATTTTTTTGATAAAATAATTCATTCAAATATATTATTATATTACATTATAAATGTATAATGTGATAATATAATAATATAATAACGGTGATATTTTTACAATGAATGCACGATATATGAATAAAATGAGGATGAAGAGAGCAAATTGGGTCCGGAGTATTTTTGTTACAAAAAACATGTTAAATATGTTGGTGGGCCTTATTTTTGACTGAAATTTGATTATAGTCTGCAAGATCATCCGTATGTGGATTTTGGTCATTTTTCGTTTAGAATTTGGAAAATCTTTCTTCTACAAAATTGTAGAGAATTAAATTTCTTATAGAATAGATATAAAATTCATATTTTTTTGATAAAGGGCTATTTATTACTCCCTCCATCCCTGGATAAAAGTCCTTATTACTATTTTGGGTTGTCCCATATTAAATGTCCACTTTCTTTTAATAACCAAACTTTTATACATTTTTTTTCTATTATGCCCGTAGCATTAAATATCTCATACTTTTCTTATTCTAATTCTCTCTCCATATTTAATGACATTATTATGGGCAATTTTGTCATTTTATTCCTCTTTTTAATATGCGTGAAAAGTCCACCAGAACTTTTATCCTGGGACGGAGGGAGTATGAATTATTGAAGTTCCGGAATATTGGGTTCGAATTGATTTTTGTTACAATAAATGCTAAAACATGTTTTGTGAGTTGGTGGGCCCCACTTGTTGTTGTAAAATGCTAAAATCTGATTTCAAAGTGGACGTAGGAATTTTTTTTATAAATAATAATATTTTATTAAATTTTCTACTTTGACATTTTAAGCATTTTCCTATAAATAGGGTGTTTAGGTTAGAATTGAAAATCACACCAGGATCAGAAGTTTCTCTCTCTATAATATTGAGCATATATTTGTGAGTATTTAGATATCTTGAGTGTTGTTATACAGTGCAAGTTTCTTTCAGTATTACATCCGATATTCTAGTCAGAAGTATTATTCTTTTGAGGTAAGGGATGTTATTTTTTTCGTAAATGATGTTATTTCTTTCAATATCATTACGCCGAAATATTGGTATGAAATTTATTATAAAAATTTTACATTTTCATGTTGAGATTACTATTCACGTATATGACACTATTCACGTATACAATACTATTCACGTATACGACACTATTCACAGAAAAATTAAATTTTCTTTTATGTGTCCAAATTATCTGTTATGGTTCATATCTTTGATTGGATCTATGTTTTGAACTTTATTCTTGAATTTTGCTCCACAATTGATTATTCTGGAGTATTATTGAACTTGAATAAACTAAAGTACGAATATCTAATCTTTGTCCTTTTATCTCTGGATTCATTTTCATGAAAATATTTTTATCATCCTCGGTCCTAAATGGTGATATAATTGAATATATTTGGCCTTTAGTGCAAAGATGAATGATTACCTGATGAATATCTTTGGCCCGTAGTGCAAAGATGGACAGGTGTTGAGATGAACATGACCAACTGGTGATACGAATGAATATCTTTGGCCCATAGTAAAAAGATGAATATTTGATTCAAGATGTATATTGATTGATGTTACAGGGATACAATATTGATGATGAAATTTTAAATCATAGAAGATAATAAAATTCATTCTCTACTTAACTCTTCTAATGAATTGTTATTTTTGCTGCAGTTGTTGATCTAAAACTTATTGTCTATTATATTCTATCATATTTTTCCCCGTTGAGGACTAAAGATAATTTGTTCTACATTATTTTAGCCATTATATTCTTTACTGGGCTAGTTGAGCTCACTCTTTTCCTTTTTGTTCTATTTTTCTTCTCAGGAGGCGAGAATATAGTTGGGACTAGTCGGGGGTGTGGAGTGATGGTTCAAGACAGTTGTTATAGCCGTCTTCACTATTTTTTAAAATAGTGTATCAATAATTATAATAAGGACTTTATTTGAGTTTGGATATTGTCTAGAAGACAATATTTGTATTTAAACTCACATCATATGTGTTGTCGTATTTTGCACGACAGTTGGATTAATGAAGTTTGTATTTAATTTTTGTACCATGTATTTAGCGACTCAGAATGGGTTGTGTGGACCTATTTTGGGGGCGTCACACTATAACTATGGAAATAAACTCCTAATAGGTAATTAATTATTATGGAAAGAAATCCTAATAGATAACAACTTAATTACATATCATAAAAGAATTGTTTACCATACAAAAAATAAACCCCATCTAAAATGAGAATTATTAAAATTAATAATATTCAAGCCAGTTCCAATCCTCCCGAAGTCATGTCACCTTCCCGAAGTCATAACGCCATTTTTCGCATCTAAAGACCTATAGTACTATATAGTACATATAGTACTCCCATGTTCCCATTCCCCACCCCCTAAATCATTTACCAACATCACAAATATATATATATATATATATATATATATATATATATATATATATATATATATATATATATATATATATTCTTTCCTCGCCATTAAGGCATCTAAACCCACTTGAATGCTAAATATATATATATATATATATATTACTATATTCATAACACACTATCTAAAAATACGTAGGCGGGGGTCCATAAGCAAAATTTACAATAAATACTATAACAATAATTGAACAAAACTAAGTGACTTCTTATGTAAGCATCAATAATTAATACTGTGTGCTACTTATGCAACCACGCAGCAGACATCTTGACTTTTTTAACATCAGGTGTTTCAACAGTTAATGGTAAAACTTCCGTCGTTATTTTCATAAAGTATTTTTGTTGTTTTCTCAATCCGACAATAATTTCGTTGTGGGGTCCACCAATGATTGTGCCGTTGTACGAATATTTCCTGTTAAAACGAATATTTCCCGACCAATCGAATATTATATAACAACTTGTGTACTTTGCAAAATTATAAATATTACCCACAACTATAACATTATATCAATTTCACTCCATAATATTCAAAAATAATATTTATAGAAAATTCATCTTTATTCAAAAAAGTTGGGGTTTTACAATCTCCCCTTCTTATGAAATTTTGCCCTCGAAATTAGGGTGCATACCTGGTATATCGAAGAGGTAAGGATACCTTGATTTCATTTCAGATTCTAACTCCCAAGTCATTTCCTCAACATCGTGGTTTCTCCACAAAACTTTGACTTGAGGTATAACCTTGGTGCGTAGAATATGTTCCTTCTTATCCAAGATTTGAACAGGAACCTCTTCATACGTCAAATCTTCCGCTATTTCATCCGGTTCTAACTCAATAATGTGGTTCGGGTCTTCCACATATTTACGTAGCATGGATATGTGAAAACGTTATGAACACGAGACATACTTGGCGGTAAAAGCGAGTCTATAGGCCACGCCCTACTCAATCGAGGATTAAAATGGGTAGATGAATCGAGGATTGAGCTTTCCTCTCTTTCCAAATCTCGTAACTCCTTTCCATGGAGCAACACGTAACAACACATGATCTCCTATATCGAATTCCACATCCTTTCGATGAAGATCGGCATAACTCTTTTGTCGATCTTGTGAGGTTTTTATCGTTCTTGGGATCATTTGAATCTTTTCTCGTAGTCATACGTACCAACTCCTAGTCCCAACAATGTTGCTTCTCCCACCTCATCCCAACATCTTTGAGAGCGACACTTTCTTCCATACAACGCCTCAAATGGAGCCATGCCAATACTTGCTTGATAAGCTTTGTTGTTGTAGGAAAACTCCACCAATGGTAAGAACTTGTCCCAACTTCCCTTGAAATCAAGGACCACAGTCTTAATAGATCTTCAAGAGTTTGAATAGTCCTCTCCATTGTCTGGTCCAAATCGAGGATGATATATGCCGAAGCTAAATCAGAAATCTGCGCCCATAGCTTTACGCAAACTAACCCAAAATCGTGAAGTGAATCTTGAGTCTCTATCAGAAACTATGGATATTGGCATACCATGCAGTCTTACAATCTCGTTTATGTACATACGAGCAAGACGTTCAAGTGTATAAGTTTCTCGTATCGGTAAGAAATGAGCAGACTTGGTCAATCTATCAACAATGACCCAAATCGCATCTATACCTTGAGAAACCTTAGGAAGACCGGTAACAAAATCCATGGTAATGTGCTCCCACTTTCATTCTAGAATTTCAAGTGGTTGCAATGGACCTTTTGGTACTTGATGCTCACCGACTCGTTGACACGTTAGACATCTTGAGATAAATGTTTCTATCTCTCTCTCTTCATATTGCCCCACCAAAATGTATGTGAAGATCATGATACATTTTGGTATGGATGGATTACAAACGGTGTGTTATTATCGCCTCCATCATGATTTTATACTTTAAATCGTGTCGTTAGAACACAAAGTCCTGGAGTTGACTCAAGTATTCCTTCTTCATCGATTCTTGCTTCTGGCATTACACCTTCTTGCACTTTCTTCCTCATACGCATCAGCTCCGGATCTGTAACTTGAGCAGCTTTAATTTTATCAATTAAAGTCGGTTCTACTCGTATATTCGCCATCATCACATGGGTCCCTGGAGTCTTTATCTATATCTCCATCCTTTGCAAGTCATACAAAATGGGCCTTTGCATTGATAATATTGCACTTTCGTGCAGCGTATGATCTTCTACTCAATGCGCTACGCCTACCATGTTACGCTTTTCGAGGATGGTATTGGATGGTATGATCATAATCTTTCAATAGTTCAAGCCAACATCGTTGTCGCATGTTGAGTTCTTTTTGAGTGAAGAAATATTTGAGGCTTTTATGATCCGTAAAGATCTCCACTTTCTCCCCATACAAGTAATGCTCCATATCTTTAGTGCGAAGACAACAGCTGCCAACTCTAGATCATGAGTAGGATAATTCCTATCATATTCTTTGAGTTTTCGTGAGGCATAGGCTATGACTTTCCCATGTTGCATGAGAACACATCCTAACCCTTTGCCCGAAGCATCACTGTAGATGACAAATCCCTCCGAACCAGATGGTATTGTCAGAACAGGTGCTGAAATGAGTCTCCTCTTGAGTTCTTGAAAACTCTTCTCACATTCCTCGCTCCAACCAAACTTTGTATCTTTCCAAGTCAGCTGAGTTAGTGGAGTAGCGATTCGAAAAAACCCTTCTACGAATCTCCGATAATAACCAGCTAAGCCGAGAAAGCTACGTACTTCGGTCACTGATTTAAGTTGCTCCCAGCTTTGAATAACTTCAATCTTTGCTGGGTCAACAGATATTCCATGACTTGATACCACGTGCCCAAGGAATGCTACTTCCTCAAGCTAGAACTCACATTTCTTTAACTTGGCATAAAGCTTGTATTCACGAAGCTTTTGGAGTATCAACCTCAAGTGTTACTCATGATCTTCACGGCTTTTGGAATAAATAAGGATGTCATCAATAAAGACGACCACAAAGTGATCCAAATATTCCTTGAATACTCGGTTTATCATATCCATGAAGGCAGCAGGAGCATTAGTTAATCCAAAGGACATGACTAGGAATTCATAATGCCCGTCTCGGAGTTCTCGAAGTCGTCTTTGGAATGTCATCGGTTCTAATCTTCAATTGGTGATATCCGGAACGAAGATCAATCTTTGAAAAGAATTTGGCTCCTTGCAACTGGTCAAACAGGTCATCAATACGTGGCAATGGGTACCTATTTTTGATGGTGACATGGTTCAACTCCCGATAATCAATACAAAGTCGCATACTCCCATCTTTCTTTTTCACGAATAGAACAGGAGCACCCCAAGGAGAAGTACTAGGACGAATGAAACCGATGTCTAACAATTCCTGTAGTTGGGTCTTTAACTCCTGAAGTTTAATAGGAGCCATTCGATATAGGGCTTTGGAAATAGGTTTTGTACCAGGTTCAAGGTCGATATAAAATTCAATTTCACGCTCTAGGGGTAGGCCAGGAAGTTCTTCAGGGAATACGTCAGGAAATTCATTAACAATAGAAATATCATTCAAAACTGACGTATTTTTGTCCGTGACATGAGCTAAGAAAGCTTGACATCCGTTTTTTAATAAACGAATAACTTTATGGCTTGAGATGACAGTGATTGATTTTAATGGTTTGGTTGCTTGAATTCGCATAATAGGTTGATTAAGAATATGAAAGCTAACAACCTTACGAAAATAATCAATTTTTGCATGATGAGTAGTTAACAAATCAATCCCTAGAATTACATCAAATGCAAGTATTTTCAATGAAATAAGATCGACGAGTAATGTGTGGGTACCAACTTGAACCAAACAAGACTTATAAATAGTGGATGTAATGAAGATTTCTCCCAACGGAGTTTCTACAGATAAGTCAAAGTCTAATTTCTTCGGAGTCAAATTTAAATGTTGAGCGCAAGTAGGAGAAATAAAAGAATGGGTAGAACCGGTATCAAATAAGGTATAGACTTCGCTAGAGTTTATGATAAGCTTACCCATGATGACCTCATTCGGGTTCCTTGCTTTCTGGGAGGTCACAACAAACGCTCTCCCTTGCACTACCGGCTTTGACTTTTCTGGGACGGCCTTTGATGCCTCCATCCTGGCTGAACTTGTCTTCGGTGAACGACAAAATCGGGCTAAGTGACCTTCTCTTCCATAATTATAACATGCTTTGGACGACATCGCGAAGTTTGGACTGATGTGTCCCTCCCCTCAGCATTTGAAGCATATGATAGGTGGTCGTTCTCCTTCCTTAACAACAGGTGTTGGTGCTGACGTCCTTCCATCATTGTTGAATCTCCTTTTCTTGAAATGTCCATTTTTACTATCTTGGCCATGATTACCACCGAAGTGGTTACCATTTTTGGCATGTTGATTCCCTCCACGTTTGTTGTCACCGTTTCGATGACTGATACCACTGGTATTTTCATCTTTGTCATTTGCTTTCTCTAGGTTATATTGACTCGTTCTTCGTGCTCCAATAACTGAGCCCTATTTACAACATCTGAGTACAAACACAGTTTATGAGAAATAAGATATTGACGTATCTCCGGTTTCAAACTTGTTAAAAACATTCGCGTCATTCGCTCCTCATTATCGACCAAATGGGATGCAAACCGGGATAACTCCGCAAATTTAGCCTCGTATTGCGACACGATCATATTATTTTGTTCCAATTTGATAAACTCCACTTCTTTCATGTGACGAATACTCTCGGGAAAGTACTTGTCGTTGAATAGCTCTTGGAACTTCTCCCAAGACTTTCCCACCAGTAATCTGCCTCTTCACGCAACATGAAGGTGGTGAAGGGAACCTTTTGCTCCTCGGAGCATCCCAAGACATCAAATATCTTGGTGATCTGCTTTATCCATGCTTCCGCTTGCAAGTGGTTTTGGCTCACCAATAAACTCGGTGGTCCCAAATCCTTGAATCGCTTAGCGGTGGCCAGTCAGGGAGTTTCTAGTGTTTCCACCTACATTTTGGGCAGAGCCGCTCTGCGATGATGTTGCATGAATTGCATAAAGCCTCTAAACAATCCATCATTCATCATTTGGTCGGTGTTGTTTTTTGCATGAGGATTGTCTCCTTCACGATGCACATTCTCCTCGATTATTGATATGTGAGACTCTCAGCGCCTCTCTTGTGCTCCATTGTTATTCTCAACATTCTCGGATGTCATTTTCAGACATCTCGCCACAAAACAAAGGTTAATTAACATATAACATATTATCCCTATACTTTGACCGACCAATTAAATACCAAATAAACTTAGGTAGGTCATACTAGCGAAGAATTCCCCGTCTCTCCCCTCTAGTTCTAGTCTCACATCTTAGCCGTGGATTATATCCTAAGCTTTGATACTAACCGTGGCGCCCCAAAATAGGTATACATCACCTATTACGAGTCGCCAAATACATGGTACGTAATACAAATACAATCTTTAATATACAACAAGAGAGTCATGAGTTTTAATACAAATCATCTTCTAGACAATATCCACTCTCGAAATAAGTCCTCATTACATTTATTGTCACACTATTTAATGTAATAGTGAGGACTACTAGCTAATACTATTATCCCACCATCACTCGCTTCCCCGACTAAGTCCCGACTCGTTCTCATTTCACGAAGAGAACGGTGAAAGAAAAGAAAAGCTAAGCTCAACTAGCCCGAAGAAATATTATGACTAAGATAATGCGAATAAATTATCATTAGCCTTCAACAATGTTAAACTGATAAAATATAACAAACATCAAGTTTAACAGCAACGAAACAAGTAATCCATTAGAAGAGTCAAGTAGAGAATAAAATCTACTATCTTCTATGATTTAAAAGGTTTTTCATGACTTTTATCGGCCGAGACTCAACAATAATAAATAATTCACATCATCGAATCACCCCGCACTACTTCTGGCGAGGATATTCTTTAGTATCACGACCACAATTATCCATGCACTACGGGCCAAGAATATTTGTGTATTCATTAATGGTCATGATCATACCAACAACTCATCCATCAATGTACTACTACGACCAATGAGGACTTTTACCACATCATTTGTAACATTACGGTCATGATTACATCGAATAATCCACGGTCATAAATCATACCAAGTCCATCTACGCACTTACAAATACAGATGACTTTCAAAAAAATATAAACATGAGGATGATGACAATGATATAAGAATTCAATAAAACAAGTTCAAGAATTAATTTATCCAAGAACTAATAATGTCCACATTTTCAACATGATACTGTTTTGTAGAGTAAAATTTAAGAATGCTCAGAAGAATATTTTCATGAAAAGATACTGGATGAAGCGCAAATATCAAGGATATTCCACTAATTTCATGGAGTATAGAAGTCAAAACTTTAACCAACTGAGTATAATAAAGAATGGAATAACAAAAGAAATCACCATGCATGCGGTACTTCGCGATAGACAAAGTTATTCAACAGAATACTAAATAACGGAACCGGTCAAAGAAATTATGCCGACGGGATGTTCCAACAAAATAATAAAGAATGAAATAACAATGAAAATCACCATGTATGCGGTACTTCAGCATAGACAGAGTTATTCCAACGTAATACTAATAAGATTTTAAATCGAATGCGGCGTGAAAACGTCTGAACATGATATTCCAACAGAATAATAATAAAAACGGAACTAGGTCCGACGTAAAATGCCTGCATGACAGGATATTCCAATGAATAATAAAGATTTTAATCGGTCCCAGGCGTAAAAGCGCATGCATGTGGATATTCCAACGAGAATAGTAAAGGCGGAATAATAGAAGAATGTCACCAAGCATAGGGCGGCCCAGCATATCAAAGTTATTCCAATGTAATAATAAAGTATAGAATAACATAAGTTCTCTTCATGAATACAAAAGAATAACACCCTTACGAGTATAACAAATAATATTCCCTACCTTAAGAAGAAGTGTCTTTGGATATATAAGTAGTGAAGTAGCGAGAATACTTTCTTCTTTCTCTATAGTTTATCTCTCTAGAGTTTCAATGAATTAAATAAGAAAATAATGAAGGAATGAGCTTCTATTTATAGAAAAATGGACGTATAAGTAACTAACTCATGAATCGGTCCAGATTGATTTACTTTAATCGACGGTCCATATTTAAAGCAAAATCTTTTAAATAAAATATAATATATAATATATATTATATATAAATAAGTTCATGGGTTATCACCCCTGACTTCTTCATTGAATCAACCTTGCCAATTTTGTCAAACTAGTACATATATATAAATAACATATAGTACTCCCATGTTCCCAGATTCCCCACCCCTTAATCATTTACCAACATCACAAATATATATATATATATATATATATATATATATATATATATATATATAATATATATACCTTTCCTCGCCATTAAAGGCATCTAAACCCACTTGGATGCTAAATATATATATATATATATATATATATATATATATATATATTACTATATTCATAACACACTATCTAAATATACGTAGGCGGGGGTCCATAAGCCAAATTTATTATAAATACTATAACAATAATTGAACAAAACTGAGTGACTTCTTACGTAAGCATCAATAATTAATACTGTGTGCTACTATGCAACCACGCGTATTACTGTACTTTTAACATCAGGTGTTTCAACAGTTAATGGTAAAACTTCCGTCGTTATTTTCATAAAGTATTTTTGTCGTTTTCTCAATCCGACAATAATTCCGTTATTAGAGTCCACTGAATGATTGTGCCAGTTATGCGAATATTCCTGTTAAAACGGATATTCCCCGACCAATCGAATATTATATAACAACTTGTGTACTTTGCAAAATTATAAATATTACCCACAACTATAACATTATATCAATTTCACTCCATAATATTCAAAAATAATATTTATAGAAAATTCATCTTTATTCAAAAAAATTGGGGTTTTACATAATTCGTTAGTTTTGCTAGAATACTTCTCTTTCAGTTTAGTGAAGATCTCAATGGCCACTTGAATCTTCCCGTTTGTCGAGAGACCATGGATGAAAGTTGTAATAACCCATTTTTTTATAATTAAATATTAATTGATTTTATCTTATACAATTGTATTTAAATTGAATAAATAAATAAATAAATGATTTTGTTTCCCTTTTTTCTTCCTTGTTTTGTTTGGAAAATTTAATTCGTTTAGTAGATAATTAAATAACTGATTAAATTAAAATTGAGAAAGATAATTCCTTTTGTTAAAGTCTTGTGGTAAAATTATTCGAAGCGGGAAGTTACTTGGGAGATAGAGGAGTCTATTCGAATGGAGTATCCACATCTTTTGATAATTAGATACGTTCATTCTTTTGATTCCGGGGACGGAATTCTTTTTAAGGGGTAGGTGATGTAATACCCAGTAAAATAATAAATAAATAAATAAAATTTAAATGCATATTTTAAATTTTTTTTAATTGAACTTTGTCTTTTATTTGGGTCAACTAGTTATTTAATTTGTGTGGACAAATAAGTATTAATAAGAGATAGGTAAATTAATTTAGTACAATTTGGGCCTTAAAATTTATTGGGTTTAATTTAATTAAATGTGGGTAATAATAAATTCTATTATAATTAGGAGAAATAATAAGACAATAAATAAAACCTGTGACGCCCCCAAAATTAGGTATACATCACCTATCTTGGGTCGCCAGATACATGGTACAGAATTCAAATACAACTTACTAATACAACTATCGTGTACAATACGACAAAACATAAACTGTGAGTTTGAATACAAATATTGTCTACTAGAGATTATACAAACTCAAAAGGAGTCCTCATTACAATTATTATCACACTATTTTACGAATATAGTAGAGGACTACTAATGCTATCCTCTTGGACCATCACTCTAGTTCCCAGACTGCTTCGACTTTATATTCTCATTTCAAGAAGAACAAAGTGAAAGAAAGGGTGAGCTCAACTAGCCTAGTAAGAAATATTATGACTAAGATAATGCGTAATAAATTATCATTAGTCTCCAACAATGTTAAACCGATAAAATATAATAGACATCAAGTTTAATCTGCAGTGAACAAACAATCCATTAAAAGAGTCAAGTAGAAAATAAAATCTACTATCTTTTATGATTTAAAAGGTTTTCATCATTTATTATCGCCGAGACTCGACTTAAAAAAAATATTCCACATCATTGAATCACCCCTGCACTACGGCCAAGGATATTCTTTAGTATCACGACCACAATTATCCATGCACTACGGGCCAAGAATATTTGTGTATTCATTAATGGTCATGATCATGCCAACAACTGTCCATCAATGCACTATGGATCAATGAGGACTTTTACCACATCATTTGTAACATACGGTCATGATTACACTGAATAATCCCTGGTCATAATCATACCAAGTCCATCTATACACTACAGGCCATAGATGACTTTCAAAAAAATATATAAATATGAGGATGATGACAATGATATAAGAATTCAATAAAACAAGTTCAAGAATTAATTTATCCAGGAACTAATAACGTCCAATTGTCAACATGATACTGCTTTGTAGAGTAAAATTCAAGAATGCTCAGAAGAATATTTCCATGAAAAGATACTGGCTGAAGCGCAAATATCAAGAATATTCCACTAATTTCATGGAGTATAGAAGTCTAAACTTTAACCAACTGAGTATAATAGAGAATGGAATAACAACAAAAATCACCATGCATGCGGTACTTCATATAGACAGGTTATTCCAATAGAATAATAATAACGGAACGGTCGGTAAAATTATACCGAAGCGGAAGTTCCAACAGAATAATAAAGAATGGAATAACAACGAAAATCACCATGTATACTGCGATGCTTAGCATGACAAGTTATTCCAATGAGAATACTAATAAGAACGGAATCGGTCCCAGTAAAAAGCGCATGCAGACGGGATATTCCAAATGAAATAATAATAAAGATTTTAACCCGAATCCCAAGTAAAACGCATGATGTGATATTCCAATGTAATAATAATAAAGATTTTAACCAGTCCGCGTAAAACACACAGACAGGATATTCCAACAGAATAATAAAGACGAAATAATAGAAGAATGTCACCAAGTATAGGGTAGACCGCGTATACATGTTATTCCAACAGAATAATAAGAAATAGAATAACAACAGTTCTCTTCATGAATAAGAAAGAATAACACCCCTTACCGTAAAAGAACTGAAAATAAGAGTAGTTAAGTAGCAAAAAACTTTTCTTCTTTCTCTCATAATTTTCTCTCTCTGAGTTTCAAAGTTGAATTAAATAAATAATAATGAAGGAATGAGCTTCTATTTATAGGAGAATGGAAGAAATCTTGTTCATGGATGAAATAATTTTGCAAATATACGTATCAAGGTTTTGATATCACCAATGCAAAAATTCAATCAACTAACCAATAAGATTACAAAAAAAAATTAAAATATAATACATATATATAAACACATGTTTTCAACTTATATATATCCATATTATATATACACCACTTAATTTTTCTCCCTCATAACCAACATCAATCCCCCACCCATCCAATAATCAAATTCACTACACTCTTACACATCACTATCACACTACCACTTTTCCACCATTTTCCACTCACACACACATCACACACCTATCATTTTCACATATCACTTTCTCCCACCATATACTCAATACATACATATACCTCCATACTTATACTCTTCCATTTTCAAAATTATTTTTCCAACACATATGGGCCCCACATGTGGGCCCCACCTTTAAATAATTTTCTACCGATTATTTTGAAAAGTGGGTAAATAGGAATCCATAAAATAAGCAAACTTCATAAAAATCACCTTAATAATTTTAACAACATTTATCATCTTTATTACAATTCACAATATTAATCGACCAGGTCGTTCCCAGGAAAGAGAGGGCTTTCCAATAAGGATTTGTCCCTATTGGCGCGCAATTAGGTGACCAAACCTCTCTTTGACAGAACTTCTAGACATCGTTAATATTGCAAATAATAATATTAATAATTTTGTCGTCTCAATTATTAATTTTAACAATATATAAAAATATCGACAATAATTGAATCAAATACCGTGAGATACTATGCAACAATTACTGTAGCAATAATTGAACAAAACTGAATGACTTCTCACGTAAGCATCAATAATCAATCTGGTGTCTTCTTATGCAACCACGCCAGACATCAGTCTTTTTACTTTACTACCAAGTAGTTCAACAAAGATCAACGGTAAAACTTCTGCCGTTATTTTCATAAAAATATTTTTGTCATTTTCTCAATCCGACATAATTTTGTTTTGGGGTCCACCAATGATTGCGCCGTTGTACGAATATTCCCTGCTAAAACGAATATTCCCCGACCAATCAAATATAATATAACCACTTGCATACTTAGCAGAATTTATAAATACTACCCACAACTATAACATTATATCAAATTTATTCCATAATATTCAAAAATGATAATTATAGAAAATTCATCTTTATTTATAAAAGTTGGGGTCTTACAAAATCTAACCCTCCTCATCTTATGCGAACTAGAAAAAAAAAAAAAAGAAAGATTGCGGCGGCTGAGAAAAGGATATTGAATTGTGAAGGATACAACAATCATGTAAGTTTATTATTTAATAGTTATACATACATAGCAGTATTGCATGGCTGTGATTATGAAAGAAATAAACTAATAGGATATGTAAATTTGATATTACATCATGGTGTACTCTCAGTTTTCCAAAATAAATATCATTTTGGATGCTTGTTAACCACTGTCAGTCATCTTCTATCACTTTATGCTTGAGAAGAAGTAATGAAGAAGTAGGTGAATTTAGGTATTGTGGTGGTCATCTAACGGCCCATCAATCATCATTTCATATAAGTATTAATTAGGAGGAGAAATCCCTTCTTTACTTTTTCAATTATATAAAAGAATTAAGGACATTTTTTTTGAAATTTTTAGAACATGTGGCCAACCGTCCATACATTCGATTAATTAAGATCTTTTAAAAAAATGACTAAAGGATTATTTATAATTTAATTTCGGTTTATTTTGTAAATTAATATAATTGGAGAAATTAATTTCATAGTAATATAAATTATAATTAGTAAGTAACTTATAATTGTATTATTATTACTTTTTATTAGATCGGACGGAGGGAATTTAAAGAGTTATTTTGGAATATCTTGGACATGGCGAGATGTCCCAGGACTTTCGGAGGCAACATCATAACTTGATATAAGGATGGATTAATAAATACTATCTTTGTTGTAAACTATTAGTACGAATAAGTTCGAAGTGGAGAGTTGTACCAACTTGAAAAATAAATCTAATACTTGCAAACATGCGTAGAAGAAGGTCGATTGGGATTAATAGGCGTTATGGTCTACTTAAAGCAATGAACCTCTTAGAACTTGAGGAAGAAAGATTATGAATAAGCTAGCGTTGGTCAATAGTATGAGCATGTTAGTGTACTTAGTTATGAGTTTTGATTGGTACAATGGATAGAAAGAAAAATGTGTTATGTGTACATGTTATTGATATATATCAAGTGTGTTTGGCTAATAAATACACATACTTACATGAATAGGACATACATAGTTTCGTTGAGGTGATTTTTATTTATTAGTAGTAATCAACGCTAAAGGCAAGTTCCTATCCCTAAAAACTTGTTACTTATATCATGCAAGTTTTCTATCCCTAACTTATTATTATTGTTGGGCAAGTTCCCTAACCTCACTCAAATTTACATTGAGCAAGTATCCAAACACTATTATTATTGTGTTGCAAGTTCCTTAAATTCACACACTTTATCGTTGAATTGTTGTCATATCAATCATATTTTATCAAGCAAATATCTTCTGCTTCATTCAAAATCACTTGTATACCTTGGCGTTGTTGTAAGCATTAGACTTATCATTCCTAAATGCATGATGAAAAAGCTATACAAGCCCTTGATTAAACTAGACTATTATTATGAGTTAAAGAGCTATCCAAACCGATTGATTTGAAAGCGGACTCTTCGAGATGAACAACCCTCATAGAAGGGAAATTATATATTGTCGAGAGGCAACCGTGCGTCTTTATGAGTATGATTAAATGTTATGCATAACATAGGGTACTTTAAATTGATCACTGATGTACTTTCGTGGATGTTGGATTACAATGTAATCTGCTAATTCTAGTAAGAGTTTTGGTCCTTAGTGGATTGCTTTTCGATACCCAATTATGTTGAACCTCGAAATGAGTAAATCCACGAAATTTTGTTGATATCCTTCGGTCCATAGTGACACCTATTGAATACTCTTGGTATCCTTGATATCCTTGAACTACCAATTATTATTATACCCTTGAAAGATCTAAATGATATAAGCTGCTTGTTCTTCTAGCTATATTGCTTCTTTGGGCAAACTTGTTGCTCATTCTTGCTTCTGAAACATTACAGATTAAAAGCGAGCAAGCGCGGTATTTCGAGAAAGGACAAGGAAAGGGGCAAGGCGCGAGAATAACTTAGTCCCTAAGACTAGAAGTATTATTATTGTTGTTATGATTATTATGATGTATTCAAGAATGATTAAGTTGTGTTAAGCTAATCACGTAATTGTTGTAATCTCTTGGTTACGGTACCTTGGGACGTGAATATTTATATTACATCAATGTAAATTATTCTATTATTTTCGTTGTTAATGATGTTGTAAGATATTCGTAGTAGCACGTGATGCACCAAAAATTCAAGATGTGGGTGTCTCGAAATTTTGGGGCGCCACAAAGTTAGTATCAAAGCCATAGTTATAAACCTTAGGAACGCGAGAGCCCTTAGATTATAACTTAGGAGAACTCGAGAAGATAGAAAGGGCCGAAACTCATATAGAGTTTTCATAGAGATGGACTTAAGCGTGTTACGAATATAACTTCATTCTATGAATGAACTTATGATTCTAATGGAGTTGTTGGTTGTTTTGTCTTGTGTCGATGATTGTAGGATGACCGACATGGGAGGACCTAGCCGAGTAGTAGAAGAGGAGCCGCGTGACATACACGTGGTATATGAGGCACCATTGATAGCAGAACCTATATCAACTGTAGTTCATATCGATGATGATGACGAGGAAGAGGAGATAGAGCCAATACCAAGAGTGATCCGGAGGAGGAGCGTATGGTGGATGAGCCCATGGGGGACTCAACGAGGCTACTTTTGAGGATAGGATGTTGGGGGAGTATGAGGAGCGATTTTAGAGTTAGGGTGCGAGTTGAGAAGTTAGAGGTGAGGCCAAAGACAGATCTGAATTCCAAAAGTCAAGGATGAAGACCACCGGAGAAAGTTAATGATCTGAGAAGATGGAAGTAGAGATTGCTCACCGTAAGGAGGCGGGGAATCCAGGATAGGGCTTTGTTTCACAAGGCGGTGGCTAGGAATGTAGAACTGGCGGGGAAGTTGGAAGAGATGGAGCGAGAGGGAGTTGAGCGAGGGACGAGAAGGAAGGCTATCCGTACTCGATTAAGGATGGAAGTAATGGATAGGATCCATTTGAAGAAAAGTGGAAAGGGCCAATGGTAGAGCTAACGATCTAGAAGATGAAGTGAGGTGCAAAAGGAGAAAGATGAATAGGATGAGCTATGCATTACATGCAGCCATGGAGGGGCTGATTGATGGGGTAAATCACTACCCGACAGAGCGAGGACGGACCCGACACACCATAAGCCAAGATGTGGTGGTGCACATTTCTCGGAGAAGTACCAGAGCGCATGGGCGGAATGATAGATTAAGTCTAGGCGCTAAAAGTTATTAGTTGTAGTTCGTTGTGTAGTGTATTATCATTTGTTGTAATCTTTATGTAGAATATGAGATGTTGTAAACCCCAAACTTTTGAGTTATGTTAGAGGGTAGTATGTTAATGGTTGTCCCCATCTTTTGTGATATTAGGGGATAAGTTGTGTCATTTATAGAAGTATCTTTGGAGATAATCATGTAATGTAACAATTTGGCATATGAATATAAATGATCTTGTTCTGAAATGTATTAAAATCTTATTCATTTTATGGAGAATTGTTTAAGTAATATAATTAGATAATAAAAATGGGAGTGTCATAATGTAGGAAAATGCAGCATGACGTAGATTAACTTTGCTCCGGAAGAGTCGGTTAATGATGAGAGGACAAGTAGATCCCATTCGGAGGCTTGTAGATTTGTTAGGGGAGGCTCTTGGGGAAGAAATGAACAAGTACTACCCGTTCCCCAAGTAGCTCCGTTACCATGAAACTTCAAGGACTTTAAGAGTGTAGGACCTCCGAATTCATAGTACTACTGGATCCTATCGTAGTGCAAACGTGGATCAAGGAAATGGAGAAAGCCTTCGCCATTGCTCGTGTGGGCGAAGACCGAAAAAACGTGTTATTGCATATATGATGAGGGTGAAGCAAACTCTTTGGTGGGAAGCAAATCAACGAGAGAAGCGGGAGAAGGGACTATAACACAGGAAAGGTTTAAGACTTTGTTCTTCGAGAATTACTTCCGAAGAGCATGAAGAATAGGATGGAGGTAAAGTTTCTAGAACTAAAACAAGGAGAGATGACGATTGGCACGATGTGCGCCAGAGTTCAATGAATTCATACGATTCATGACACATCAAGTAGACACCTTTGAAGAAAGGAAATCTCGACGCGTGGTTGGACTAAAACCTTGGTTGTTCAACAAGGTGTCGGTCCTTCAAATCGACTTTTTCGCCACATTATTGGAGAAGCGATAATTGTTGAAGGAGGTAGCGAGGCATTGAGTCAATACAACAAGGAGAAGAAGAACAAGAATCTTTGGAGGAGAGACTCGTGGAGGGAGTAGCAGTGGTGGAAGTTATTTGGGAAAGAGGAAATGGGATAACCGCAACAACGACAACAACACCAACCACCGAAGCATCAACTAGTCAGAAAATTATCAAGGAGGATTTAAGAAAAGAAGCGAAGCTTACTTTCAAAATGTGGAAAAAACTATCAAGGGAATCTTTGGAAGGCGCAACATCTGCTACAACTGCGGCCAAGAAGGGCACATTTCACCTAACTTCCCGAATCTGAAAAGGAGCAAGGGATGTTTTGCGTGTGGCTCAACTGAGCATCAAATCAAGGATTGCCCAAAGAAAGGGAGCAACGGAGGAAGCGGCCAACCGGGAGGGCGACAAGGTGATGATCGGCGGACCAACACAATCCAACCGATAGATTGCGAACCTTTAACATGGTATCAGAGACCTTGATGAATGAAAGGGGCGTGGTGTCGGTATTCTCCCAATCAATAATATAAATGCCTATGTATTATTTGATTCGGTCTTTACCTATTCCTTTATTAATAGAAGAATTTGCTAATCGACTAAACATACTGCGAGCGTTTAGAAAACTCATTGAGCGTAGAAATTGCGAATAAGGAAGTAATTCCCATAGAATTTGTTTATCAAAAGCTGTTGTGCAAACATTAGAGTCACGAACTAAATGTAGACTTAATTACGATTAAACTGGGAGAGTTTGATGTGATATTAGGAATGGATTGGTTATCCAACCACCTTTGCGATAATCGATTGTCGGGAAGAAGAGTGTGAACCTTGGGACCTCAAATCGGTCTAAGGTAGTGTTTCTGATGTAGCTCATCGCTCAAGCAATCGTGTTGCCTTACGATGATGCAGGCCAAGAAATTGTTAAAGAAAGGATGTGTAGGTTATTTAGCCTATATAGTGGACATTCATCAAAAGAGAATAGAAATGAAAGATATATTAGTGGTAAAAGATTTCAAAGACGTGTTTCCAAACGAACTGCCTGGCCTTCCGCCAGACAAAGAAACTGAATTCATAATAGACTTAGCACCGGGAACCGCACCAATTTCGAAAGCCCCATATCGTATGGCGCCAGTAGAAATGAAGGAATTGATGATTCAATTGTAAGAATTACTAGATAAGGGTTACATTCGGTCAAGTGTGTCTCCTTGGGGAGTACCAGTGTTGTTTGTAAAGAAAAAGGATGGATCGATGAGGCTCTGTATCGATTATCGGGAGTTGAACAAAGTGATAATTAAGAATGAATATCCATTGCCAAGGATAGACGACCTTTTCGATCAACTGAAGGGAGCGAAGTGTTTTTCCAAGATAGATTCTGAGCGGGTTATCATCGGTTGAAAGTGCGAGAGGAGGGCGTCTGAAAAGACGGCGTTTGAACTCACTTCGGACATTACGAATTTTTAGTGATGTCATTTGGATTAACCATTGCTCAAAGCTGACATTTATGGGCTTGATGAGCCAGGGTTTTCGAGCCATACTTAGATAAGTTTGTAGTAGTATTTATCGACGACATTTTGATTTATTCAAAGACGAAGGAAGAACGCCTGAACACACGAAGATGGTATTGGAAGCATTGAGAAGGGAAAAGATGTACGCTAAATTTTCAAAATGTGAATTTTGGATGGAAAGGTCCGATTTCTAGGACACGTGATAGATCAAAATGGAATTTCCGTGGATCTGTAAAGGTGGAAGCGGTAAATGGCGGGAACAATAGAAGGCATGACGAAGTTAGGAGTTTCTTAGGTTTATCCGGGTATTATCGAAGATTTATCCAAGATTTTTCTAAGATATAGCAACCCGTTGACCAATCTAACGAAGAAGGCAGAGAAGTTTGTATGGACGGACAAATCGAGGAGAGTTTCCAAGAATTGAAGAGGAGGTTGAGTGAGGTGCTGTATTATCATTACCAGATGATCACGGAGGATTTGTTGTGTATAGTGATGCATCGCATAGAGGACTTGGTTGTGTCTGCTAAATGCAACATGGCAAGGTCATTACATATGCCTCACGACGGTTAAAAGATTTCAAAAATACCCCTACCCATGACTTGGAGTTAGCGGCGGTAGTCTTTGCATTGAAGATTTGGAAGCACTATTTGTATGGAGAAAATGTGAGATATATACGGATCACAAGAAGTCTCAAATATATCTTCACACAGAAGGAGTTGAACATGCGACAAAGGAGATGGTTGGAACCGATCAAGGATTTCATTGTGAAATTCTTTATCACCGGGAAAAGCAAGCGTCGTGGCCGGCGCTTTGAGTAGAAAAGGAAGGGAGAAGTTATTCAAATTGACAACTCAAGAGGATTTAATAAGAGAAATGGAAAGGTTTGAAATAGAGGTGGAGGAACCAAGAGAAGCGGAAGGAAGACTTCTCATGATGAGAGCTCACCCGACGTTATTGGATAGAATAAAGGAGGCCAAGAGAAAGATGAAGAATGTGAGAAGATAAAGAAGAGAATAGTAGAAGATAAGGAAGAAAGGTTCAAAGTAGATAAGGATGGTATATTGAGATTCGAGGGTCGGAGTATAGGTGCAAATTGTAATCGAACTAAGAGAGAAATCCTACATGAAGCACACAATCGGCGTATTTAGTACATCCAAGAGCACAAAAAATGTCTGGGATCTTGACACCATTTTGGTGGCCTAATTTGAAAAGAGAGGTTGCAGAGTGTGTTAGCGGATGTCTTACTTGTCAAAGAGTTAAAGCGAGAACACCGGAGGCCAAGTGGACTACTTCAACCGTTGGAAATACCGAATGGAAATGGGAGCACATTACAATGGATTTCGTGGTTGGACTTAGGTTACGTAAGAGTTTCACGATGCCATTTGGGTTATTGTGGACCGACTAACAAAAATGACTCATTTTCTACCCATCAAGATTCGATCCAATTTGAACCCGTTAGCAAATTTGTATGTAAAAGAAATTGTATCGCGACATGGAGTCTGCGGTGTCGATTGTCTCCGTCGAGATCTGCGTTTCACGTCAAAATTCGGAAAAAGTTTGCGAGGAGCGGATGGGAACTCAATTGAGATTAGTCACGCTTATCACCCTCAAACCGACGGGCGAGTGAACGAACCATACAAGCGTTGGAGGACATCTTTGAGAGCTTGCGTGATGGACTTCAAGGGAATTGGGACGACCATTTACCATTAGTAGAATTCGTTTACAATAATAGCTATCATGCGAGTATCGGTATGCCGCCATATGAAGCTCTTTACGGGGAGAAAGTGCAGGGGCGCCATTATGTTGGGATGAAGTGGGAGAACGATGACTTTTGGGACGAATTAGTCCAAAGAAACTACCGTGGTAGAAACAATAAGGGGCAAATTGGTAGCAATCAAGATCGCCAAAGAAGTCTGGCAGATTGCATCGTCGTAGGCAAACGAGACTTTGAAGTGGTAGTTTTGTGTTTTTGAAGGTATCTCCTTGGAAGGAAAGATCGATTCGGAAAAAAGGAAAATTGAGTCCGGGTTCATAGGGCCATTCGAGATATTGAAGCGAGTGGGCGACGTGGCATACAAAGTTGCTTTGCCACGAATTGGAACACATCCACAACGTGTTTCACATTTTCGTACTCTGACCATACAAGTTCGATTATAAGCACGTAATTTCCTATGAGCCCATTCAAGTAGAGAAGAATCGGCATATGAAGAAATTCTGTGAGGATAATAGATAAGAAAGAACAAATGCTAAGAAACAAAGTTATATCTTACATTAAGGTTGTTTGGCGAAACCACGATGTCGAAGAGGCCACGTGGGAATTAGAAGATAGGATGAGGAGAGACTATCCCCATCTTTTAAGTATAACCCCTATCAATTTCGGTGGAATTTTTATAAGGGAGAGGATGTAATACCCGTAAATTTTATGATTTAATTTTATTATTAAATAGAGCCGATGAATTATTTATTTTATAAATGCTTACGTGGCATGAGGAGAGTAACTCAATTGAATTAAAATTGAAATGTTGATGATCGATAAGATAGGTTCATAAAATGTCTTGTGTGACACAATGATGGACTTAGTGAAGGATGATTAAGTATTTGCATGTTTAAAGTCCAAATAATAAATTGGGAGTCTAGCCCAATAAGTTAATTGATGGACTGTTAAGTTAGCCCAATAAACTTGGGATATTTAGAATCCATTCGGAATCCAACAAAATAGTTAACTGAGAGTACAAGGTATTGGTTAAATTAAAATGTGGCGTGAGGCAGTGGGCCTGACCGACTAGCCCTTGTCTATGTCTGAGATATGCTCTCTTGTCCCCAAATTAGGGTCACCAAGTACAAAGAACAGTAGCCTAAACTCTCTTTACGCAAATTTTCAAAATTTCTTAATCCTAGGCATTCCTGGCTAGCTAAGTGGTTTGGTATGGAGTGATTGAACAACTCCTTAAATAACCATTGTTCATTTCTATTGCACCATGAATCCCAACATTGGGTAAAAAGCAAGTGTAAGTCCATGTTTTCTCTTTAAATACAAGCCACTGGGGTAGTCTGTTTTAGTGATAAGAGTGTTGGAGAAATCGAGTAAAGAATTCTTAGTTCTTAAGCATTACCAAATCGATTATGTGAGATATCAAGGTTAAAGCTCGAGAAGGTATAATTTCTACTCCATTCTTAACTTGAGTCTTGTTGATTCTCGATTATTAGGTTAAATATGATGAGTTAGCATGATAAAGGGTGTTTAGAAAGTTTACCTTCGTGCATGAATCGTTAAAAAAATTATGCAGAATCAAGTTGTGACTACTCTGCAAAATGCGAGCATGTTCATTTTATACGAAATCCATAAGTGCATTAATTGCCGTGCCAAGAACCAACCGATGGGTTCGGTCATGTTAGACCATGCATTAAGAAATTCCCTTAGGTTGTATGCATATAGTAAAGTCTTAAATTAACTTAACGAACTTAAACTTTGTCAAAGTAGTGTGGACCAAGTCTCTCAAGGAGGCTGCTTGGACAGAGCGTAATGTCTTCGGACAAAGCACGATGTCTTGGACAAAGCGTAATGTCTTGGACAGAGGCGTAATGTCTTGGACAAAGCGCGATGTCTTGAGACGGAGCGTAATGTCTTGAACAAAGCACGATGTCTTGGACAAAGCGTGATGTCTTGAGCAGAGCGTAATGTCTTCGGACAAAGCGTGATGTCTTGGACAAAGCGTGATGTCTTCAAACGAGCGTAATGTCTTGGACAAAGCGTGATGTCTTGAATGAAGCGCGATGTCTTGAACGAAGCATGTTGTCTTCGAACAAGTCATAATATCTTCGGACATGGCGAGATGTCACGGGACTCGAGACAACATCATAACTTGATATAAGGATGGATTAATAAATACTCCTATCTTTGTTGTAAACTATTAGTACGAATAAGTTCTAAGTGGAGAGTTGTACCAACTTGGGAAAATAAATCTAATACTTGCAAACATGCGTAGAAGAAGGTCGGTGGGATTAATAGGCGTTATGGTCTACTTAAAGCAATGAACCTCTTAGAACTTGAGGAAGAAAGATTATGAATAAGCTAGCGGTGGTCAATAGTATGAGCATGTTAGTGTCTGGGTTATGAGTTTTGATTGAGTGCAATGAGATAGAAAGAAAAATGTGTTATGTGTACATGTTATTGATATATATCAAGTGTGTTTGGCTAATAAATACACATACTTACATGAATAGGACATACATAGTTCGTTGAGGTGATTTTCGCTATTATTAGTAGTAATCAACGCTAAAGGCAAGTTCCTATCCCTAAAAACTTGTTACTTATATCATGCAAGTTTTCTATCCCTAACTTATTGTTATTGTTGGGCAAGTTCCCAACCTCACTCAAATTTACATTGAGCAAGTATCCAAACACTATTATTATTGTGTTTGCAAGTTCCTTAAATTCACACACTTTATCGTTGAATTGTTGTCATATCAATCATATTTTATCAAGCAAATATACGCTTCTATTCGAAAATCACTTGTATACCTTGACGTTGTTGTAAGCATTAGACTTATCATTCCTAAATGCATGATGAAAAAGCTGCACAAGCCCTTGATTGGCTAGACTATTATTATGAGTTAAAGAGCTATCCAAACCGATTGATTTGGTGCGGACTCTTTGAGATGAACAACCCTCATAGAAGGGAAATTATATATTGTCGAGGGAACCGAGCGTGCATACATGAGTATGATTAAATGTTATGAATAACATAGGGTACTTTTAAATTTGATCACACGATGTACTCGTGGATGTTGGATTCTGATGTAATCTGCTAATTCTAGTAAGAGTTCTTGGTCCTTAGATATTTTCGGTGCCCAATTATGTTGAACCTCGAAATGAGTAAATCCTAAAATTTTGTTGATATCCTTGGTCCATAGTGACACCTATTGAATACTCTTGGTATCCTTGATATCCTTGAACTACCAATTATTATTATACCTTGAAAGATCTAAATGATATAATCGCTTGTTCTTCTAGCTATATTGCTTCTTTGGGCAAACTTGTTGCTCATTCTTGCTTCTGAAACATTACAGATTAAAGCGCGAGCAAGGCGGTATTTCGAGGAAAGGACAAGGGAAAGGGCAAGCGTGAGAATAACTTAGTCCTAAAGACTAGAAGTATTATTATTGTTGTTATGATTATTATGATGTATTCAAGAATGATTAAGCTATATTAAGCTAATCACGAATTGTTGTAGTAATGGTTCACGGTACCTTGGGGCGTGAATATTTATATTACATCAATGTAAATTATTCTATTATTTCCGTTGTTAATGATGTTGTAAGATATTCGTAGTAGCACGTGATGCACCAAAAATTCTAGATGTGGGTGTCTGAAATTTTGGGGGTGCCACAGATACTCTTGTTAAATTTGATTTGTTCGTTTGTTTCCTTATTTCGAATTATGTTATGATTTCACATAATTGTTTCCTATGAAATAAATATATTAGTTTCATTTTGGAGTTGATACACATGACTCGTATTTGTACTCTTTGAATTAGGTTATCATATTTTCAGAAATTTGTACTATTTGTACCCAAATTTTCAGAAATTATTAAATAAAAATTTAATAATAAAATTATTATTATAAGATGTATCTATTTTAGATTATGTGGTTTGGTGGGTAGAAATTTAATATTCATGAGGTTTAACAGTTAATTTAACTATTGATGAAATTAAACAAAATTGTTATGAAAAGGAAATTAACTATATTATATTAGTTAATTTGATTAAGTTGTAAATTATAGTGTGAGATAATGTAATTGGATTATTATGCCTTGTTGGCAAGGGAAATGTTATGAATTAATTTCATAAATAATGTGAGTAATTCACTTAATTTAAATAGTGTTTTAATATATTTATTTTGATAAAATGAGAGAGTAAATTTATTACATATAATGGTAATATGTTGATGTAATACGATTGTGAGTTTCGTAAATAGTTGAAATATTTATCAAATAAAAAAAATATTTTAGTTAGAATATTTATGGAATAAATATTCGATGGAAATTATTAGGGAATAGTTTTTTTAAGTATGATAATATTGATTTAATTTATGTGAAATGATTTTATAATCGATGCGTATTTTATTAAGCTAATGGAATGGTAATATTCTAATTTAATTAAATAGTTAAATTAGAGATATTATGATTTGATAAATGAAATTAGAGTTCTATTGGTTACATATTTATTCAAATAAAGTGTGTTATTTGTGAACCATATGATAAGGAGAATTATTAATATAAATTAAAAGGAGGTTAAGGGTTCTAGCCAAATATGGCCTTAAGACCTTTTGCCTTTGTAACACCCACGTTAAACTATCAGTTTATTTTATTTACGTGGTTTAGCAAAACAGACCATCCGTTTATTTTATTTACGTGGTTTAGCAAAATAGAGAGAAAGGGAGAGACTTAGAGCAATTCCAGCAGGCTGGAGTTGCCAAAATCCTAGACTATATTTAGTCTAGGAAGCCAATTTTGCTCCAGCAGATGGACTATATTTAGTCGAGCTACTTTTCGTAAGTAACTCAAAAGACTAAATCATGCGAACGAAAATCTCATGGACTATAAATTTAATATAATTAAATGGGAGAGAGGATGAAGAAAAAGAAGAAGGAGATGAAGGTCTTTGTTGAAGAAGATGAAGCTCTGAAGAAGGAGATGAAGGTCTGAGAAGTGAAAGTGAAGAAGAAGACGAACGGATAGAATACAAGTCCCAACGGATAGAATACCAAGTCCCAACGGATAGAAATAAAAAGTCAAAACGGTAATAAAAAAATTCCAACGGATAGAAATTGAAAGGGTAATTGGAAAATGTATAAATATGTACAATAATTCAATTTATTTTACATCTTTCAATCAACTACTCCAATATTTGGCAATTGTAAGTATTTTGTTAATAATAGTTTGTATTTTTATTATATTTGATTTTTGTTTTTTATTAATAATATCTCTTTAATTTAATTTTTAGATGAAAAATCATGGTCATTCGATGTATTATTCTTCATTATTATCTGAAGGTTTCTCACTTGATGATCCAAATTTGTTGGATGAATTTTCAATTCAAACTGATGTACCAATTCAGACTCCCGAAAATGAGTCCATATAAAAAACGAGAAATAAAGGAAATTACACAATTAAAGAAGATGCCCTTCTTGTTTCCGGATGACTTAATGTAAGTATGGATCCAATTCAAGGAAGCGATCGAAACATGGAAGATATTGGAAAAGAGTTCACGAATACTTTCATGAATACAAAATTTTTTGAGTCTGAGCAACATTCTCTTTACTTTGGCAAAACGTTGGTCAACAATTCAACTCGCGGTGAACAAATTTTGTGGAAATTATGCTTCAATTGAAAGAATGCAAAAAAACGGTGTAGGTGAACAAGATAAGGTATTTCAATTTTTTCATGTAAAATTTCATTAAGTTTTATTCTTATATTTTATATTTAATACTTTGTAAATAATTTTTCGATAGATATGTCAAGCATTAGAGATGTTCAAAAATATGCAAAATCAACCATTTGGATTTATGCATTGTTGGAGAATATTAAAGGATGCACCAAAATGGAGAACAGATAATAGTGGAAAAAAAACATAAAAGTAATAGAAAGTTAAGTTCAGCATCATCTTCTCCATCAATTGCAGAAGAAGTAAGTTTGGGTGAAGACGATAGTATTGAAGATACAATCTCTGCAAGATTAGAGAGTCCAATGGGAAGAAAGGCTTTGAAAGCATTATTTAAAAAGGGCAAAGGAACTGGTGATACTAGTACACCTATGGAGTTGAGGTTTGAGAAGTTTGAGCATCAGATGAAATATTTGAACCAACAAAAGAGACAAGAGAACATGGACATAATATATTTTCAAGAGCAAGAGAAGTTGAATATAATGAAAGCACAAGAGGATGAAAGGATCATGATGATTGGCACCGTAAACATGGAGCCTGAAGTAGCTGAATATTACAAATAACGCAAGAAAGAAATCATGAAAGAGTTACATCTAGTAGTTGACTTGCTTATTATTAGATAATCATAATTTGCTTATTATTGTAGTAGAATGTAATGGATTACGCTCCGCCATGTAGTGACCACAAGTGTTGAATAATATCTTCTTGCAGTTTAAAATGAACTTGTTTATCCCTTATGTGATGATTTGCTTCAATGAATTCAAGTAATTGTGGGGTACGCTCATGAGACACTTCTACAGTTAGAATCTCGTCATGTGTATCGTAGGCTGTTGGTTCTTGATTTTCATCTCGTTCATCTTCAACGATCATATTATGTAATATTATGCATGCAGTCATAATTTCTTTTAGTGTTATTTGATCCCAAAATCGCGGGACCACAAACTATCGCAAAAGCGTGCTTGCGATACCCCAAATGCTCGCTCAACATCCTTTCTAAGCGCCTCTTTGAGTCTTAGCAAAATAGTTTTCTTTTATTTCCACGAGGTGCCGAAATGGTTTTAACAAATGTTGCCCATGGGGATATATATAATATCCATCGTGTAATTTCCAATATCCCATCGTGTACTCATTTTCATTAATTGAGTAGTTCACTTTGGTGGAGCACGACCTTGATGAAGCGGAGCAGAGAAGATAGATGATCTCTTCCAAAACGTTAATATCATTATGAGAGACTGGTAATCCAAAAAATGCATGCCATATCCAAAGATCGTATGAAGCCACCGCTTCTAAAATAATTGTTGCCTCATGCACATGTCCAGAATACATACTATGCCACACAACCGGACAATTCTTCCATTTTCAATGCATGTAGTCGATGCTCCCTAACATCCCAGGAAAACCACGCTCTTCAGCTTTTGATAGCAATCTAACGATGTCATTACTATTGAGGGATCTCAGATATTCATCACCAAAAATTGAAATGACTGCTTTTACAAACCTTTTAAGACTCAATATAGTCGTGCTTTCACCGATCCGCACATAATCATCAACGGAATCCGCTGAAACACCATAGGCAAGCATCCGCATTGAGGCAGTTATCTTTTGTAGAGAAGATAAACCGAGTTGTCCTACAGCATTCATTTTTTGGACGAAGTATGAATAATACGCTTCAAATGCTCTATGAATTCGAAGGAAAAGCGGGCGCCGCATTCTAAACCTTCTCCAAAATAGATACGAGGGGTATATAGGACGTTCAGCAAAATAATCACGAAAAAGTCGATTATGACCTTCATGTCTACCACGATCAATGGTAATAGCACCTTTCACAGAACCACGATGACGTGATGTATGCCTATTGACATTTTGTTGTTCTTCTTCAATAGCCGCCATGCCTAAAAATTATCCATATGCTTCTTCATTTTCTTCTTCATTCATGTGCAACATAGCTAATTCGAATTGACAAGACATATTTAAAATAACTTATTTGACTGGAAGACTGAAGTTGAGATGAGTGAATATGAGGACTAAATGTGCCTTATACTTATAGATGTTATTTGTTCTTTAAAATATAGCCGTTGGAATATTTAAAATATAGTCGTTGGAGTTTTTTTGAATTCATTGATTATTTTAATATTTTTATATTATAGTCCAAGGAATAGTCCACAAGATAGTCCATCTGCTGAAAAGATTGAAGACTAAAGGACAGTTGTTGATGTCATATATATGGACTAAATATAGTCCAGCAGATAGTCCATCTACTGGAGATACTCTAACAGCCACAACCCTCTCTTTTTCCCAGCCGTGTCCCTCTCTCTCCTCTGCCTTCTCTCTATTTCAGCCTAGCACGAGGATGGCCTCCGTGTTTTTTTTAAAGAAAACGTTATAACCTTAAAACCAAAAATTGCCCTTATAAACCCACAACGGTTTTACATATCTATCTAACTACAATATTTTGTCAAAAAACATCGTGTAAAAAAACGCCACAAAGTTTTTTATTTTTTATAAAAGCGTTGTTATTTAAGTGTCATCTTTTTACTATTTTGTAGTAGTGCGTGTTGAATAACCTTTTTAAATGCAGAGAGCAACTAAGTTTTTCTTTCTTTTATTTAGCATCACATGGGTGTTTTCCAATAACAACCATTTGCAACCATCTATCTACTGCTTTGCACGAATAATAGCAATAACAACAGAAATACCTTTTGAGTTTGGAGTACTTTCATTAGGAGAACTTTTATTGTGATAGTTTCATCAGGTTTGTCAAAGGGGTAAGCATCTGGTTTCAATTTGTTGCATCCCTCAAGTGATTTATCATTGGCTGGGGAATGTAGATGATTTTGGTACCAATTTTGGACCTATAATATAACCAAAGACATTTGAGTTTTATAGAAGTATTAACTATAAATAATAGAATTGCATTCAAATAGCAGTAACCGTGAGAAGAACAAGATAGTAGAGTAAGATGAGGCGAGTTAGAACCTCATTACACTTCTGAAACGGCTTTCCTGGGCGACCACTATAATAGCTGGGAAAAAAATACATGCTACAAAAGCAAAGATCATAAAAATGTCTAAAGTCGCAAACAATTGATAAGTGATGCAAGATGATATATATGAACTTCATGAAACATTACTCCCTTCAATTTTTTTGCTAATTTCTTAAAAATTTCTACGTCCGTAGAGTATTCTTTTACGTCCTTTAGCGGTTTCTCCATTTTCTCAAAATGTTTAATGTGGGAGAAAAAGAAAATCGTTGATCATTTTTCTAGGCAAAATATATTAAAGAACGAAATAAACAAAACAGGTAGTTTCAAGAACTAATTAAAATCCGTGAGGATTGATGAGAATAAAATATGTTAATATTTTTATCCTTTAATGCTTAATCTTTTATATTTATTTTGTGTCTACATACACTCATTATTCTTATATTTTTATTTAAGGTGCAATTAAAGGATTCTGTAATTTTGGAAGTGCTTTGGAGACAAATTGAGCATTATTTGGATTTAAAGTAAAATGAGGGGCAAAGTTGTAATTACAAGCATATGATTTTAATAAAGTCAACATCTTGGTGATCAAGTATTATTTAATGTTCTTATTCATGGAAGGAAAGAAACAAGAATAATCCTACAAGGAGAAGGCATGAGGTGCAACAATCTTTGTGTGCAAGTCAAATCTAATGAAGGAAAGGAAAATCTATCTAAAAGATCTTTTTGAATGAAGTTGATTGTCACTAGAAAGTTAAAACCTACATGAAAAAGAATCAATGTCTTATGCATATAAATAGGATTACCAAATATTGAAAGACTTGTCTAAAAACTTCTCTCTATTATTCTTTGGATTTCAGGAGATGTGTAAAATTTCTATTCTTGGATTAAGGAGATGGAAACCTTAAATTATTACACAGTGAGATCTAATTGATTTTAATTATTCAATTTATATTTTGAGCATTGATTATTTTTATGTGCTTAAATTCTTGGATTGAATTGTTTAATTGCTAGGTTGCAAACTAGTTTATTATTCATTGAAATCTACTGCTAAATTAGATATCAAATCCATAATTGTTTGGTCACTCTAATTTGCGAAGCAAAAAAGGTTAATAATTGAACTGCAGATCAAAAGATTATTATATCTTTGGAAGAATATTCAACTAAATTAAATGCAACCGCTTGTACTTGTGTTTTTTTTCTAATTCTTAAAGTTTTTTACTAGATTAAACTTTCAGCACTTATCTAAAGTTGTTTAGTAGTTCGGGTTATTTAGATCGGTTGTTTCTATCTAACTAAAATTAAGGAAAGACGTGGAAGTAATTCTAACGGTGAATATTCAAAATACTAATTGTTTATGCTTGATTCAATGATCAGTGTAAATTTCTGAAAGTGGAAGTTGAGTTAATCCAAGGCTCGTTTTCTAATTTATTTCGTTAGATTATTTTGTGTTCTTTACGTGTTAGTTTAGTTTGATCAACAACACTCAAAACCTCCAGTTTTGTTTGCAAAGAATAATTTTAGACTAATCACTACCTGTGGGATCGACTCTTACTTGCACTACGACATAAATATTGTTGCACACCAAATTTTTGACGTTGCCAGGGATATAAAGTAGGTCGACCAAATGATTAAAACTAGGTCGACCAAATGGACATGTGCTGAATAATGAAGTGTCTCAAATAAAGTAATAATCAACAAAGAAAACCAAATTCAGATTACCCAATGTCTATCAATAGTCCAAGAAGTTATCAAAAAAAAATCAAAATTTTATCATTGGTCAAGAATTAAAATACAAATTAATTTATTGCTCAAGTGACACATCCTAAAAATACCCCATTTTTGTAGGAAACACAATTGCACTTAGCATATGCAACCATCCTTTAAACCCTAAGGTTACCTCCAAGTGGAAGAGTTTTGTCTCATGAGGGTTTGTAGTGAATATACCCACAAAATTCAAAAAATAAAACAAAACAAGAATAAACTACAACAAATACCCTAAATCCTTTACCCCACACTTAAAACTTACATTGTCCCTAATGTAAAGTAAAATGCAAAGAAAAGTAAAGAGATACTCCCCTATGGGTAGCCTCCCATGAAGAGCTTTTGTTTATGATTTTTGGCTCGACCAAATTTCCTTCTTTCAAAATACATCAAATGCACTCTGGGGTGATTGTAGTATAGGTTTCGCCGCCTTCATCATCAAATAGCGAAAAGCATATGGGCATGTAACAATCGTCTTCTCTGGATATCCCGAATCGATTAAAAACTGGACATAACCTAACTTTGGAGCATCACTCAAAGCTGCAACAGTTCATTGTAATTCGGTATTCAAAGTCTATTTCGCACTTTCCTCATCAATATTCTTACTAATTACAATCTCCAAGTCATCCTTTCCATCAAGTTCAAAGACTTCATGTGCTAAAGAGTTGGTCACATCAATAGAATAAATAGAAGTATCATCAGTAGGACTTGGCAGGAAATCATATATAAATATTAAACTGAGCAACTTCTCCATCAAATTCCATTGAAAGTGTACCACTATGAACATCTATTTTAGTCTTTGATGTTTTCAAAAATGGTATTCCTAACAAAATAGTTGCATTTTGGTCACCGTTCTCCATATCAAGCACATAAAAATTAGTATGAAAATTCAAATCATTGACTTGCATAAGAACATCTTCAACTACACCTTTAGGATAAACATTAGATCATAAATCACAATACCCGTTTTATTCAAGGGTTCAAGTTTCAACGAAATATAAATGAAATATGACATAACATTGATAAAAGCTCCTAAGTCTAACATGGCATTTTCAAATCTAGTGCTACCTATTGTGCAAGAAATGATGAACATACCCGAATCTTGGAACTTAGTAGGGAGTTTTCTTTGAATAACTGCCGAGACATTCTCCCCTACTTTTACCTTTTCATATCTTTTCAGTTCCTGTTTCCTCGTGTATGCACAGTTCTTTTAAAAATTTAGCATATCGAGGTACTTGTTTAATAGCATCTAACAATGGAATATTTACCTCGCATTTACGGAAAGTTTCATACAAATCTAAATTTTTCTCATATTTTCTGTTTTCTGTTAAAGCACAAGGAAAAGGGGGTACCAGTTTATAATTAGATAGAGGAGGAAATTTACGCTTAGGTACGCCATTATCTCCCACAACACCACTGTCGGCATTGTCCGTGTCTGCTTTGCCTTGCTTTTGCGATGTAGGTGCCATCTTTTTTGGATTTTCTACCTCTTTACCACTTCTTAAAGTGATGGCACTTACATTCTCTTTTGGATTCACCACCATTTTAGAGGGTAACTTTCCCGAACCTTGCGCCTCCAAGCGACTGATTGTTGTTGCCATTTGTCCCATTTGAGTGCTCAAATTTTGAATACTTGCCATCGTTTCCTGTTGAAATTGCAAAAGTGTTAGTGACAAGAGATTTAAAAATATCTTCTAAAGACATAGTAGAGTTAGAAGATTGGCTTTGTTTGACGCCCCAAAACAGAACCAAACATACAACTTCTAGACAAACATAATGGAGTCCTCATTACAATTATTATCACACTATTTCACGAGTTTAAATCACCATCAGAATATTGTCTCATTTATTAAAGAGAAGAATGAAAGCAAAAGGGTGAGCTCAACTAGACAATATCCACTCTCAATGATAGAATATAATAGACAACAAGTTTTAGATCAACAATTGTAGCGAAATAAGCAATCCATTAGAAGAGTCAAGTAGAGCATGATATCTACTATCTTCTATGATTTAAAAAAAAGCTTTTCATCAACTTTATAGTGCCGAGACTCACCAATAAATAAACCACATCATCGAATCATCCCCGCAGACTCACGCCGCCAAGGGGTATTCATGTAATCATCGATAATGGTCATGATTATACCTAATGAGGACTTTTACCACATCATCTCGTAACATTACGGGTCATGATTATACCGAATGATCCTCGGTCATAATCATACCAACAACCTGTCCATCAATGCACTACCAATCAATGAGGACTTTTACCACATCATCTGTAACATTACGGGTCATGATTATACCGAATGATCCCTGGCCATAATCATACCAATCAACAGTCCATCTATGCATGTAAGCCAAAGATATTCATCACAATATAAGCATGAGGATTATGACAATGGTATAAGAATTAATCACGAAATCAAGGATAAATATTAAAGACTTTAAATTTATTCAGATTTTAAAAATATCCAAATTGTCAACATAATACTGCTTTGTGAGTAATATTCAAGAATAATATTCATGTATCAAAATTAATTTGGATAGAAAAAAATATATTTTTCGGTTGAATAGTACCGTGTGAATAGTATTTCGAATATAGTACCGTGAATAGTACCACGACATGAAAAGTACCCCAAATACCCGAGTGAATAATATTCGGTGAATAGTAATTGTGGATAGTAACTGTGAATAGTAACTCATAGAATAGTACTCCGTATTGATGAAAAGTGCCTCAATACCCGAGTGAATAATATTTAAGTGAATAGTAATCGGGTCAATAGTAACCCGTAAATAGTAACTCATGAATAATATTCCGGCCATGAAAAGATCATTAATTATCAAGAAAGCTCGTAATAATATTTTCATGAAAGATCTTCGGATGAAGCGCAAAATATCAAAGATATTCTACTAATTTCATAGAGTATAAGCCAAAACTTCAACAAAATGAGTATAGAATTCAAAAATCAAACGTAAATAATATTACTTGCCCATATACTACAAAGTATGGAAGAAAATATTATTTCAAGCGTCAATATTGAACAAAAATAACATCCTTGAGCGAAATAATATTCCAACGAATATTTAACGAAGATAATATTCCTACAAATATTGAACGAGATAATATTCTTTATGAATATTGAATGAAAATAATATTCATACTGAATACGAAAAATATATATATCTTGAATATAGAAATAATATAATACCCCTTACAATTGCTTGAACGAAAAATAATATTCCTAATCGAATATAATATTCTTTATGAATATTGAATGAAAATAATATTCATACGAATTAGTAAAATAATATCTCTTTAGAATATTAAATAAATAATACCACTTACATTGTTGAATCAAAAATAATATTCCTACTTAATATTGAATTCAGAGATGATATTCCTTACGAATATTGAATCGAAAATAATATTCATAATGAATCACTAAAAAATAATATCTCTTCGTAATATGAAATAAATAATACCCTTATGGATTTTCACCCGCCAGCGTAATCCACGATGACCATCATTTCACAATTTAATAAGAAATGAATATGAAGGGTCATTCACCATGCATTCTAGACATGTTATTCAACAGTAATAATAAAGAATGGAATAACAAAAGAATTCACCATGCATCACGATAGACCGCGATATTCACCACCATTTCAACGAATAATAAGAATGGAATAAAGAAGAATTCACCATGCATGATAGATCAAGACGACGAAAGTTATTCAACAGAATAATAAATAATGGAACCGGTCATCACGTATTACGCACCGATAGGATATTCCAATGTAATAATAAAGAATGGAACCGATCATGCGTAATCCGAGACAAGATATTCCAAATGAATAATAAAGAATGGAATAACGAGAAGAATTTCACCATGTATGGGTACTTCGCACAGGATCCGGATATAATAATTATGTCGTGGCGTCACAGAATATTCCTCGTTAAAACGAATATTCTCTAATTCAATCGTAATATTATATAACCACTTGTTTACTCCAATTACCCGATTGGTCAATTATAACTTCCGTGACATCAATTATTATAGAAATAAATATCAATTTCCACTAACACTAATAATCCCAACACAATGGAACTCGTTCCAAATAATAATATGAATAACTTTGTCGCTTCAATTATTGATTTAATGAATAATACGAGATTGATGTTGCCATTTGTCAATAATCAATATCGTGCTACTATTTGAGTGCTCAAATTTTGAATACTTGCCATCGCTTCCTGAAATTGCAAAAGTGTTAAAAGAATATTTAAAAAATATCTTCTAAAGACATAGTAGAGTTAGAAGATTGGCTTTGTTGTTGTCTATTGGAATAAGGTTGTTTATGTTGTTGGTAACTTCAGAAAGTTTAATTCACAGGTTGATTTGCTTGTGGATTCCCATAGCTCAAATTAGGATGATCCCTCCATCCAAGATTATACGTGTTAGAATAGGGATCATAATTCCTTTGTGGTTGTCCACTAAGGCACCTCCACTAGCAGCGTCGATCATGCTTCTATCGGTAGAAAAAAAGACCTTTATAGAAATATTGGATGAGAGGCTGATCACTAATTTGATGATGAGGGCAACTGACACACAATCTCTTGAAATGTTCCCAATACTCGTGTAGGGTTTCTCCATTATTTTGTCTCACAACATAAATTGACTTCCGAATTTTGGCTACTCTTGAAATGGGAAAGTATTTCTCTAAAAATAATTTCTTCATCTCTTACCATGAGGTGATACTTCCGGAGGGTAAATAGTAAAGCCAATCCTTAGCAAAATCTTTCAAAGAAAATGGAAACACACTCAATTTGATTTGTTCTTTCGTTACTCCGGTAGGTTTCATACTTGTACAGACCACATGAAATTCCTTCAAATGTTTGTGGGGATCTTCACCTTCCAAACCATGAAAAGTATGTAGAAGATGTATTAGTCCATATTTCAATTCAAAGTGAGTATTAGTAGGTTAGAGAAGGTTATGCATAAGGGTTGTTTATTCACATCAGGAGTCGCAAGCTCTTTAAGATTAATGGGACAACAACAAAGAAAGTTTTGCCAATCCTTGAAGATTTTTGAAGCTTTAACAAATGGATGCCTAATATTGAGACATGTTACAAGGTTCAATTCAGGGAGTCTATGTCAGCCTGGCCTAATCTGCTACTGCAGCTCCACAGTATCGTCTTCATCGGACGACTACATTAAGATGATGATCATGTGGTGTCATGAAAATTTGTTGGAGCTTGATACGATCGGTGTCTAAGCTATGTAGTTGTGGAGAATAATATGGGGTATAAGTAATGGTCAAAACTCAAAAGTAATACCAATGGCCATTCCTGATGAGAGTGAATGCTAGATCATGTGCTTGTTTGTGGTTGATCCTGTTGAAGGGTAGAAGTTTGAAGATTTGTCGGGGTACATTGAATCCTCACTCCGAGCCACGACAAAGAAAATGGAAAAAGCACTGTAGTCCTGTAACTGATTCATTATGTAGTTTATATGTTTCAGATATGTATGTAGTTTATATACTTCAGATATTGCATTATTCCCTACTAGAATGGTGATTTATTTTTAGATTGTATTGTGTAGTTTGTCTTACCATTACATGAATGACAAGTAACAAAGTAGCATGACATTAGAGTTCTAGATTACCTCCTAGTTCGCCTCTTTGATCCCTTCCTAAGTTTCCTCCTAAACAATATTAAAACGAAAAGTACCCCTATATAAATTATAGTAATATTAGATGAAAGTAGTATGCACACAAGTCAATCATATTTGATATGATGAAACATATATTTTGTTTCAATCTTATTCATTTATTAACAAAAGAATTGTTTATTAAAGGCTTTTATATTATCTATAGGATGTTATATTAAATGTGATAAACTCATAATTTTAAGCAATGCTTTTAGAATCATGATGATGATCATGCTAATGAGATCTAAATTCTTAGAAAGCTTAAAACAAAAATAGTTCCCAATTGTTAGATTACTAAATATGGAATTTGTGAATCTGGATAGATTGGTACATATGTTACTTGTTCATTGGATGAGAATGATTGATCTCATGATCATTTGTGTGGAGACACTAAAGCAAGTGTGTAGGTGCTTGTTGGAGAATATGTACATTGAACGTGGCTCGCTAAGGAATACCTAATGGAGTTTTACTTGTCTATCAATAGGAATTTCTTTAATGATAGTAGTACACATAATCCTTAGACTTGAGATTATCATAGTATCTTATGTACAATGAGTTCTACTTTGACATGTTCCTTAAGACCCTGAGGGTATATCAAAGGGTATGCTTATGTATAATTAATTGTACATAGAGATAATGAATGATCAATAAAGAATCTACCACTTTTAATAAAAGAAGAGAATGTCTTATGTGATTCGATAAATGATAACTCAGTAGTTTTTGGTCAAGACAAAATGAAATTAGAAAGTAGCTTCTAATTTGCATTATCAGAGTTTGTGCATTTAGGATCGAAATACATACAATTAAATAAAATAAGACTTAATAGTAATTCCATGTATTATATTTAATTGGGACATTATATGGTGGAAGGAACGAATTGTACAGTAACTATTTACTCAAAGGTTCTTTTATGATTAATGTTAAAATCTATATTATCTGAAAAGTCGTTAAGCGCTAATTAAGGGGGTTTGCCCTTATTGTAGAATAAATATTATTTATTTAAATGAATTAATAGTTAATTTATTTATTTAAATAAAATTAGAATTGTTCTAATTAATTTATTCACAACCGGTTTAATATGGAGAACCTAAAGGGTCACACCATAAAAATAAGAATATTTATTTAAGAAACAAATGGCATAATTATAATAATAGATTAAGTGTATTTAATTTAATCTATGGTAAATTAAGTGTATTTTATTTTGAAACTATTATATATAAATTAATAAGATGAGTCTTATTATTATTATTACTATTATTAGTTTAATTCCTAAAAGGTTTGGAATTAATTAATAATAGTACTCTCATAATTCCTAATAGAATTAGGAATATAATTAATTAAAAAAGAGTTTAATTAATTAAAACATAAACCTAATCCTAAATTGTTTAGAAAGGTTGTCTACATTTATAAATAAGAACATCTTATTATAGATTAGGGTGACATTAATATATTCCGTGAGTTGGGAGAGTACACATTCTATAGAGATAGAATTAGGGTTTAGCCACACCCATTTTCTTGAATAATTGTTTTTCCTTAATGGATCACCTCTAGAGGCCAAACGTTTGGGTGGCTAATGTTGATCGAATGAAGGAATCAATCTCGTGGATTCAAATCGAACGTGAAAAGGATTGGAATAGAACTTGTACCTGAGGAAGCTAGATCTACAAGGGTATGAATTTGATCTTCTTTCTATTTCATATTGAATTGATAGTTAAGCATAAAGTATGATCATGATAATGGTTTGTATAAAATTTTAAAACTCTCTTTTATCGCGCTTCCGCTACAATTATATGATTTGATTATGTAATCGTGCTATATACAAAAACTAACATTAGATTCTAGGGGGAAATATTAGATAATGGCATTGGGGTCTTACATATTGTTTGATAAAATTAAATGAAAGTTCTGAATAGTTAAGTATACTGAACGAATTGAATAGAGCAGAGGCTCTAAATAGTAAATAAAATCAGTTGTTTGATAGTAGATTTGTTTATAACATTTGAATGAGTGTATTTTTTTTCATTTTATCCTTCAGAGTTCATTTCAAATCAACTTTTTGAATTTATGAATATAACTTCTTACTAGAACACCACTGAAAATTTTGTGAACAAACTTTTTCATATAAACTAGTTAAATATAAATTAAAAATATCATTTAGGTACTAAACCACCAACAAAATCAACAAAAGCATCACCTAAACTACTCACAAAACCCTGGAGTATGCAAAATAAAAATATTAGTAAAATGAATCTACAACTATAACATCAAAACAATTATTATTTTTTTGCTTCATTGAGATCGTAAATCTACAACTATAATATGAGTACTTCAAATTTCAAGCAATAATTAGCTTCCCTTCATCCTGCAAACATATTTTAAATTATTAATAATTGTTTGCTGAAATTAGATAATGAAGGAAGATGAGAAACCTTCTTAATAAGAATAAGCATTATTTGTTTCTGCAAATCAAAAAATAACACACACATATATATACATACATATACAAACACATATATTGGAGAGACCATAAGGTAATCTAGGTTGTGCTTGATTACCTCTTATTGGCTCTTAATAGATTTGCCTCTGATTCGGTCAGAGGCAAATCTTGTTTGGGAAAAAAAAAATTCCCTCTTAATGGCTCTTAATTGGTTACACATAAAAATAAATCTATAGCATCCAGAGGAACATCTGAGCGAGAAATTTTTTTTTGGCACAATAATAACCTCTTCAGTCTTTTATCACAATTCCCAAATCAAACCTAGATCGCATTTTCTCTCCTTCACTGAATCGCTGCTGCTGCTCCTTTGTCTTCTTTCGCCGGTAATCTTCTCTCCCTTCCTCATCTATTGTTCGTTATTATCAATTCCCACCACGATTTTAACTTAGTTGCACGGAGTTCATCTGATTTTTTTTGCCTTCTCGATTTACATTTGGAGTAATTAAATGAAACCAAGCTAATTTGGAATTCCTTATAACCCAAACACATTACAAGCTTAGGGAGAAAAGCAAGGTTTTTCCATGTGCCGTGAATGAGTAAGGGAGTGAGGGAGTGAGGGAGTGAGAAAAGTAAGGAGAAAAAAAAGTTGTTGGTCACCAAGCAAAATTTGCTTACAAATTGGAGAGCCCAACCTTCTCCTCATTTCTCCTAGTTAGTTGAATACTCCTTACTTTTTCCTCCATGTAGTCGTAGAGCCCTTCCTCATGCAAAACAGGTTCCGGCCAAGTCGCCTCTCAAATTCAACTTTAAATTGGTTTAGCTATGTAGAAGAATTAAGTTTAAAGAAGGCCTATGAAGACTAGAATCAAGCTAATAAAAAGGTATACATTGAATTATGTATGTTTTTATTAGTTTATATGAAGTTAGTATGTGATTTAATTGGTAAATTGCTAAATTACATATGAATTCACTGTATATGAATTAGCTTGACTGGATTTGGCATATGAAACCTTGGTAAAAATTGAATTATGGGTATGAACCCAGGAAAATATGGAACTTTAAAGAATATGTAAAGTTAGTAAACTAACTAGTTATAAACTAATTGTGTGTGTGTGTATATATATATATATATATATATATATATATATATATATATATATATATATATATATTGGATTTGGTTGTGTAATTGGTTTGCTATGGACCCAATTAGAAATATGGAGCTAGTATGTGTTGTGCGGTAATATAAAGAGGAAAAACATTGATAAAAACTTAACTAATTGGCTATGAAGTCAGTCCTTAAAATGGGCGCTCGCATTATGTTCGATTAAATTCCAAAAAGAGAGATTTATGGTTAATCTACATGAACAAATTGCATTTCAACTCTTAACAACTGTTTGAAGTTAATTTAATTTGTATGGTTGAATTATTATGCTATGTTGATATTTTTGGGACATGATACTATGTTTGAAGTTAATTTAATTTGCACGTTTTTTATTTTTATTTTATCATATTGTGGTCAAAAAATTATAAATATGTATTTAAAATACTATTCAGACCTTCTGATTATCAAACAGGTTTTGTTTAAATTGTTCAGAGGGTTAAAATGGTAAAATACCGTTATTCAGACATTTTGAAAAAATTAATTATCCAACCGCATTTTTTCATTCGAATAATAATTCTATTCAGATCTTTATATTATTCAGACGCCTAAACTGCTCGCGCTCTTAACACTCAGTTTTATCAAACACCACCTTAGACTTAAAGAAAGGAAAATTGAATAAAATTATGAAGATATAACTCAGTTAATTCAAAAGATTTGCCTCCTTCAACCATAAATTTATCAATCTAAAAATTAATTATTGCGCAAGGCCAAAAGTTTCTACATATGCAAGCAAACGAACAAATCTGTGAAAGGAAAGAGAAACAGAGCAGGAAATAGAACAGGAAAAAGAGGAGACTTGCCAGATTAAAAGCGATTGTAGAAAAGAAACAAGATGGGATCGAGAAGGTAGAACGTGATGGGAGTGCTGGATATAGTAAGTAATTGTTTCAAAAGTGGAAGGACATTCAAGTAAAAAGTCGATTCAGGGACCAGCTACGCGAATAAGCCAAGAAAATTGGGTTGGTTCGGTCAGAAGCAATTTTGTTCCATTTAAAGTATTACTGATTCAAACAAATACACTGAATCACTTACCGAATCAGCTTTTGGGTCATTCAGATCCATTCAAAAGCTATCAAAAACAGGCCCTTAGTCTTGGCTAATACTTTTTTGGCCTTTGGTTCTAGTGTCCTAATGGAATGAACCAGATGAAAGAAAAAGACTCGTTTTCATTTACATTCTCACATCACATTCACTTACACTTCCTAGTTATTGATAGCGAAGATGCGGAGCATGGCGAGTTCTGGCAAAGTCTACACCATTCTCCACCTCGAACTTACTAATATTAATTATTAGCGCTTGTGATTATTAGTTGCATAATTCGACACCATTAAAGTTCCTCTTAACTTTTAATAAAATATTCTTCTTAATGTACACCTACAATAGCCCATTCTCGGAAAGCAATGGACTGAATTAGATTAATTCTTCCAAAAAGAATTAGATTAATTGACACCATTCTCGAAAAGCAAAAAGAAACTAGATTTATTGTCCACTCCTTGAGTCCAACTTCCACTTTCTTCAATGTATTCTTTGGGCATTATTCAAATCACAATTTTAGTTGAATCTACAAAATCTTAATATATAAATGTAAAACTGTTGAGCTCCATAAATTAAGTTTTAGTTGATCAATAACATATTGATTCATTTCATATTTTGATTCCAAGAAGGCTAGGTTCTATGAGCTAAATTTAGTACTTGCACTTTCTCCTCTTTAGTTTTTCAAAATGTATAATCAAGACCCTACAGTGAGATTAGGGGTGTTCATCGTAATTTACCGAACTAAATCGGTTACCAACTACACCCAAAAATCGGTATATACAAATACACCAAAAATTGGACGCATATACTGAACCGGTACCGGTCCGGTCGCAGTTTTTTTCACTTTTTTAGCACTTTTGTACCAATTGTTTTTTCAAATGAGAAGTCATGCCAAGGCCCAGCCTTCTATATTTATACACGACCTTTCTCATATTGTAAGGCCCAACCTTCCTCATATTATAAACAAGTATAAGGGAAATCGAATCAGGGAAGGAAGTTGCTCATGTTATACAGATCACTTCTATTTCAGCAAACAAGGGAAAAAGGAAATCGAATTAGGGAAAAAGGAGAAGAAGATTGGATGCGTGTTGACTGTTGAGAGCTAGATTTGCTTCTTCTTGTTCCTTGTTTCTCACTACAAGTCCAACTTTCTTACTGAAAATGATACTTTTTTGAATGCTTCATTCGGCTATGTTGTTTACAACTTTCTCACTGCAAGGTGAATCACTTTTTGATTCTTCAATCTCTGTTGTTTAAATCTTTCTTGTCTCCATGGTTTGAATTTACCATTTTTTCTGGCTACGTTTCAATATCAGCCAAACCTACTTATTGATTCATTTGGGAATCTAAGATCTCTGAGATCTATTTGGGAATATTATTAAATAAATTGATACAACCGGCTCGGTTCGGTATATACCGATCGAGCCAAACCCCCTACGGTAATCGATTCCGAAAATTCGGTATGTACCGATTCCACGTACCGATACTGAATCGGTTACTCTCTATCTCGAACCGACCAGTTTGAAGCGGTTCGAACCGATTCGGTTTCTCTAAAAACCGAATATACCGAATTTTTGCCCACCCCTAAGTGAGATGTAAGACTAACTTTGTCGTAAAATCACCGAATTTCACCAATTTATCTTGGCCTAACTCCTAAGAATAAGGGCCTGAGTTGATTACTAACTCCTACTTGAATCTCTGGAACCGCCTCACCGTAAACATATATATAAATTAGTAGAGCTACAATACACTACACTATTCACTAGAAAATACACACCGTAAATTTTTATTAATAGTACACATTATCAGACACAAGACAGACATTTGTATTCTAACTAGTGTGGGATAAAAGATGTAATTGAGTTTCGCATTACTACAAAGAAATTGCTTCTAAAATAACTTAGTTTGACGGTTAATAGACAATAACATACCTCATCAACATGGGCAGTATAACCTATTTCTCCTTCAGCAATCTCTGCAAAAAGCAATAGTAGTCAATGAAATTCTGTAATTAAGCACACCTAGAGGGGGGTGAATAGGTGTAAATACTTTGAAGTAATCGACACTAGCCAATTTTTGAAGTTTACTATAACAGGCTATAATCGGACGGTCTAACCCCGTCCGTATTAGTTATGTTCTTTGTCTGTTATAAACGGACAGCAAATACATGTCCATATTAGTATAAAATTAAACCAAAATCTGCAGAATATTAAAGCATTAAAATAGAAACACAAGAATAGTAAATCGCACCAAGATTTTTACGTGGTTCAGCCCCTATCCTCTAGTCTAGTAGCCTAATCCACGTCCAATCTCAACTAGGATTGGAGACTCACTTTATTAAAATAATACTCAGCAATTACAAAGTAAATAACTCCCTGTTACAACGATGATCGATTGACACCTCTTTGCTTTTCAGACCTCTCGCAACACCTCTCACCTCTGAGACTTTGATAGCTTGTTGTACAGATGAATATTACTAAAATAAAAATCCCAAGCCAACCTAGACTTGTACTATGTTTACAATAGATATGAAATAAGGAATACAAAGCCAAGACTAAAAGAGTGATATGATAATTTGTGTGTATCTTGGATAGCTTTCTTGAAGAGTTTATGTCCTGTAGTCTTTTTTCTTCATGAAGCCGAGTAAACAATATATATAAAGAAGAGAGCAACAGTTATTTCACATAACATTCCAAAACATCCTACAACGGCTATTACTTTAATTGAAATAGGAGATGAACGTTACCAATAACAACCTCAGTAGATAAGGAAAAACTGTTATGAAGTAGTCAAATAAAATCCAAAGACTAGTTGAAAGAGTCCAACAGACTGTAAACATGTTTCCTTCAAAATAGCAACTGCTGTTAGCAAGAGTCCAAAAATAACTGATGTTCCAACTTTAGAATAAGAATCCTTAATAATATCAACTCCTAAAAATATCTCCAAGACACGTAAATTGATAACTCAATATATATATATATATATATAACAGATAACATATTTGAATTTGTCTCCATAACAAAACAGATTTAGATTTAAACATAGAAAACATTAAACAAAAATAAACCAACTTGTTTACTTACTCCAAACTGCAGTAACTTTTGTGGGCTAGCAAATAAAATTTAGTATTAACCCATGCAATAACCCATGCAAACTATTATATTAATATGCATGAAAATATTTGATTAACATGACTAAATTAAATTATAAGCCAATATAAAATTAATTTAGCCCATATAAACATTGTCATCATTTAAACCACAAAGTATATATACTAACATTCTCCCCCTTTTTGATGATGACAATATATATCATACTCCCCCTAAATATATGGCTCCCCCTTAATTTATGCATATTAAGGAGCAAAAAAATATGACTAAAAAGACTTGATCGAAATAACCATATACCAATTCAAATACATGAATACCAAATATATTTCCCCCTTTGTCATTATCAAAAAGAAATCATTAAGCACAAGTTGATTAAAACATAATCATCATTACCCAAATATCTCTCCCCCTTTGTCATCAACAAAAATTAATTCAAATCAATTTAGCAAGCTTATAACAAAATCACATATAACAAATAAACAAAATGATCATACCTTTGCAATTTGTTACCTATATATCAACATTGTTGTTACCAATAGTAAGCTTGCTAGATGTGCTCTGAAGTTTTCGATTTTGAATTTTCATAATCAAATCTCTTCAAAAACACTTCTTTTGATCATCCAATGTGGAGGTCACCTATAATCAAACTTGGGGGATGATTTCTAACAGTTCGAAATGATCTAGGAAGCTTGGCGGGTGGTCATCATTCATTAGATTCAAACCGTGATATATCAAATTACATGTCGATTTTTCTTCTAAATCGAATTTGTGCAGGCCTCTGCATTTTTGATGTCTCAGATGTCGAAGTTTTCTACTAAAAACGAACGAATTGGTCAGTTTGTCGATTTTAGTCATGTCTTTCCTTCGATTCGGATGGCTTAGGTTTGTCGGATTTAGCGATTTAACCTACGACTCAAATTGTTATTTCTGCGAGAATCCTCACTTCTTGATTCTCGCCAATAGTAACTTCTATTCGCTCCTTTTGACCTCGAGACATCTACAAAATGAACAAATAGTCTCTACCTTTTTGATACCCAAATCTTCTTGGGTCCTTTTGGGTTAGTAGCATATAAATCACATTTATTTATCCAAATTTGTTTTATTCTAATTTTATTACAATTAGAATCAAAATGACCTTTAAAACCACATTTTTTACAAGTAACAAACGGTGAACAATAAAGTGGCTTAAACCTTGGTTTACTATTAATTATTTTAATATTATCATTTGTTCTATTTTTACATTTTTAACAGGATTATACCCAATTCCTTGTTTATCAAGACTTGACCTTTGTGCACCGAACATTATATTTAAATTCTCTTCACCTTGAACAAATTTTGCAAGATCCTTTTTCAATGAAATTATTTCTTCCTCATTATTATTTTTCATGTTTAATATTTTCCCATCATTGAAAGCATCAATACAAGTATCTCTCATTTTCAAACTTTCTTTTAAAACATCATTTTCCTTATTAAGATCATTGAATTCTTCATTTAATTTGTTTGCACGGTTATATAGAATTTTATTATAGTTATCAAGATAATCAATTTTAGCATTGAACTTAGATACTTCACTTGATGTGCAATCTTTAACTATTTCATATTTTTCTTCAATTAATGTTTCTACCTCTTTCATTAAATCATTTATCCAATTTTTAAATGAGTATTTTTCTCTTTAATACGAATATTTTCATTCTTTAAAATTAGATAATCAGAAATAGTAATATCACTAAGTTCAGAGTTTACCTCGGATGATTCTTGATTGCATAATCCAGTGAAACACAGTTGAGCAGTTTCATCTTCTTGTTTCGTTTTGGACTTACTCACTGGAGTTGAGCTAGCTTTTTGATTTTTCCTTTGTTTCTTCCTTTGAAGTAGTCTCTCGAGTTTTCTTGAGAGCATTTCAATTTCTTCATCAAAATCTTCGTGATCACTTTCATTGTTGCTCTCGACTTGAAGTGCCAATGTTTTCTTTTTTGGTGCTTCATCCTCTTCATCATACCTCTTTAGGTTGATTTTCGAATTCTTCAAGCTCTCCAAACAAAGTTAGAGTTTCCATTGAACTGATTGTAGTTGAGTCTTGAAGAGTTATAACTTTTGGTGCAAACCGTTTGGGCATGAGTATCTTTCTATTTATCTCCCTTTGATCAATTTTCCGACCGAGCATACACTACAACAAAAAGGGTTATTTCCGACGGAATATTCAGTCGGTAATAAGCATATTCCGTCGAGGTTAACCTTATTTCCGACAGAATATTCGGTCGGCAATTCGGTCGTATATAAGCAAGTCGAAATTAAGTCCGTCGATCTTTCGGTCGGGGATACTTAGACTCGACGGATTGATTGTCGACCATAATATTGGTCGAGTTAATATATCCCCGATCGAAATGTGTCCATCGAGGATATTCGATCGATGATAAGCATGCCACGCGTGGCACTTTGAAAAAATGGGAAAACTCCTTACGAGCGACGGAATTTTGTCGACCCTATATTCGGTCGAGGATATATATGCCACGTGGAAGTATGCCGAAAATGGGAAACACCTTAACCTCGACGGATAACCGTCGAGAATAACCTTATTCCGTCGAGGTTAATGTTTTTTTTTAAATGTTTTATTTATTTTTGCAATATCCAGGGATTTAACCCACATCTTGTACCTGTACCTGTTATCCCAACATCACATACACAAACTAAATTAAGCTAAATGTCAAAAACATCCCATTACTACTAGCATAACTGCAACAAACCAAAGTTAATCTAAGTAAATTAAACTACTAAGGTAAATTACAAAAGATCCCATTAATCTAAACTAACTATAACAAACATCCCATTAAGCTAAGTGTCAAACCACAACAAAATCAAAGTAATTAATGATAAAGTTTAAACTACAATATGTACGTCAAAAGTTATGTAAAATTAATACAAAAGAATTTAAACTACAAAAGAATGTAAACTAAGTCAAGCTACTAGAGCCCCTGGTGTGAGGAGGATCATCGGGCAAGGCCGACGCCGCTACTCTGAGGAGTATGAAAATCGTCATCCCGCTCGTCAGTCCACTCATCACCCTGTTGATACAATATAATGCAACTCATTAGTCCATATATATGATTCAGTTAAAGACAACTAAATGAAAATTAAATTATATGCAGAATATATATTTGAATTTAAAACAAATAGTATACATGAGCAGTCGAGGGCTGACTCAACATCGGCCCAAACGCGTCCTCGACTAAGGTAACCACCATCCGAACAATCTCGTCGCGTATCATGGCCCACTCCTGAGGATACCGTACTTTCGGTGGTGCACCAATTTCAGAACGCTCTTATGTAAGTTGATGGAGGCGAGCAGTGAGAAGGTCCTGACGATGGAACAGCGGATCGGTCTCAAACCTCTCTAACACCACAGCCATAACACACTAGAACAAAGCATCGTCTAAGTCAGCGCCCGTATGTGATGGTCCCACGGGGGCTCTCGGACGCAGACGCTGGCTAGAGCCTACAAAAATAAATATAACATGAATAATATGGTGAATTTTCTTTATTCATAAACAAGAAATAAACTAAAAATATTATACCTCCTGGCAGTGTATAGGCTGGTATCCTCGGTAACCCCAGCACTCGATACTGGTCGCTAGTACTAGTGGGAGTATCCTGAGATGCGACCCAAAGAGTTGTCTCCTCATCATGAGATAAACTAATCTCGGGCGGAGGGACGATGGAATCTAACGTCTCAGCATCGCCCTTAGCAGCCTGGAACTCCGCTATACGCTGGCTGCGGATCTTCTCAAACCTGTAATTTGATATATGTACATGTGAGTTATCTTGGTATCATCATATAAATTACGTAATATTACCTTAAATAATATTTATTATAGTAAATGTATTACCCGTATAGCTAGTGCTGCTGGAGACATCGTCGACCCCGAAGTAGAGCCCTTCGGCATATAGACTCTATCCCAGAACTCCATCATAGTAGGAGGTCGGCCCAAGCTACTCCGCATAGCCTAAATCATATATACATAAAATAATATCACCTTAATTTACTATAGTTGCAGTTTAATATTAAACTAAACTAAAGGGAAATACATACCGCCTTAACCTCCTGAAACGACTGCGAGCCAGAAGTATGTACAACTCGCAGCTTGCCTCGATTCTTCTTCATCTGCTCTGACTTGGTCTTGAACGCAGCATCATCCCAGTACACACACATCGTAGCCCATGTTGGATCTGATATTTCCGGCGGCTGATGATCTAGCAAAGTAGTCCCGGGCGATTCTTCTACCGCCCGGACTGCCCTCTGCCGCATCTCGTACAGCCAGCCGGCATAATTCTTCGAGATGTGGGCAATGATAACGGCGTCACCATCCGCCTCAGTGATGTTGGTCTCGTATCTATAGTATCTCTATCAAACAGATATAACAAACGTATACTTAATTATTTGAACAATATGTGAATAACATGAACCTTGATTTAATATATGTAATTCGACTTACGTGAAACTCCCGCAACACTATCACCATAAAGCCGGCATCGTGCTTGTGAATCTTGGCTAAATTGAATCTGACTAGTAGGGAGATCGCGCGACGATGGCGTGTACGGTCCCCTTAGCGACAGGATCCATAATACTAGAATACAAAATTTATTAAAAATATTTTAATTTATTAATCACATAATAATATCATCGCGATTAAACATAAGGGATAGTTGAAACCTACACGCAAGCAATGACATCAAGCGGAACGACGTCAGAAACGCTTTTGAGGTGGATGACCTAATCGGACAGGGTTAGGCCTCGGCCGACGTCGACGTCTAGCATCTGTATGTTTAATATAGTTATGACATTGTTAATGAATGTATAATATAGTTATAAAAAACACGTTACTGAGCCAAAATAAGAAATCAACTTACTAGCATCTGTAGACAACCCGCCCTGAGAGCCATCGCCCGATCCGGAGCGGCTGCCACCACGACCACCTCCACCGCTATGTCGAGGCATAGCTGTACTACTGAAATAACAGACATAGATACGATGACATTAATTAACCTTTATTTCAATTATTATATCTAATTTCGTTGTATAATATTTATAAAACACCAATTAGTGAAGTAGTACGTCGTCAAACCCGTCAGAATCAAAATCATTTTCATTTCCATCTTCTGATTCTGTCTCTTCCTCTTCTGTATCAATTTCTTCCTTAGTATCATCTTCTACCACCACATACGGTATGACAACCACATCTTCCTCCACTTCATCAACATCGAATACGTCAACGACATCATCAACCACCACATCGTCATCATATAGCACAACATGGCTAGGATTGCTAACTTGTTCTTACAATGGGTCATCCGTGCCATCAAATGACCGAGTCTTCGTTGTCACAACTGTATACCAGGGGGTTCTATAATTTATGACATTAGGGGCGTAGTACACTTGAGTTGTCTTGGTGGCTAACACAAATCGTCATCGGTATAAAATTGATTTTATATCTACTTGTGACGATTCTATTACGATTAACTTTAACACCCTTTGCGATGATCAAACCAAATGACACTTAAATGTAACGACCTTTTTTAGCACTGGATAATTGAGCACAACCACTTCCTTTAATCTTCCATAGTAATTGGACTCAGAATCTCCATAACAACTTCCCAACACGACAAAGCCAGAGTTGACTGATGTCAATTCATTCAAGTCATCAACCTTGAATCTATACCCATTCACGATACAACCCGGAAATGAACTAACAAGTTTGTACGGGCCTAAAATGACATCTCTAAAATGCTCATAATCGTTCTCTTCTTCGACCCTTCTCTTAAACCACTGATGGAAATTGTCATTAGTGAATGCTTCCATCTGTGATGTAGTCAACCCCGGGTTAGAAGCTCGCGATTCCAATTCGAATGCACTGCATACAATAATATGGAAATTGTTTAATTATTTGATTAAGGTAAGAAAAAATAATTTTCAACTTGAAATAATACATACTTGATGTACGACGATACTTCAGGCATATTCAGAAGCACGTATGTAGATACAATCTTTAAATCTTTATCGGTTAGGTAAGTCGTCGTCTCATAACCAAATGGTTTGGCCGGATAAGTGAATAAAGCCGACTCATCAGCACGCGTTTGGGGATCGACGACGACCTCATTCTGACTTAGATGATTGTGCTTCATTGAGACTACATCGTCAAAGTATAGCGAGCAAAAGTTGACAAGCTCTTCCTCCGTATAGCGTTCAGCTATAGAACCCTCTACACGAGCTTTGTTTTTAACTTTCTATTTTAATCGACGCATATACCTGAAATAAGACAATATATCGGCTAAAACAAATATTCGGTGATGATTATAACACAATGTAGGTGATATTACATGTCAAAAGGATACATCCATCGATATTGCACCGGTCCTCCAAGCTTAAGTTCATATGGCGGATGAATAGACAAATGCTCCATCGAGTCAAAGAACCACAGAGGTAAGATCATTTCGAGCTTACATTTATCAACACTATATTTTTCTCCATCTCTGCTCCACATCACTGTACCTTATAACGATGAAGCAAATATCCCGAAAAGAAATTTGAAAGTCGATAAATGCATCATTAATATTCCTTGGTAATACTTCACGAAAAGGCAATTGGAATCAACTTACGCATGAATACATGAGCGGTCGTGACTCTTGAATCAGATAATTTTCAATCGCTTCAACCTTAGTACATCGAGAGATGTTAGAAGCATAACCATCTGGTAGCTTTAATGCACTAAGCCACTTGCAAATGTTTTCAACTTTGTTGCTTGGTAAGACAAAATGGAGCTTTTGGTTTTGAGTTGTTAGGGCGAAGCCACAATTCCCTTTGATGTTCATTTCCTCCAAGTCTTTTACGTGATTTATCATTGTCTTTTGTTTTACCACTCAGTATCTAAAGACAATGTAAAACAAGTTCTCGAACATATTTTTCTCTGTATGTGCATGACATCTATGCAATGATGAAGTGCTAGTGTGCCCCAAAGATAGCAACTCAAACCAAATGGGCGAGTGTGTCCAATTATGAGCTTTTCGTACCTATTTCTCTCAACTTACCATGCTCCTTCCTTCCAAGTGGTGGAAATGTCAAATCATTTAGCCATCCCAATACATCATTGCCTCGACAAAACGACCAACAACCCCCTTCTTTTCTATTTTTCTATTGAACTGTAGACATCTTTCTATAAGCTGTGCTCAACGGTAAGAATCTTGACGATTTCCACGAAAACTAGTTTTTCGCCCATGGCGCAGTTGTGTGCCTGCCCCCGCATCCCCATACAGATGGACATGACAATTTACCATGGGTCGACCAACCACCGACCATCCCAAGTCTTAAAAAAGTCAGTGATAGTCCACAACAAGGCTGCCTTCATCAAAAAATTCTGCCCGACAGATTTATCAAAAGTCTGAACCCCTGTTTCCCATAACATCTTAAGTTCATCGACTAACGGTTAAAGTTACACATTGATGTCTTTTGTAGGACTCTTATCCCTCGGTATTAGTAAAGTCAAGAAAAGATATGGATCCCTCATGAACATTGATGGTGGAAGATTGTAAGCTACCATAATCACTGGCCAAACAGAGTATGGCTGACTAAAATTATTAAACGGACAAAATCCATCTGTAGTCATGCCAAGCCTAACATTCCTAACATCGTCAGCAAATTATGGAAAATTAGCATCAAAATTATTCCACTCATCTCCATCTGTTGGGTGAGTAAGCTTACCAAGGACGACGTCCCTTGTCTGTATGCTAACGCATCTTTGGGTGCGATGTCACGAAGACATGAATAAATGACGCAACCTCGGCACAAGAGGAAAGTACCGTAATATCTTCTTTGGAACAAGTTTCTCCTTCTCCCCACATTTTATGATTTTGTACCGAGGCAAATTGCATATATCACACTGCACCTTATCTTTGTCCTCCCCATAGTATAACATACAGTCCTGCTCACAAGCATCGATCTTCTCATACCCAAAATTCAACCCCTTAACCATCTTCTTAACTTCATAGTAACTTTCATGAGCAAGGTATTATCCTTGGGTAAGAACTCCTTGAAAATAGCAAGCAAATCATTGAATCCTCTTTCACCGCAATATGCTCATTCTTGTAGTAGTGTAAAAGCTTCAAACCCTAGCAGAAAGCTTTGGTGTGCAATGGGGTCCCCGATTGAGATAACATCTTGTAGAAAACAATCTATTTGAATCATTTGGCTTTTGTTGATCAAGACCTTTGCTTGGCGCAGGCTCATTTTCAAATTGATCCATATTTGTAGGGCCATACGCATCTACCAACATCTCCACGACATCATAGTTATCTGACTGGTCTACAGTACTGTCTGACAATTCTCTAAACTCAACTGATTCACCGTGATGAATCCATACTGAATACCCATCCACAAACCCACTTGAATATAAGTCAAATTTCACTTCATCGGCAGTCTTCCATATCATGTTCTTACACTTGAGGCACGGCATCTCATATTTCCGCTCGGATCATCAAGATGTTCTATTTGCTTTGTTCATAAAATTAGACACCCCGTCACGGACGCATCAACTAATCCCTCCCATCAATCTTTATCCTACTTGGTACATCCAACTCCTATTGGCATCCATCTTTAATTGAAGAAAATACCCAATTAGATCAAGAATAATCATGAATGTGGTTCAAGCATGAATTTAGTTTACCTAGTTTATATCTCCACTCTATAGGGGTTGAGGCTTATCCTGCTTCTGGATCGTCTCCTCCCTCACTAGTGCCAATCTTAAGACGTTTCTACTATTTTCAAAAAAATCAAGCATTCTCCCCATGGTCTCCAGTACGAAATAGACCAAGAAAACTTAGTCTAAGTATGCACTCGAGAGAACATGTAGAGACACCAGGAAAAGTTCCTCAAAATTTATAAAAAGCACTTTGCTCGTGCATTGGCACCCCACCTAAGTAGTGAGAGACATAACATCCATGCCATAAATCCCAATCGGGGATTATTCGACATTCACTCTAATGAGTGAATGTCGAATGCAATTCTAATTGTATTTAATTGTATTTAATTGTATTTAATTATATTTTATTTTATTTTATTGTATTTTATTTAATTTTGATTTTATTTAACTAAGTATTTCTACTCGGTTTAATTATATTTATTTTGTATTATATTATATTAAATTAATTTAATTTAATTTACTTTAATTTGTATTATCTTAAATTAAATCATATTTTTATTTATTTTATTGTATTGTATTTAATTTTGAATTTATTTAACTAAGTAAGTCTTACTTCAGTTTAATTATATTTATTTTGTATTATATTATATTAAATTAAATTAAGTCAATTTTTTTTTTGCATTTAATTTAATTTGTATTATCTTAAATTAAATCATATTTTTTATTTTATTTTATTGTATTTTATTTAATTTTGATTTTATTTAACTAAGTAAGTCTTACTTTCGGTTTAATTATATTTATTTTGTATTATATTATTTTAAATTAAATTAAGTCAATTTTTTTTTGAATTTAATTTAATTTAATTTGTATTATCTTAAATTAAATCATATTTTTATTTTATTTTATTTTATTTTATTTTAAATTATTTAATTTAATTGTATTTGTATTATATTATATTATAATATTTAATTTATTTAAATTTTATTATCTTAAATTAATTAAATTTAATTAATTTAAATTTAATATGTATTATATTATATCATTTTTTTATTTTATTTTATTTTATTTTAAATTAAATTATTTTTTTATTATATTATATAATTTAATATTAAATAATTTATTTAAATTTTATTACCTTAAATTAAATTAAGTCAATTTTTTATTTTATTTAATTTAACAAAATTTGTATTATATTATATAATTTAATTTATTTAAATTGTATTTTAGTATTGAGAAACTATTAACTATACATTAATATAATAAAAAGGACCCACATAAATTACAATTGATGAATTCTGACAGAATTCCGTCGGGAATTCCATCGGATATAACAAATATGCCAATGTGATAACAAAATACCCATAAATTTTCAGAACAAACAATAACAGTATAACATTAGGGCATGAACAAACTTATGCAGATTCATAGCATTATATTACATAGCAATTTATATAACTCAATTAGGGCATGAACACAAAAGTAACTTTGCAAATTTTCAAACCCAAAATAGCCAACAAAATACATAGCAGTTTATATAACTCAATTTGCAAAATTAAGGCATAGATTTAAAAGCATAATAATCAAAATCAAATGGCAATTCATTAAATATACCTGATTAACTTGAAAATTTAACAAACAAATGAAAGTACACCACCAATTTGAGAAGAAATCGACCGGAACTGCTTGAAATGGTCGAAACTACTTGACCGAGCTCCGAAGTCGCTTTGGTCGGAGAGAATGCGGCGTCGTGGGCTGCTTCAGCAAATGTAGAGAGAAGAGATGTATCGTGAGAGAGAGAGCAGCCGGAGAGGGAGTGAGGGTCTGTGAGAGAGAGAGATGGGAATTAAAGAGGAAGAAATGAAATGAGGGGAGCGTAGCAGACTGCTAGGTTTTAAAACATAAACTCGACGGACTTCTGTCGATCTTATGTCCGGCGATTTTAGGATAAACTCGACTGAATTCCGTCGGCAGTAATAGGATATTTCGTCGACCCTAGTGTTGGTTCTGGCGGGAGAGTTTGGTGCCATGATGGGCTGTGTTTTCGATAGAAGTCCGTCGGAAATGCTTTATGTACGATTGAACTATTATCGACTGAATAATCAGTCAAAAATAGACTAATATCGACTGAATGTATTTCCGTCGGAGTTACTTCCATCGGAGATAAGCCCTTTTCTTGTAGTGATACTTAGAGAGTTCATAAGAGTGAGGAATCTAGCTTGATCTTCTTTGATAGATTCATTCTTCTCTAACCTGAAAAGCTCATAATCTTGCATTAGCATACTTAATTTGACTTCTTTTACCTTAGTAGTTCCCTCATCGCTCATGATGATTGTATCCCATATTTCTTTAGCAGTGGTGCATGCAGAAACTTTGTCAATTTCAGCTTGAATCATCCCACTTAGCAGCGTGTTCATGGCTTTGGAGTCGTAGGATACCATGTATGATTCATTTGAATCCATTTTCATGAGAGTCTTAGGTTTTCCATCATCATGTCTTGTAATGACTGGGCCATTTTCAATAACCCACCATTCCCATGGGTCTCGTTTGAAATAGATCATCATTCTAAACTTCCAAAAGTTGAAGTTTTCACTTCCGAGCAACAAAAAGTGGTGGCTTGTGGATCGACCTTCTTGAAAATTGAGGTGTGCCATGTAGGATCTTTCCCAAGACACTGCAAAGATCAATATTAGTAGAGCCTTGCTCGATACCAAATGGAATTACTAATTAAGCACACCTAGGGGGGGTGAATAGGTGTAAATACTTAGAAGTAATCTCACAGAGCCAATTTTAAAAGTTTACTATAGCGAGTTATAATCGGACGGTCCCAACCTCGTCCGTATTAGTTATATTCTTTATCTATTATAAATGCATGACTAATACCGTCTGTATTAGTATAAAATTAAACCAAAATCTGCGAGAATATTAAAGCTTTAAAAGTAAAACACAAGAACAAGAATCACACCGAGATTTTTACGTGGTTCAAATTTCCCATCCTCTCCTCTAATCTAATAGCTTTAATCCACGTCCAATCCCAACTAGGATTGGAGACTCACTTTATTAAAATAATACTCAAAGAATTACAAAGTAAATAACTCCATGTTACAACGACGATCGATTGGACACCTCTGCCTTCTTTCAGCCTCTCGCAACACCTCTCACCTCTCGAGACTTTGATAGCTTCATTTTGTGCAGATTGAATATTACTAAAATAAAAACCCCAAGCCAACCTGTACTTGTACTATGTTTACAATAGATATGAAATAAGAATACAAAGCCAAGACTAAAAAGAGTGATATGATAATTTGTGTGTATCTTGGATAGCTTTCTTGAAGAGTTTATGTCCTGTAGTCTTTTTTTTCACATGAAGCCAAGAGTAAACAATATATATAAAGAAGAGAAAGCACAGTTATTTCACATAACGTTCCAAAACATCCTCAAACTGGCTATTACTTTAATTGAAATAGGAGATGAACGTTACCAATAACAACCTCAGTAGATAAGGAAAAACTGTTATGAAGTAGTCAAATAAAATCCAAAGACTAGTTGAAAGAGTCCAACAGACACCTGTAAACATGTTTCCTGTTGTTAGCAAGAGTCCAAAAATAACTGTTGTTCCAACTTTTGAATAAGAATCCTTAATAATATCAACTCCTAAAAACATCTCCAAGACACGTAAATTGATAACTCAATATATATATATATATATATATATATATATATATATATATATATATATATATCTGGAGGCTTCTAAAGCGAACCAAAGGCAGTAAATGCGTCTTTGGTGTCTATGGCGTGACAGTTCGACACGTGCCAAAGACTACATGGCTATGGCGACTACGGCTCGAACCGCCGCGCCATGTATACCTAAAAGACGACGACTACATTTCTTTAAGATTCGCTTTAGAGACGGACCGTATATATATATATATATATAACAGATAACATATTTGAATTTGTCTCCATAACAAAACAGATTTAGATTTAAACATAGAAAGCATGAGACAAAAATAAATCAACTTGTTTTACTTACTCCAAAATGCAATAATTTTTGTGGGCTAGCAAATAAAGTGTAGTATTAATCATGCAAACTATAATATTAATATGCATGAAAATATTTAATTAACATGACTAAATTAAATTATAAACCAATATAAAATTAATTTAGCCCATATAAACATTGTCATCATTAAAACCACAAAGTATATATACTAACCGTCAATACATAAGCTTCTCAGCCTATAACAAACATGAACACCGACTTCGCATGAGATGACCAGTAGGACAATTCAAATCAAATAAAAAATTTGGATATGGAAGTGAAACTTGAAATGGATATAAAAGATCTCAAATATCTAGTAAGTACTTGCAAGTAACAAATGGTTACAACCACAAAAACATGCAACGTATGAATATTTTTTGATAAACCAGAATGGCATTAATTTGTAAAGCGTGGAACAAGCTCACCACACCACTGGAACACAGTTTGGCCTCCATGGTTAAATATTCATCTGAGGCATCCTGCAAGAACATTCTGGAGTCATCCTGAAGATCGGAAGAATATAGATAATTGGATTAAGAGGACATTTAAGAGCTTACCCTGCTCAACTGTTGCTTCTCTAGCAGTCCATGCAGACGACTACTACGATGCGCAGGGACATGCCTCGAGCCATGAGAACACTTAAACCACATCAATCCTTAAGTGGGCAACAGTTTCAAACAACTGAATTTAAACATCCAACCAAAATGCAATCCAAACAACTTGCGCAGTCTACAAATACAATCCACGAAGTTTCAATTCAAACATCCATGACAGAAATCAAAGTTTCAAACAACTTCCACAACACAATACAATCCAAATTTAAAACAAAGAAAATACATAAAATAGAAAATTCAAATTCTAAGGTGCCTCCAATCTGAGATTTTTTCCACTAGCACAGCTGTTAGATCAGTCCATACAAGGCACCACCAATCTAAGGCCAAGTGTCCTGCCAAGTGACTTTCACTTGCATTGTGTCTTTTATAGAAAGTTCTGATACACCAGCTTGTTGTGCAGGGAAGATTAGTTTTGCACTAGGAAAGACCTTGTTGTTGGTTCTTAGATGTGCACGAACTAAGAGGTTGGAATTGATTGGCACAGCTACTACGGATCTGGACAATTGAATTGGCTGCCCTGATACTACTGGTACGCTTCGACTCAAGTCCTCCTTCAGGAAGAGGATAATCTCATAAGCATCATCTTTAATCATGTCATTTCTGGCTGCAATAAGTCCATAAACACTAGATTCTGGTTCTTCATCTTTCAGCCAAACCTCCACAACGGCTTGAACGGCTTTACGGAACAAGGCATACAATATGGTTACGGAACATTTATTATCCTTGCCCAGAACCATGTAACTCAAGGATTTGTCGAAAATTTCTTCAGACGGTCTATAAACTAGCCCCTCACGGAACATGTTCTCCTTGAACTTGCCGTTCTTGCAAAAGCTGCCCTTACAGTTGGTGATGCGGACGAAGTTGCCCTCAACGACATCATCAAGTTCGTCATCGGTGTCGTCCTTCTCCCTGTCGTAAATCTCGGTCTCGAAGTAGTCGTCGAGGCTGCCCATGCTGTCGTCGTAGTGGACGATGGGGTGGTCCTTGAAGGGTTTGTGTTGGGGTATATCGCAGTTGGTGAGGGGTTGGTGTTCAGAGCTGGAGAGCAGCAGATCCACAAAGGCGCAGACAGTATCACACGACGAAATGACATGATTGCGGCCACTCACAGTCGTCAGCAGATCGTACCCTTCCTTAATACCCTTAATATATTGTCCAGGTTCACCTCCTTGGTTGTAGATATATATATGCTGAGATAGGTTACTGAAATAGATTTTACCAGACAGATAACCTTCTCTTCCTCCTTCCATGTTGATTATCACCCGAAACACCTCCGTCGTAGTTGTTCCACGAAGCTTTTTTTCAGGGACTGCAGGGTAGGCTAAATTTGAGTTAAAGTATTTGTCAAGGTAAGGCTTCCCGAGGGAGAAATCCATGTTTTCCTTCTGAATATCTGTATCAACCTGACAATCCAAACAACAACAACAAATATAAAATAAATAAATAACTTATTCGTTTCAATAAAACACGAAATTGATAAGAACTTAATTGATTTCAATCTATACGATTGTGAATATTCTAATCTATTTGAAAAATACAAATATTACTATTTTCAAGACTTAGATGAGTTCACAACAATTTTAAACGTAACTCTTGTTTGGAGTAGAGGGAGTAAAATTATGCCTTGAATAAAAAAAGCCCCATAAAATCTGTTTACAAACAAATATATACATAGACCTCCATCAGCATACTCATAATAACTCACCTTCCTATCATCATCCTTGACTTGGTCTCGGAACCTCTTCCCGAGAAGGGAATTCCTTTTCTCCTTCCGAAAATTAATGTCCATCTCCATCTCCAGATCTGATTCAGCCTCAAAATTTAAACAACAACAAAACTATATATATAACAAGAACAAAATAACTAACTAGAAACAGAGTCTGGAGGTGGTAGAAATAAGACCGGCGAAAGAAGAGAAACCATACCTTTTTTGTATGAGAGAGAAAGAGAGACCACCGCGGCTGCCTGTAGCCATTAAAAAAACCGGAGAAAATAAAGAACTGCATGGTATATTGGTATTTGTATTGGGCCTAATAATATGAGATTTCTTTGATCTAACAATTGATTGTATATGTATTGTTAATTAGCTTTGTGTCAAAATGCTAATGAGAGGATTTTATACTTCTCTAAGTCGATTAATTTTGGAAACTGAATGCACAAATGAAAAATGATATTTCCATAATAAAATTGTGGTTATACATTTCATAATAAAACCGTCGTTATATATATATATATTAATATTTTCATAAATAAATTTAATAGTTCCACATATGAATAGTAAATGGGGTTCACTCATATGAGAGAGTACCATGTGAAATTAACACTTTCATTTATAAAAATATCAATTCCCTATATATATTTTTTTATTTATAAACTTCTCAAATCTAATATCAACTTAGGGTAAATGGCTTCTTCTTTATTAGCAAAAAAAATAAATGGCTTTTTTTTTTGTAATAAAAGAGGTGAATATTGTTATACAATTTTTCCTTAATATGTAGCAAGTATTATACTAATTTTACTATTGTACTTAACCAGTACCTATTATCATTGTATTTTAATTTGTTCAAAAGTTTTATGAATCAAATAGTTTATTTACATTTGTTTGTCATATGAAAATAGCAGGTTGTATATTTTGGATTCTGGTTGGAATTAATATATTACAAGTCATAAAATATATTTAGATTACGTTGTAATTCCAAAGGTAAAAAAATATCTATACTACTCCCTCCGTCCCAGGACAATAAACATGTATTATTATCTCTATTCTTTAACTAACTGTATATATATATCATATTTTTATTTTTACTAAGCAAAACCAAAAAGCATTTTATTTTTTACATTCCTTCTATCATAACATACAAAGATTCAGGAGGTTATTACGAAAAAAAATTGAAAATTGAAAAGAAAGACAACAGAGGAATAAGCTAGCAAAACAGCAAGTTGGCCCCCATTTGTTCAAATGACATATTTGTCTGTCATGCATATATAGAACAAGAGAAAAAAACCATAAGAAACACAACATTATGATATAACTATTTAATATTTATTGTTATATATTATGAAATATTTCAGCCGAATTATAATTATATCAATACATATTAGATAGAATTATAAAATTGGTCCATGCACTATATCAAATAAGTATTACCAATTAATTTTATCTACATAACTCATAATAACAAATTTATAATTTTAAAATTAATTTACTGTTTATAATTTTAAAATTAATTACTGTTTATAATTTCAAAATTAATTACTGTTTATAATTTTAAAATTAATTTACTGTTTATAATTTTAAATTTTATTACTGTTCATAATTTTAAAATTATTTTACTGTTTATAATTTTAAAATGAATTACTGTTTATAATTTGAATATTAATTTACTGTTTATAATTTTAAAATTAATTTACTGTTTATAATTTTAAAATTAATTACTATTCATAATTTTAAAATTAATTACAGTTTATAATTTTAAAATTAATTACTGTTTATAATTTTAAAATTAATTTACTGTTCATAATTTTAAAATTAATTACTGTTTATAATTTTAAAATTAATTACTGTTTATAATTTTAAAATTAATTTAATGTTCATAAAATTTTATTTGATATTAATTACAAAAATAATTAAATATATTTTTTATTTATTTTCTTATTTTTCTACACACTTTTTAAATTTATATTATACATTAAAATATTTTTTCATTTTTTTCATAAAATTTTCCTCCAAATCCACATAATCAACGCCATCGTCACAATGAGGACGCATACATCACCGATGTAATTCAGACAACTCAATTTATTTATTGCCATTTTCGTTAAAGTTGAAGTTTTTAACGGTTTTTTTAATTTTGTGTTAGAAAAGTCGAGTACAGTAAGTTGACTGTAAGAAAAAAAAAGTTCAGTTATTAATCTGTAAGTTGACATATAGTACAGTGATTGAAAAAATATTTAACCCTTCTTAAAAGATTGTCGTTTAAGATTTTTGCACATGGATTAAGAAATTCATTTAATACTATCATTTAACAATTAAAATTTGTTTGAAATTAAATTTCATCACTACCCATTTATGGGAAGTTCAAAACTATTAATACAGTGGAGAAAATTTCTTGAGACAATGAGAGAAGGTAAGGGTGGTATCGGAAAGTAAATAATTTATTCTCCTAAAAAATCGTAAACGATAAATAAATTGGAGCAAATTTTTTCTTCTAAAACGACAATCTTTTAAGAACGGAGGGAGTATAAAACTATCATTTTCCATGAAATTGGGCTTAAATACAATTTAAATTTTGAAGTTTTTCGCTTTTCACATCTTAACCTTAATGTTTAGGCTTTAAGTCATTGAACATTAATGTCTTTTAATTTTTATAAATTAAACCTTGTGGCCCCCGATGATAATAATTGATTCGATTGAGAGTATTTTGGATAATTTCATTCCTCACCCCAATATAAAGTTTTTATCATTTTTTTAATTTTCAACAAAAGTTTACTAAAAAGATTATGGGGGTATATAAGTGGAAAAATAAGATAAAAATAGTTACTAATATAGAAATATAACATTTATTTAGGAACATCTTAAAATAAAATTCACTACAAGAAAGTGGTCTATCAGCGACCAAAAGTTTCTGCGACCGCCATATTCGATCGCTAATGATAGCATTAGCGACCACTATTAGTAACGGGTTAAATGCTTTCTAAATCACTGTACTATATGTCAACTTACAACTGGGTCACTGAATTTTTTTTTTTCTTACAGTCAACTCACTGAACTCGATTTTTCTAACAAAAAGTTAAAAAAAAACCGTTAAACTCATTTGACTGTTAACGGAAAACGGTTGAGTTGTCAAAAAAAGCCTATGTGGCAATTAGTATGCGACGACGCAGTGATGATGTGGATTTGTAGGGAAAAAATTGTGAAAAAAAGGAAAAAAATATATTTTAAAGTATAACATAAATTTAAAAAATTAGCCAAAAAAAATAAAAAAATAAAAAAAACGCAGCTTTTTTTAAAGAAAATGAAAAAGAATTTTTTTTATAAAAATTTAAAAAACGCAGTTTATTTTTCTTAAAAAAAAATAAAAAAGCAATTTTTAAGGAAAAAAATTGTGTTTTTTTTAAAAAACAAAAAAAATTGCTTTACTTTTCTTTAAAAAAAACTTCTTTTTATTTTTTTTAACAAAAAAAAGCATTTTTAAAAAAAACAAAAAGAATTGCTTTATTTTTCTTAAAAAAAACTATTTTTTGTAACAAAAATAAAAGCATTTTTAAAAAAAACAAAAATAAGTGCTTAATTTTTCTTAAAAAAAACTGCTTTTATAATTTTTTTTAGAAAAATAAACTGCATTTTTTTCATTTTTTTAAGAAAAATAAACTGTTTGTTTTAAAAAAAATTATTTAAAAAAATGCGTTTTTTTATTTTTATTAAAAAAACTGCGCTTTTTTAAAAAAAACTGCCTTTTTTTTATTAAAAATAATTATTAATAAATTTTAAATTTTAAAACTGAACTTCATTTTTTTTTAATAACTTTTTTTAGTTTGACGGTTTTTTTAACTTTGTGTTAGAAAATTTATTTGGTATTAATAAAAATTAATTAAATATATTTTTCAATTATATTTGTTATTAATTATATTAAAAATAACTAAATAATTAGCAAACTTTTAGTTTTATGTTTTATAAATGGCTTAATTATAAATAAAAGCTTATTTTATATTAATTACAAAAATAATTAAATATATTATTTATTTATTTATTTTTGCTAATTTTTTAAATATATATAATACTTTAAAATATATTTTTTCTATTTTTCATAAATTTTTTCCTACAAATCCACATCATCACAAAGTCACGTCAAGATAATGAGCTTTTTTTGTCAACTCATCCGCTTTTCCGTTTCAAGTTTAACGAGTTTAATTTAGCGGTTTTTTAACTTTTGTTAGAAAAATCGAGTTCGATGGAGTTGACTATTAGAAAAAAAGTTCGATGACCAGGTTGTAAGTTGACATATAAAGACATGTGACTTAGAAAGCATTTAATCCCTATTAGTTATCCAAACTAGTCGCTATTTGATATTAGCGATAGCCGCCACGTCGTCATTAATGGTAGCTTAATTTGAATTTGTCGCTTTAATTTTGGCGCATATTTGCCGCCTTTAATTTATGATAGCTTGATTATCTTTATTCATGATCGCAGATCGTTTTGACTTTCTCAATACTCTGACCGTCAAGTCAATTAAAATCAATGACCATGATCATTGATCGTTTAAAATAGATCGACTCGATTATCTCCCGATCGTTTACCGTGTCAAGAAAGAAAGGAAAAGAAGAAGAGAGACGAATGAGAAGTCGCCTGCCACCACACTTTTTGTCATGCATAATGTCAGCCCACTATTGTCGTCGTCATGCCAAACCCCCCTCATAGGTTGTATCAATCTATCTCTTTCATTTATATATAGTGTTCAATTTGGGTTTGATTTTGAATTATATATATTGCATATTTATGTGTTTATATGAGTTTGATTTGATTATTTAGTTTGAATTTATGTTAGATTTATGAAATGGCAGCTAATATGTTGATTATATAATAATAGTGTGATATTTAGTTTCAATTTGGCTTTAATTGTTGCAATTTCAGGACATGTATGTTCATAATTTGATATTGAAGCTTATGTTAGTGTATTGAATGCGATAATTGCTTCAATTTAAGTTTTTTTTTATCCTAGTGTATAAATTTATGGTATAATTTGAAAGTTGTTTATAGTGGTTAGACATAAATTATAATTAAAATAATATAATGCTCATTATTATATAATATTACTAAAATACATAAATTAAATATTAAACTAAATTAAATTAAATATAATAACATATAAATAAATAATAATAACAAAAAATAATACAAAGTAAAAGTAAAGAAAATAAAATTAATAAATTTCCTTAGTTTACTTAATTTTCCCTAAAATCAACTAATTAAGTAGCATTTACTTAGTTTTCACTACTAAATTTATATCAACTAAGTAGTATTTATTTAGTTAATATTACTTTGTTTCCCAATACTAATTAAAATAAATTAAGTATCATTAATTTACTTAGTTTTACACTATTTAATAAAAATAAAATAATATAATAACATAAATTTATATTACATTGTATAATATAAGATAATATAATATAAAAATAAAATAATATATCATAACATAACATAACATAAATGAAATGAAATAAATAAATTCATTAACTTAATTACATTCCTTAAATTTATTAATTTAAATAATATAATATCATATAATATAATATAATACAAAAAAATTAATTAATTAATTAATTAAAAAAATAGAATGACAATGATTTAATTAAAATAAATAAAAGAGAGAACATACTCTATCAATAACTCAACTGCAGCATCTTTAAGACCGATTTTTTTTCAAATGCATGTTTTGTAACCAAATATCAGCATTTTCTTTACAAATAGTTTATATCACAATCTCTATCATGAAAGTATACTATGGATCTGCGATTAACCATCTTTGTCTTGAATTTGAATCCACAAAGCAGTATCCTCGAAATATATACAACAAATTGAAGAAATATGAAAGTATGCACTAGCTTACTGAAAGATAACTTGTCACAATTATATGAAAATTAACTTCATGTTATAAGGTAAAACAAATGCATTAATCATCGCCCAAGAGTAATGACTACTGGGAGAAGAGTTGAGGACTTCCTTGTACGTAAGATTCAACTAGCAGTTGCATGCATCTAATACTCTAATTAACTGGTTCCTCGTCATAAATAAAAAAGTATGGGTCGTAGTTCCTATTTGTGTCCCATACTCGAATTGAGTAATTGAATTACTGCAGACATTCATCATTGTTCCATCATAATATATGACAACATCCCGAAGGAGGGCCATTAAGTTGTTGAATAAAGTTTCAGGTTCAGCAAACCCTCTAGATGAACGAGCGACCACTTCTCTTTTAAGAGTGAATCATCGATTGATATGGGTCCAATCCATGAAATAGACAGCTTCTCACTACTCCAAATTCCTCATATGAGTAGTTTTCACAGAAGGGGTACTTTTTCTAATTTTTTCTGAGAGGAATTGCTTCACTTTTTACAAAAATATTAGAAAAAGTACTCCACTTTAGATGAAATTGGGCTTAAATACGCTTTAAATTTTAAAGTTTTTCTCTTTTTACATCTTAACCTTAATGTTACGGCTTTAAGACATAGAACATTAAGGGCAAAGGTCCAAAAATACCCCTGATCTTTATCTCGAAATCTCACTTCCACCTTGAACTTTTTTTTTTCTTTCCAAAAGTGCCCTTAACGTTATAAATTTCGGGTCAACTATGCCCTTCCTGTTAAAAAATTTCCAACTGGACAAATGGATGTCAGTGGCAACCGACACGTGTCAAAAATAAAATTTAATAATTCTTATTATTATTTTCTTTTTCTTCTCCAACTTTTCTCTCTCTTTCTTCTCCCTCCTTTCTTCTTCCTCTGTTCCAAAAATATCAACTGAATTGGCTTACATAAAGAAAGCATATGAGGAAGGAGAGTAGAAAAAAGAAGTGGGGTAGAAGACAATTTCTCAATTGTCATTACCTACCCATCATTACTCTAATAAGTTGCAAGGATTTACCAACTGAATCATTCGTACCAGATTTGGGCCTTCAAGGAATTATGAAGAAACTCAAAATTAGAGGACAAACATGTGTGTGTATATACATACATTTGTTCCGCTAAATCTGTTTTACCTATGTTGACAAATAGATACATACATTTGTGTGCTTCTGGATTTTGTATTGGCCATGGCGGTGGAAGGAGATATCAGAAAGCTGGGTGTCATAAGGGAGCCGAAGGCAAGATGGTATTCTGCAAGGCCCATGGAGGTGGTCGCCGGTGCCAATATCTTGGTTGCACAAAGAGTGCAGAAGGTCGTACAGAGTACTGCATTGGTCATGGTGGTGGTCGACGATGCAGTCCCAATGGTTGCCCTTGTGCTGCTAGGGGTAAGTCTGGCTTGTGTATCAGGCATGGTGGCGGCAAGAGGTGTAAGATGGAAAATTGCACTAAGAGTGCAGAGGACATCTCTGGCCTGTGCATCTCCCATGGCAGTGGCCGACATTGTCAGTATATTGATTGTAAGTCTTTTCAATTTTAATAATTTTGGAACAGAGGAAGAAGAAAGGAGAGAGAGAGAAAAGAAGCCGAAGAGAGAGAGAAAAGCTTGAGAAAGAAAGAGAAAATAATAATAAACAATTATTAAATATTATTTTTTCAACGCTCGTTTGTCCAGCTGGAAATTTTTTAATGGGAAGGGCATAATTGACCCAAAATTTATAACGTTAAGGGCACTTTTGAAAAGAAAAAAAAGGGTTCAGGGTGGAAGTGGGATTTCAGGGTAAACATCAAGGGTATTTTTGGACCTTTGCCCTAGAACATTAATGTCGTTAACTTTTTATAAATTAAACCTTGTGGCCCCGATGATAATAATTGATTCGATTGAGAGTATTTTGGTTAATTTCATTCCTAACACAGTAATCCGATTTGGCCAAAATGTTTAATTTATAAAAATTTAGAGACATTAAGATTTAATATCTTAAAATTGAAATATTAGTGTTTAAATTATAAAAAAAATGAAATTTTTTAAGATTTTAAGTATAGCCGATGAAATGGTACCATAATAGGGATATTTATGAACTTTTTTAGGGGATTTTCACATATAATTTTTATATTCAATATTATTAGTTTATTATAAACTGTAATTGTGAGTATTATATGGTTGTCATATATTTTATTTTATTTTTTCATTGTTTGTGTAAATTGATATTTATGTCTAATTTTAGTTTGCAAATTATATAATTTTAGTATCAGAACATAGACAAAAAAATGTAAAGAGAATGCCATAGAGATGAAATGTTCTATGGAAAATAGATTAAAGAATTGTATTGAAGAATGCACGGCTAGTATAATTTACTTTTATTGTATATCGAAATTAATTTATTTATATCTTTATATAAATATCACGTATTTAAAAAGCAATTGAAGTAAAGGAGTTGCATAAATAATTATTAATGAAATAACCGAATACTTTTATTGTATATCGAAATAGTAATTGAGTTTATATATTTGAGTAGTAAATTTTCTATTTATAATTAAAAATTATAAGATGATAATTAGTAATTATTCTTATACATACTTATTTTGATAATAAGTATAAGGATAAGTATAAAGATAATAATTCCTTATAATTTTTTATTATTTTATTTTACTGATTAATAAGTAATATGTATAAGGATAATTTGTTAATAAGTATAAGGATAAGTATAAAGATAATTAGGAATAATCAGGATAATGTAATTAAGCCAAAATTTTGTTGTTGGACACTATTCGTTTTATTTGGTTTGCTAGAGGAGTAGCGGTAAAAAAAAAAATTTGGCTAGCTATAGAGAGTGGCGGTGGGCCCTCATCTTAGCCATTCACTCTAATTTTGAATACCGGATGGATGGCGTTAGTTGAAAAAAAAATCTCCCAGCTAACGTATTCCACTTGGATCATTTTCCATATATATATATATATATATATATATATATATATATATTTAATAGTTCCACATATGAATAGTAAGTGGGGTCCACTCATATGAGAGTACCTTGTGAAATTAACACTTTCATTTATAAAAATATCAATTCCCTATATATATATATATATATTTTTTTTTATTTATAAACTTCTCAAATCTAATATCAACTTAGGGTAAATGGCTTCTTCTTTTTTTGATTAGCAAAAAAAATAAATGGCTTTTTTTTGTAATAAAAGAGGTGAATATTGTTATACAATTTTTCCTTAATATGTAGCAAGTATTATACTGGTATTTGTATTGGGCCTAATAATATGAGATTTCTTTGATCTAACAATTGATTTTATATGTATTGTTAATTAGGTTTGTGTTAAAATGCTAATGAGAGGATAGGCGAAAAATCATAGTGGCTAACACACAGGATTTTATACTTCTCTAAGTCGATTAATTTTGGAAACTGAATGCACAACTGAAAAATGATATTTTCATAATAAAATTATGGTTATACATTTCATAAAAAATCGTCCTTATATATATATATATATATATATATATATATATATATATATATATATATATATGGAGCCCTTCCATATAACTTCTTTGTGAGATGCGTACATCCTTTTTGGATAGATTGATAAATTGATCGCATGGTGAGATGAGTCTTAATATTTGATAATGTAAAACACGACATGCAGAGCTTTTATTTTAATATAAACACCTACATGAGTCAACATCTTGTCGATTACATTTAAAAAGCAATTTTTATTATTAAAAAACACCGGTAAATATGACATGCTTAAAATTTGTGTCTTCCCACAACGCATAACGATAACTCCTATATATATATATTCTTTGTGCTTTACGGTACATTAAAAAAAAAAAAAAATTCCAAAGCAAGCACAACCTCTTACAATTTGTTAAAAAAAAAAAAAAATCAATAAGCACAAAATATTTTATAAGAGGTTGTGCGGGTTTGAAAATTTTTTTTTTTTTTTAATAAATTAGTGCTAATAATAATATATATATATAGGAGTTCTTGTTATGCGTTAAAAAAAAAAGACAACAGTAGGTACAAAGTATTGTACCAGTGATGTTTTTTAATAATAAAAATTCGTTTCTTTTAAATGTCTTGATAAGATGTTGACCATGTAGGTGTTTATATTAAAATAAAAGCTTCTGCATGTCAATTCAAAATATTAAGACTCATCTCTACTCGTCGATCAATTTATCAACGGTTCAAAAAGGGGTTGTTGCTACGATATCTGCTATATATATATATATATATATATATATATATATATATATATATATATATATATATATATATATATATTTTCATAAATAAATTTAATAGTTCCACGTATGAATAGTAAGTGGGGTCCACTCATATGAGAGAGTACCTTGTGAAATTAATACTTTCATTTATAAAAATATCAATTCCCTATATATATATATATATATATTTTTATTTATAAACTTCTCAAATCTAATATCAACTTAGGGTAAATGGTTTCTTCTTTTTTTAATTAGCAAAAAAAATAAATGGATTTTTTTTTTGTAATAAAAGAGGTGAATATTGTTATACAATTTTTCCTTAATATGTAGCAAGTATTATACTAATTTTACTATTGTACTTAACCAGTACCTATTATCATTGTATTTTAATTTGTTCAAAAGTTTTATGAATCAAATAGTTTATTTACATTTGTTTGTCATATGAAAATAGCAGGTTGTATATTTTGGATTCTGGTTGGAATTAATATATTACAAGTCATAAAATATATTTAGATTACGTTGTAATTCCAAAGGTAAAAAAATATCTATACTACTCCCTCCGTCCCAGGACAATAAACATGTATTATTATCTCTATTCTTTAATTAACTGTATATAATTGGTTTTGCATAAATAGATAATTAACTGTATATAATTGGTTATGCACAAATTTCAATATTGATGATTTCACATTTTATGAAGAATCAATATCATACTACATCCGTTCTTAAAAGATTGTCGTTTAAGATTTTTGTACATAGATTAAAAAAGTCATTTAATATTATCATTTAACAATTAAAATTTGTTTGAAATTCCATCACTACCCCTTTATGGGAAGTTAAAAACTATTAATACAAGGATGAAAATTTCTTGAGACAATGAGAGAATATAAGGGTGGTATAGGAAAGTAAATAATTTATTCTCCTAGAAAGTCATAAACAATAAATAAATTGGAGCAAATTTTTTCATCTAAAACGACAATCTTTTAAGAACGGAGAGAGTATAAAACTATCACTTTCCATGAAATTGGGCTTAAATACAATTTAAATTTTAAAGTTTTTCATTTTTTATATCTTAACCTTAATGTTTCGGCTTAAAGTCATTGAACATTAATGTCTTTAAATTTTTATAAATTAAACCTTGTGGCCCCCTGTGACGCCCCCAAAATTAGGTATACATCACCCATCTTGAGTGCATGAGATACATGAATGCGTAATTCAAATACAACTTAATAATACAACTGTCGTATACAATACGACAAAACATAAACTATGAGTTTGAATACAAATATTGTCTACTAGAGATTATCTACAAACTCAAAAGGAGTCTTCATTACAATTATTATCACACTATTTCACGTAATAGTGAGGACTACTAATGCACCATCTAGGACCATCACTCACATTCGACTAGTCCTAGTCCACGCGTTCTCATTTCAAGAGAAACGAAAAGAAAGGTGAGCTCAACTAACCGAAAGAAAAATATATTATGACTAAGATAATGTAGAATAATTTATCGTTAGCCTTCAACAATTGTTAACCGATAAAATATAATAACTATCAAATTTAACTGCAGTGGAACAAGCAATCCATTAGAAGAGTCAAGTAGGGAATACAATCTATTATCTTATGATTTAAAAGGTTTTTCATCACTTTTATCGCTGAGACTCAAACAATAAATAATCCACATCATCGAATCACCCACACTACTGCCAGGATATTCTTTAGTATCACGACCACAAATTATTCATGCACTACGGGCCAAGGACATTCGTGTATTCATTAATGGTAATGATCATGCCAACAACTGTCCATCAATGCACTACGGGCCAATGAGGACTTTTATCACATCATTTGTAACATTACTACCATGATTACAATCAATAATCCTCAGTCATAATCATACCAAGTCCATCTATGCACTACAAGGCCACAGATGACTTTCAACAAAATATAAACATGAGGAGGATGATGACAATGATATTAGAATTCAATAAAACAAGTTCAAGAATTAATTTATCTAGAGGCCGATAACGCCCAAATTGTCGATATGATCGCTTTGTAGAGTAAAATTCAAGAATGCTCGGAAGAATATTTCCATGAAAAGATCTTTGGATGAAACGCAAATATCAAAGATATTCCACTAATTTCATGGGTATAAAAGTCAAAGTTTTAACCAACTGAGTATAATAAAGAATGGAATAACAAAAGAAATCACCATAAATGCGATAAAGATCGCATAGGCGAGAGTTATTCCAACCAGAATAATAAATAATGGAACCGAGTCCCACAGTAAGCGCGCACAGATGTGATATTCAAGCGAAATAATAAATAATGGAACCAGTCCTAAAATAGCGCATAGGCGAAGGATATTCGAGCGAATAATAAATAATGGAACTAGGTCCGTGATGAACGCACGATGCAGGATATTCCAGGCGAGAATAATAAAGAACGGAATATTAGAAGAATGTCACCATGTATAGGGTAGCCCGCGTGTCTGAGTTATTCCAATGAATAATAAATAATGGAATAATGTTTCTCTTCATGAAATACAACAAATAACATCCCTTACCGTAAAAAGAAACCGAATATAAGGGTAGGGAAGTAGCGAGAATACTTTTCTATAGGTTCTCTTGTAATTCTCTCTCTAGAGTTTCAAAGTTGAATTAAGTAGAAATAATGAAGGAATGAGCTTATTTATAGAAGAATGGATCGCATAAGTAACTAACTTATGAACTGGTCCAGATTGATTTATTTTAAACAGACGATCCAGATTGGTTTACTATTAAAACTTAAAACAACGGTCCATACTGATTTACTATTAAAACTTTAAACCAATGATCCATATTGATTTACTATTATATCTTCCATCAGCGGTCCATATTGATTTACTATTATATCTTCAACCAATGGTCTGAAAAATTAGCACATCTCCTCATGGAATAATATTGTACCCAAAAATAATTTGGACCGAAAATAAATATATCTTAAGGGTGAATAGTACCCCGTGAATAGTAACTCGTGAATAGTAACTCATAAATAGTAACTCGTGAATAAAAACTCGTGAATAGTAACTCATGAATAGTAACTCGTGAATAGTAACTCGTGAATAATAACTCGTGAATAGTGACTCATGAATGGTACTCCGACACGAAAAGTGTCCCGAATACCCAATTGAACAATATATCCTCCAGACATCAATTATACTAACACAAATAAGTCTAACACAATGGAACTATAAAATTCATCTTTAATTAACACGAACTTATTCATCATTAATATTATAATTCACAATATTTAACAACTAGGTCGTTCCCAGGAAAGAGGGGGCTTTTCGATAAGGATTTCTTCTTATTGGCGCGCAATTAGGTGACCAAACCTCTCCTTGACCGAACTTCTAGACATTGTCAATATTGCAAATAATAATATGAATAACTTTTCCGTCTCAATTATTGATTTAATAATATATCATATAATACAGATGATATTGTAACAATAATTGAATCAATAATATAAGAAATACGATCGTGAATTCATTGTAGCAATAATTGAGTATAAATGAGTGACTTCTCACGTAAGCATCAATAATCAATCTGGTATCTTCTTGTGAAACTACGCCATTCATCGTACTTTTACTACCGGGTAGTTCATCGGTTTAACGGTAAATACCTCCTCATAGTGATTTATTTCATAAAAGTATTTTTGTCGTTTTCTCGATCCGAAAATAATTCCATTGTTGGGGTCCACCAATGATTGTCTTGCTTGTCATACGAATATTCCCTATTAAAACGAATATTCCCCGAACAATCGAATATTATATAACAACTTGCGTACTTTGCAAAATTTATAAATATTACCCACAACTATAACATAATATCAAATCAATACCATAATATTCAAAAATATAATTCGAGAAAATTATTCTTTATTCATAAAAGTTGGGTCTTACAACCTCCCTTCTTATGAAATTTCGTCCTCGAAATTAGGGTACATACCGGTATGTCGAGAGATGAGGATACCTTGACTTCATCTCAGATTCTAACTCCCAAGTCATTTCCTCCACATCGTGGTTTCTCCACAAGACTTTGACTTGAGGTATAATCTTGGAGCGTAGAACATGATCCTTCTTATCCAAGATTTTAACAGGTAACTCTTCATACGTTAAATCTTCCTCTATCTCGTCGGTTCTAACTCAATAATGTGGTTCGGTCTTTCACATATTTACGTAACATAGATATGTGAAAAACATTATGAACACGAGACAAACTTAGCGATAAAGAAGCGAGTCTATAGGCCACGATTCCACTCGCTCAAGAATTAAAATGGGCCAATGAATCGAGGATTGAGCTTTCTCTCTTTCCAAATCTCGTAACTCCTTTCCATGGAGCAACACGTATAAAAGCACATGATCTCCAATATCGAATTCTACGTCCTTTTCGATGAAGATCGGCCATAACTCTTTTATCGATCTTGTGAAGTTTTTATACGTTGTCGGATCGTTTGAATCTTTTACGTAGTCATACGTACTCAACTCCGGTCCCAACAACGTTGCTTCACCCACTTCATCCCAGCATACTAGAGAACGACACTTTCTCCCATACAACACTTCGAATGGAGCCATGCCAACACTTGCTTGATAACTGTTGTTGTAGGAAAACTCCACCAATGGTAAAAACTTGTCCCAACTTCCTTTGAAATCAAGGACACAGAGTCTTAATAGATCTTCAAGAGTTTGAATAGTCCTTTCCATTGTCCATCCGTCGAGGATGATATGCCGAAACTAAATCGTAAATCAGGCGCCCATAGCTTTCTACGCAAACTAACCCAAAATCGTGAAGTGAATCTTGGGTCTCGATCGAAACTATGTATATCTTGCATACCATGCGATCTTACAATCTCATTTATGTACATACTGAGCAAGATGTTCAAGTGTATAAGTTTCTCATTATAGGTAAGAAGTGGCGGAGACTTGATCAATCTATCAACAATGACCCAAATTAAGGCTCTAGGCCTTGAGAAACCTTGGGAAGACCCGATGTGCTTGAAATCCATGGTAATGTGCTCCCACTTCCATTTTGGAATTTCAAGTGGTTGCAATGGACCTTTTGGTACTTGATGCTCCGCCTTGACTCGTTGACAAGTTAAACACCTTGAGATAAACTCCGCTATCTCTCTCTTCATATTGCTCCACCAAAATGTATGTCGAAGATTATGATACATTTTGGTACTCCCAGGATGGATTGCAAATGGTGTGTTGTGTGTCTCCATCATGATTTTATACTTTAAATCAAGGTCGTTAGGAACACAAAGTCTGGAGTTGACTCGAAGTATTCCTTCTTCATCGATTCTTGCTTCCGGCATAGCACCTTCTTGCACTTTCTTCCTCATACGCATCGACCAAGGTACGTAACTTGAAGCGGCTTTAACTTTATCAATTAAAGTCGGTTTCTACTCAGTATATTCACCATCATCACATGGGTCCTCGGGTTTTTAACTCTATCTCCATCCTTTGCAAGTCACACAAAATGGGCCTTTGTGTTGACAATATCGCACTCGTACTTGCATATGATCTTCTACTCAATGCGTCAGCTACCATGTTCGCTTTTCCAAGATGGTATTGGATGGTATGATCATAATTTTTCAACATTTCAATCCAACGTCGTTGTCGCATGTTGAGTTCCTTTTGAGTGAAGAAATATTTGAGGCTTTTATGATCCGTAAAGATCTCCACTTTCTCCCCATACAAGTAATGCCTCCAAATTTTAAGTCACGAAGACAACGTTTACTAACTCTAGATCATGAGTAGGATACTTCCTCTCATATTCTTTGAGTTGTCTTGAGGCATAGGCTATGACTTTCCCATGTTGCATGAGAACGCATCCCAACCCTTTGCCCGAAGCATCACTGTAGATGACAAATCCCTCCGAGCCAGATGGTATTGTCAGAACAGGTGCTGAAATGAGTCTCCTCTTGAGTTCTTGAAAACTCTTCTCACATTCTTCGCTCCAACCGAACTTTGTATCTTTCCGAGTCAGTTGAGTTAATGGAGTAGCGATTCGAGAAAATCCTTCTACGAATCTCCGATAATAACCAGCTAAACCGAGAAAGCTACATACTTCGGTCACTGATTTAGGTTGCTCCCAGCTTTGAATAGCTTCAATCTTTGTCGGGTCAACAAATATTTCACAACTTGATACTACGTGCTCAAGGAATGCTACTTCCTCAAGCCAGAACTCGCATTTCTTTAACTTAGCATAAAGTTTGTATTCACGAAGCTTTTGGAGTGTCAGCCTCAAGTGTTGCTCATGATCTTCATGGCTTTTGGAATAAATAAGGATGTCATCAATAAAGACGACCACAAAATGATCCAAATATTTCTTGAATACTCGGTTCATCATATCCATGAAGGCAGCAGGAGCATTAGTTAATCCGAAGGACATGACTAGAAATTCATAATGCCCGCATGGAGTTCGGCGAGCCGCTTTGGAATGTCATCGATTCTAATCTTCAATTGGTGATATTCGGAACGAAGATCAATCTTTGAAAAGAATTTAGCTCCTTGCAATTGGTCAAACAGTCATCAATACGTGGCAATGGGTACCTATTTTTGATGGTGACATGATTCAACTCCCGATAATCAATACAAAGTCGCATACTCCCATCTTTCTTCTTCACGAATAGAACAGAGCACCCCAAGGAGACGTCTTGGGGCGAATGAAACCAATGTCTAACAATTCATCGCAATTGGGTCTTTAACTCCACGAAGTTCAATAGAGCCATTCGATATGGGGCTTTGAAATGGGTTTTGTACCGAGAGTTTCAAGGTCGATACAAAATTTAATTTCACGCTCTGGGGGTAGGCCAGGAAGTTCTTCAGGGAATACGTCAGGAAATTTATTAACAATAGAAATATCGTTCAAAACTGACATATTTTTATTTAAATCTGTGACATGAGCTAAGAAAGCTTGACACCCGTTTTTCAATAAAACGAATAGCTTTATGGCTTGAAATGACCGTGATTGATTTTAATGATTTGGTTGCTTGAATTCGCATAATAGGTTGATTAGGAATATGAAAACTAACAACCTTACGAAAATAATCAATTTTTGCATGATGAGTAGTTAACCAATCAATCCCTAGAATTACGTCAAATGCAAGTATTTTTGAAGAAATAAGATTGACATGTAATGTGCGATTATCGATTTGAATCAAACAAGACTTATAACCAGTGGATGTAATGAAGGTTTCTCCCAACGGAGTTTCCACAAATAAGTCAAAGTCTAATTTCTTCAGAGTCAAATTTAATCGTTGAGCGCAAGTAGGAGAAATAAAAGAATGGGTAAAACCTAGATATCAAATAAAGTATAGACTTATTAGAGTTTATGATAAGCTTACCCGTGATGACCTAATTCAGTTCCTTGCTTTACGGAGGTCACAACAAACGCTCTCCTTGACTACCAAATTTGACTTTTCCAGGGATGGCCTTTGGTGCCTCCATCCTAGTTGAACTTGTCTTGGTGAATGAAAAAATCGCTAAGTGACCTTCTCTTCCACAATTATAACATGCTTTGACTGACATCATCGCTAGCTTTGACCGATGTGTCCCTCCCTCCGCATTTGAAGCATATGATAGGTGGTCGTTCTCCTTCCTTAACAATGGGTCTTTGGTCTTTGGCGTCCTTCCATCATTGTTGAATCTCCTCTTCTTGAAATGTCCATTCTTATTGTTTTGTACCTCGATTACCACCGAAGTGGTTACCATTTCTGGCCTGTTGATTCCCTCCACGCTTGTTGTCACCGCTTCGATGACTGCTCTCCTTTGGTTGCGTTGACTCGTTATCGCGCTCCACTAACTGAGCCCTATTTACAACATCCCGAATACAAACACGGTTTATGAGAAATAAGATGTTGACGTATCTCCGGCTTCAAACCTCTTAAAAACATCCATGTCATTCTCTCTTCATTATCCACCAAGTGGGACGCAAACCGGGACAACTCGGCAAACTTGGCTTCATACTGCGACACGGTCATATTATTTTGCTCCAACTTGATGAATTCTAACTCTTTTATATGACGAATACTTTCGGGAAAGTACTTGTCGTTGAATAGTTCTTGAAACTTTTCCCAAGACATCTTCAGTGCGGCAGGTTAAGTACGCTTTACCGATTCCCACCAGTAATCTACCTCTCCTCGCAACATAAAGGCGGCAAAGGAAACCTTTTTCTCCTCGGAGCATCCCAAGACATCAAATATCTTGGTGATCTGCTTTATCCATGCTTCCGACTTAAGTGGTTCTGGTGGTCCCAGCTCCTTGAACTGTTTAGCGGTGACCGTCCAAGAGTTTTCAGTGTTTCCACCTACATTTTGGACAGGAGCCGCTCTCGCCTGCTGTTGCATGAATTGCATAAAGCCTCTAAACATTTCATCATTCATCATTTGGTCAGTGTTGTTGTTTGCATGAGGATTATCGCCTTCCTGATGCACATTATCCTGATTATTGATATGTGGTGAATCAACAGTCGCCTGTGCTCCATTGAGAAACATTCTCAGATGTCATTTTCAGATACTGCCACAAAACAAAAGGTTCATTGACATGTAACATATTATCCCTATATTCTGACCGACCAATTAAATACAAAAAAAAAAACTTAGGTAGGTCATACTAGCGAAGGAATTCCCCGTCTCTCCCCTCCTAGTTCTATTCTCACATCTTAGCCAGGGATAATATCCCTAAGCTTTGATACCAACTGTGACACCCCCAAAATTAGGTATACATCACCCATCTTGAGTCGCTTGGGATATATGGTAGAGAATTCAAATACAACTTAATAATACAACCTGTTGTGTAATAATACGACAAAACATAAACTGAGTTTGAATACAAATATTGTCTACTAGAGATTATACAAACTCAAAAGGAGTCCTCATTACAATTATTATCACACTATTTCACGTAATAGTGAGGACTACTAATGCACCATCTAAGACCATCACTGCTGTTCCTGATTAGTCCCAAATTACGTTCTCATTTCCTCAAGAGAATAAAGAAAGAAAGGGTGAGCTCAACTAGCCCAAAGAAAAATATTATGACTAAGATAATGCGAGAATAATTTATCGTTAGTTTTCAATAAAGGTTAAACCGATAAAATATAATAACTATCAAGTTTAACTGCAGTGGAACAAGCAATCCATTAGAAGAGTCAAGTAGAGAATAAAATCTACTATCTTCTATGATTTAAAAGGTTTTTCATCACTTTTATCGCTAGGACTCAAATTTTAATCAATAATCCAAATCATCGAATCACCCCTACACTCACTACCAAGGATATTCTTTAGTATCATTTACCACAAATTATCCATGCACTATCTGAGCCAAGGACATTTGTGTATTCATTAATGGTCATGATCATGCCAACAATCGTCCATCAATGCACTACGGCCAATGAGGACTTTTATCACATCATTTGTAACATTACGCACATGATTACAATCGAATAATCCTCGTTCATAATCATACCAAGTCCATCTATGCACTATAGGCCACGAGATGACTTTCAACAAAATATAAACATGAGGATGATGACAATGATATTAGAATTCAATAAAACAAGTTCAAGAATTAATTTATCTAGGGCCGATAACGTCCAAATTGTCAACATGATCTTTGCTTTGTAGAGTAAAATTCAAGAATGCTCGGAAGAATATTTCCATGAAAAGATCTTTGGATGAAGCGCAAATATCAAAGATATTCCACTAATTTCATGGGTATAGAAGTCAAAGTTTTAACTAACCGAGTATAATAAAGAATGGAATAACAAAAGAAATTACCATGCATGCGATAGGCCTTGCAGTGAGTTATTCAATGTAATAATAAAGGATGGAACCCGTCCCACGTAACGCATGCATGTGATATTCGGCGAAATAATAAATAATGGAACCAGTCCCAGAAACGCATGCACGGGATATTCCGGCGAATAATAAATAATGGAACCAGTGCAGCATAAACGCACGACGTGATATTCCGGCCGAATTATAAAAGCGGAATATTAGAAGAATGTCACCATGTATAGGGGTAGCCCATGATATGAGTTATTCCAACGAATAATAAATAATGGAATAATGAAGTTCTCTTCATGAGTACAACAAATAACATCCCTTACCGTAAAAGAAACTGAATATAAGGGTAGGGAAGTAGCAGAATACTTTTCTATAGGTTCTCTTGTAATTCTCTCTCTAGAGTTTCAGTGAATTCGTAAGAAATAATGAAGGAATGAGCTTCTATTTATAGAAGAATGGACTGCATAGTAACTAACTTATGAACGGTCCAGATTGATTTATTTTAAACCGGACGATCCAGTTGGTTTACTATTAAAACTTAAAACAATGGTCCATCTTGATTTACTATTAAAACTTTAAACCAAAGGATCCATATTGATTTACTATTATATCTTCCACCAGGTGATACATATTGATTTACTATTATATCTTCAACCAACTAGTTCGAAAAATTAAACATCTCCTCATTGAATAATATTGTACCCAAAAATGATTTGGACCAAAAATAAATATATCTTACGGGTGAATAGTAACTCATGAATAGTAACTCATGAATAGTAACTTGTGAATAGTAACTCATGAATAGTAACTCATGAATAGTAACTCGTGAATAGTAACTCATGAATAGTAACTCATGAATAGTGACTCATGAATAGTAACTCGTGAATAGTACTCCGACACGAAAAGTGTCACGAATACCCAATTGAACAATATATCCTCCAGACATCAATTATACTAACACAAATAAGTCCAACACAATAGAACTATAAAATTCATCTTTAATCAACACAAACTTATTCATCATTAATATTATAATTCACAATATTTAACAACCAGTGTCGTTCCTGGAAAAGGGGCTTTACGATAAGGATTTCTCCTTATTAAGCGCGCAATTAGGTGACCAAACCTCTCCTCGACCGAACTTCTAGACATTGTCAATATTGCAAATAATAATATGAATAACTTTCATAGTCTCAATTATTGATTTAATAATATATCATGTAATGCGGGATGATCTTCGTAACAATAATTGAATCAATAATATGAGAAATATGATACAACAATTCATGTAGCAATAATTGAGTATAAATTGAGTGACTTCTCACGTAAGCATCAATAATCAATCAATCTGGTGCCACTCTAACGTAATGCTGACTTCTGTATTCTTGTACTTTTACTACTAGGGTAGTTCGGCGGTTTTAACTGTAATACCTTCGTCGTTATTTTCATAAAGTATTTTTATCGTTTTCTCAATCTGACAATAATTCCATTGTGGGGTCCACCAATGATTGTGCCGTTTGTACGGATATTCCTGTTAAAAACGAATATTCTCCCAATTAATCGAATATTATATAACAACTTCACAGACTTTGCAAAATTTATAAATATTACCCACAACTATAACATAATATCAAATCAATACCATAATATTCAAAAATATAATTTGAGAAAATTATTCTTTATTTATAAAAGTTGGGGTCTTACACCCCCGATGCTAATAATTGATTTGATTGAGAGTATTTTGGGTAATTTCATTCCTCACCCCAATATAAAGTTTTTATCATTTTTTTAGTTTTCAACAAAAGTTGACTAAAAAGATTATGGGGGTATATAAGTGGAAAAATAAGACAAAAATAGTTACTAATATAGAAATATATATGACATTTATTTAGGAACAACTTAAAAGAAAATTCACTATAAGAAAGTGGTCTATAAGTGACCAAAAGTTTCTGCGACTGCCATATTCGATCGCTAATGATAGCATTAGCAACCACTATTAGTGACGGGTATCCAAACTAGTCGTTATTTGATATTAGCGACCGCCATGTCGTCACTACATGGTCGCAAATTTGAATTTGGCACCTTTAATTTTGGCGCATATTTGCCGCCTTTAATTTGCGACCGCCTTCAATGGCTTATTGTGGTCGCAGATCGTTTTGACTTTCTCAGTACTCTGACCGTCAAGTCAATTAAAATCAGCGACCACATGGTCGCTGATCGTTTTAAAATAGATCAGCTCCTGATCGTTTTAAAATAGATCAGCTCCTAATCGTTTACCAGAAGCTGAAGAATGAAAGGAAAAGAATTGAAGAGAGAAAGAGAGAAGAATGAGAAGTCGCCCGTCACCGCCAGCCTGCCGCTTACATACATCACATTTTTTTCAAAAGTACCCTTTGAATGAGATACATTTTGATTTTTTCTATCTAGTGTATAAATTTATGGTATAATTTGAAGTTGATAAACGGAGTTAAAATGTGATGATCCAGATGTCCCACTTGCACTTAAATATAAAATATATTCTAAATAAAATAATATATATCATTTAATCAAAACAAAAAAAATATATAAAATTCAAAATAAAAAAACAAATATAACATATTTACATCATTTAATCAAAATAATAAAATTCAAATTATTTTGTTAACTAATCAAAACAACTAATTAAATAAAATAAGTTGTATAACATATTTACATCATTTAATCAAAATACTAAAATTCAAAACATAACATATTTACATCAAATACTAATTAAAAAAAACTAAAATACTAATTAAAAAAATACTAAAATAAAAAATCAAATTAAAAAATACTAAAATACTAAAATTCAAATTATTTTTTGTTAATTAATCAAAACAACAAAAATTCAAATTACATCATTAAAATACTAAAATCATAATACTAAATACTAATTGATATAAAAATTTTAAATTACTAAAATCATAATACTAAATAATATTTTTAAACTATATAAAATTTGATGATGTAATAATCTATACATAATCTATACATAACAAAGATATGTTATAAATAATATAAATAATTTGATGATGTAATAATCTATACATAACAAGATATGTTATAATTTGATGATGTAATAATATTTTTAAAAATGTATTCAAAATTCAAATTACATCATAATATTTTTAAATTGATATGATTTTAAAATTAATATTAAAAATTACTAAAATAATCATAATACTCAGTTTTGAATTTTAAAAATATTATTTAGTATTATGATTTTAGTAATTTAAAATTTTTATATCAATTAGTATTTAGTATTATGATTTTAGTATTTTAATGATGTAATTTGAATTTTTGTTGTTTTGATTAATTAACAAAATAATTTGAATTTTTTAGTATTTTTTAATTTGATTTTTTAGTATTTTAGTTTTTTTTAATTAGTATTTTAGTATTTTTTTTTTAATTAGTATTTGATGTAAATATGTTATGTTTTGAATTTTAGTATTTTGATTAAATGATGTAAATATGTTATACAACTTATTTTATTTAATTAGTTGTTTTGATTAGTTAACAAAATATTTTTTAATTTTATTATTTTGATTAAATGATGTAAATATGTTATGTTTTTTTTTGAATTTTAGTATTTTTTTTTTGTTTTGATTAAATGATATATATTGTTTTATTTAGAATATATTTTATATTTAAGTCTGTTACGTCATCACATTTTAACTCCATTTGTCTTCTATTAACGGCAGAGGCACGGGCGACCCAAAAAATATAACGTTAAAGGTACTTTTGGAAGAAAAAAAATTAGTTTAAGGTACAAGTGGGACATCGGGGTAAATATATGAGGGCTTTTTGACCCTTTGCCGTTGTTTATACTTAGTTAGACATCAATTATAATTAAAATAATAAGTTCAGTATTTATTTACTTAATACATAAATTAAATATTAAACTAAATTAGTTTATAATAACAATAAATTAAATTAAAATAAATTAAAAAGTAAAGTCATTAAAATTACTTAAATTTTTAGTTTACTTAATTATTAAATTAAAATTAAGTAATAATATAATATCATAAATTTTATTTATTACTTTACTTAGTTTTCCAATATAATTATAAATTAAATTAATATAATATAATAAAAATAAAATAATATATATCATAATATATCATAATATAAATATAAAATAAAATAAAATAATATATCATAACATAACATAACATAAAATGAAATGAAATAAATTCATTAACTTAATTACATTCCTTAAATTTATTAATTTAAATAATATAATATCATATAATATAATACAAAATAAATTAATAAAAAAAATTATTAAAAAATAAAATGACAATGATTTAATTAAAATAAATAAAAGAGAGAACATACTCTATCAATAACTCAACTGCAACATCCTTAAGACCGATTTTTTTCAAATGCATGTTTTGTAATCAAATATCAGCATTTTCTTGACAAATAGTTTATATCACAATCTCTATCATGAAAGTATACTATGGATCTACGATTAATCATCTTTGTCTTGAATTTGAATCCACAAAGCAGTATCCTCGAAATATATACAACAAATTAGAGAAATATGAAAGTGTGCACTAGCTTATTGAAAGATAACTTGTCACAATTAGATGGAAATTAACTTCATGTTATAATGTAAAACAAATACATTAATCATCGCCCAAGAGTAATGACTACTGGGAGAAGAGTCGAGGACTTCCTTGTACGTAAGATTCAACATAGCAGTTGCATGCATCTAAATACTGTAATTAATTAACTGGTTCCTCATCATAAATAAAAAGTATGGGTCGTAGTTCCTATTTGTATCCCATACTCGAATTGAGTACTTGAATTACTGCAGACATTCATCACTGTTCCATCATAATATATAACAACATCCCGAAGGAGGGTCATTAAGTTGTTGAATAAAGTTTCAGGTTCAGCAAACCCTCTAGATGAACGAGCAACCACTTCTCTTTTAAGAGTGAATCATCGATTGATATGGGTCCAATTCATGAAATAGACAGCTTCTCACCACTCCAAATTCCTCAAATGGGTAGTTCTCACAGAAGAGTTACTTTTTCTAATATTTTCTGAGAGTAATCGCTTCACTTTTTACAAAAATATTAGAAAAAGTACTTCACTTTTGATGAAATTGGGCTTAAATATGCTTTAAATTTTAAAGTTTTTTCTCTTTTTACATCTTAACCTTAATGTTACGGCTTTAAGACAGAGAACATTAATGTCGTTAACTTTTTATAAATTAAACCTTGTGGCCCCCGATAATAATAATTGATTCGATTGAGAGTATTTTGGGTAATTTCATTCGTAACACAGGAATCCGTAAGCATGTGGTTAGTTTGCAATAAAAAAATTATAGAAAATAATATAAATGATAGATACCCTTAAAAGACTTATAATTGCCCACATTAATAGAAAATCTTAAATATCTTTAGAAATACATAAAATTGTAAGTACGTGATTAGTGGGTGACAAAGAAAAACAAAGAGAAAAAATTAGAGTCGATATAAAAGATATATACCATTAAAAGACTTAATTCCTTTTCATTTTGACTCACGTGACTAATTTCGGATAGAAATGTTAAAGTTGGTGGCCAAAAGATTTAATTTATAAAAATTTAGAGATATTAAGATTTAATATCTTAAAATTGAAATATTAGTGTTTAAATTATAAAAAGTGAATTTTTTAAGATTTTAAGTATAGCCGATGAAATGGTACCATAATAGGGATATTTATGAACTTTTTTAGGGATTTTCACATATAATTTTTATATTCAATATTATTAGTTTATTTTAAACTGTAATTGTGAGTATTATATGGTTGTCATATATTTTATTTTATTTTTTCATTGTTTGTGTAAATTGATATTTATGTCTAATTTTAATTTGCAAATTATATAATTTTAGTATCAGAACATAGACAAAAAAAATGTAAAAAGAATGCCATAGAGATGAAATATTCTATGGAAAATAGATTAAAAATTGTATTGAAGAATGAACGGCTAATAATTTATTTTATTGCATATCGAAATTAATTTATTTATATCTTTATATAAATATCACGTATTTAAAAGCAATTTGAAGTAAAACTTGCATAAATAATTATTAATGAAAATATATTTTATTGTAAGATATTTCGAGTTATATTAATCATTTATTGATTATTATATTTCTTATAAAATAAATACAAACAATAGCCCGTGCCTTGTACTGAGAATTGAACCAAATAATTTGAATACTAAAAACAACTTTGTCCCAATTATATTTCCTCAAATAATCACATTCTACAAATCCATTACAGAAAAAAGCAAAGATGAGTTTATTATTTTATCAGGCTTGAGCAGATTACAATAAGTTTGGCCAGTAGATTGTGCTGACAATATCTGTCAAAACTGATCTGCCTAAGAGAACAATTGGTCATGAATTTAAGTTTTTTTATTTTATTTTGAAATTAATCATTTGGAACTCTTAAGTTTTGTACTCCACCAGTAATTTTATAAAGTGTTTTTTCTCTACCCTGAAAACTTGTTACAATCCCCGAGTTTAATTTTGGTTCAATTGGTAATATCCCCAAGGGATTTCAACACACACAAAAAAATATTCAGTTGGCATATATATATAAACTTATATTACAACAATTTCTTGCATTTTTTGCTCAAACCAAGAATAGATTCGAGAGTATAAAAACTGTGTCAAGAACCTCCAGAAGTTGGAAATGAGATATTGGAGGAAACCAAACAAAACTGAACAAAGATTACAATAGCAAATCTTGTTTATTTCCCTCCAATTCTCACTTACAACTCGTTAAGATTGATTGTTGGTGCCTAGTAATGGAGATGGAAACCAGATATTCGAGTTAACTAAACAAAATAGAACAAAGATTTCTAGGGGGGAAAACTTTATTAAGTTCCCTCCAGTTGATTTAAGAGTGTCGATGCCTTGTTCAGAAGATGAAAATAAGATATTGGAGGAAACTAAACAGAATAGAACAGAATTTTGTCAGTAAATCCTTGTTTAGTTCCCTCCAATTCTCACTTGCACCTTGAACAATGAGATATTGGAAGAAACCAAACAAAACCGAACATAACCAATTCTCACTTACAGCTTGAAAAACAAATTCTCCTTATGCTAGAAAACAATTCGAACCAATTACTTATAAGCAATGTAACTGATAAAACACAAGTTATATATATGCAAGCACAAGTTACATGCTATAGAAAGTACATGATACTAAACTATGTGTTTAGGTACAAAAAGAAACACACTATCTGGCCATTGGTCAAAAAGGACAAAACACACCATTTTGACTAGTATTCAGAAGGCTTGAATCCTCTTGTACCTGATAAGAACATGCCTAATATGCTCTTACAGTGTATTATTCCACTAGTTTGATTTTACTATTTGACTAGCAAAATGGAAACTTATTTCAGTTTCGATAGTTGGGTACAAGGTAATTAGTGGTCTGTAACAATTTTCCATACAGTAACCTAGCTTCAAATTATAAAAGTTAAAAAAAACAATAGCTTCAATTCAGTTGGGGCCTAGGGAAGGGATATACATCTAGTAGCACTGAAAGATGGGTTCAAACACATTTGAAGGCAGGAAATATAGCAGTACATGCTAATGTAAGATGTTAAATAATACTCCCTTCGTCCAGCTTTACTTGTCTTAATTAATTTTTTTATGATCAAATTGACCATATTTAAAATCAAAAATTATTTTTAAATTTATTAGATAGACACAAAATTATTATCATAAGAAAGTAAATACAATATTTTATCAAAGTCAAACTTATTTAAATTCAAAATTTATGGTACACTTGTTTAATTATTAATTTTAAAATGGTAAATTTAACCATAAAAAATCAATTATGACAAATAAAATTGGACATAGGGAGTACTACGATGCAATGCCTAACATTGACACCGACATTATTATGTCACGGATATTTTTGATATTTTTCTTAGGCAAGTTGAGCTTGTTTTGCTTATTGGCAAATTGCTATTTGAAAACGAATTACCATTTGGTGATAATAGCTAAAATCCAATTCGCCCATGTATTTGAAAAATTACTATGAGGTTAAAAGCATGTTAGGATGCTAGGAAGGGAAGATTTCACCAGATTTACAAAACTTATTTCAGATACAAACTTCAAAAGCATCAATCAGCATTCAGGTACAAATTTCTAAAGCATCAGCAATAAATCCCCATGTATAGACTTCAACAACAAAAAAATGAATACCCAATAACAATAAGCACTTTTTCCTGATAGGAAATTCTTGCAACTAAATGCCAACCTAAGAGCTACCCCTATTCTCTATTTGTTTTTTGGTTTTTTACCATCGTTTTTATTTTACCTTTTTCTTTTTTTTTTTGATTAGACGAGGAAGGAGGTAGGGAGGGAGAGGGTTGGTTACTGATGTCCATTAGTCGAGTCATATCAAATTTCTATGAAAATCAAGCTCAGTTCTGCTCCTCACCATCTGCTGCAAATTCTCTTTCCTCTGCCTCAGCAGCCATTAACTCGTCGAACTTCTCGGTCTTCCCCAGTAGTATTTCAATCTACAGAAAAGTAAAGGATAGTAAGTAATTATCTTCCAACCAAATATTTATGGAATTTCTTATACTTAATATTTGTAGGTAAACAAAATTTGGATAAGAAAAGCTACAGAGAGGGAGGGAGGACAACAGATGATATACATATTACTCATCATCAAACGGGAAAAAGATTGGTACTAGAACTGTCAACTTCAACCTAAAACCAAAAGGCAAGTGGGACTTGCCTTGGGAACTAAAAATAAGGATAACAATGATGATACAACAATTATTGAGAAAGCAGTTATTCTCAAATGGCCATTCCAGATGCACTCTTAAGTTCACATATTCTACCATCACAGAATTGTATCAAGTGATCACAGAATTGTATCAAGAGATCAAGGTTTATAAGTTGCACCAATTTTGTATATCTAACGAGCTAAATAGTGTCAAATTTGCTAGCATACCAATTCAAGCCTAAAGCAAAGTAACCTAGACACCCACATAAAACTGCACTATCTGGACCAGCATTGAGTAAATTTATTTGTGCGATTGCGCATATTGATATAGACTATGAACAAGCAAAAAAAGAAATTGGCAACTACTAATATTTCACGTACAAGTCCAACATAAAATAAAAACAGGTTTGTATTAGTTTTTCCCCTAGAGTGGCAAGGAACCAAATGAAAAAGGGGGAAATAGATAAATACTTTGTAGTTTTTCATTTTCATTATTTTTTTGAGAAGGGGAGTTGGGGGTCAGCTGCTTAATAAGCTAATACCCATATACATATGTAATAAGACAAAACTAATTTTTTTGGTCCTCGATCTTTGGTATGGGACTAGAATTTAACTGTCACTAAAACATTTTTTAAAGTCACCTGATTTTATTTTATTTTATTAACTACTATTAAAAAACTTTTTAAACCTAGAATTTAACTAGAATCAAAAAACTATTTATGATCCTGAAAAACTTTAGAGTAACTTATTATTTATAACAATTTTATTTCGTATAGAAGTCCTTTATTAATATTGATTCTCATGAGCCTAAATTAAAACACCTACGGATTCATATAGTAACAAATTTTCTACTATTATATCATAATTATCCACAAACTAAAATATTGACACATAAGTAAGCTATATTAAGCTGGAGCAATTTGAATTAGTATTTACGACGTAAACAACATAATTATTATAATATAGCTATACTAAAATATACAATTGTAATAATCAACTAGGGTCGACTTATAATGACACATAATGATAGTGTTTTATGAGCGCTTATTATTTTAGTTTTTTTAAAAAAGGCAAAACACAAGTTTATTTTATAAATAACATTATTTTTAATATTTTATTTGTTTTATATATGATGTTTATAAAAAAATGAATTTCACAAATTAACTTACTATTGGTATTAGAATGATTAAAACATTTGCTTAAAAATAATAAAATAAATACAAACCACATCCAATTGTCTACTATAATTAATATTATATTATTTGATGAACCTCTTTCAAATATGAATTGATCTGATTCAAAAGGAATAATTGTCTTCCAACCCCAACAGAATATGATCATGGCGTAACATCATAAGATTTTAATAATAAACAACGAAATAATAAAATTAAACTAAATTATATGCAATTAATAAGTTAAGTTGTGAAAGAGAACAAAAATTCTCTTTATGGTCCTATAATCTTTAATGTTCAACTTAATATTCTACAATAATTTTATTCTATAGTTCTTTAATTATTTAGTCATACAATAAATTTTAACTTAAAAACATGTTTAAAAATTTTACTTTACTCAACTTTAGACTCTAAAAACTAAATATTAAAAATATAAGAAAAAATATTATGATTACATAATAATTAATATAGAGAGTCATTTAGTTAATTAATGTTAAAAATAATTATGACTTATATATTGTGACTAAACTTTAGTTACTTTTTAAAATCAAAAGTCATAATGGTAACTTATTATTCTACAACAATTTTATTCCTAAATAACTATATATTAAAAATATATGAAAAATAATAATAATAATTATTAAAAAAAGTGTAATATATATTACAAAATAAATTATGATTAAACTTTAATTATCTTTACTTAATCAATGTTAGAAACAAATTTCACTTGTATATAGTTATTAAAATTTAAGTTACCATTAAAAACAAAAAACCATGATGGTAACTTATTAATTTACAACAACTTTATGTCATGTAAAATTCCTTAAACCCCAAGTTTAGGCTTTTAGGTTTCACTCATTTAATTTTTGAACTCTAAATAACTATGTATAAATTCGAAAGATTAAAAATAAAAACTAAATATTAAATTTAAAAACTATACAAGTTGAATATTAAATTAAAAACAACAAAAAAATAAACATATTACTAACATTCAATTGCAAGTTTTAGATAATTGTTTGTTTAAGCAAAGTTTGTAGTCATTCTACAATAAATTAAATTAAAATTTGAAAAAATATTTATAATCATTATATATATAGAATAAATAAGAAATTAAAAATAACCTCATCATTCGCACGGGAACTTAACTAGTAAATATCTAATAAGACAAAATTTAGTTTTTGTTCTTCGTCTTTGGTATAGACCTAGAATTTAACTATAAGTAAAACACTTTTTATACTCCTATATAGTGCTTCGATTAATTAACTAGAACTAAAAATCTCTTTATGGTCCTACAAACTTTAATATTAACTTAGTCATATAGTAAATATTACTTAGTTTAAGTTTTTACTCAACTTTAGTCTCTAAATGACTATATATTAAAAACATTCTACATATAATAACTAATATCTATATATATAGAAGAACAAAATTAAAAAAAAAAAAATTATGGAACAAATTTTTACATAATACAGTGTTTTTGGGTGTGATTTGGATACATATATCAATAACTAATTCAAGTCACGCAAATATTATGAAAAAATTCGATTCCATAATTTTATTTATTTTTAGTTCAAAAAAAAAAAAATTGGTATTTTAGTCCGGACCTGATCCTAGTTCTATATATATATATATATTAGAAATATATTAACGATTACTTTAGTTACCAATCCTATTACATATAAGAGACCTTTAGTTAATTAACATTACAAAATAACTCCAACTTATATATTAGTTATTAAAATTTAGTTAGCTAGCTTTTAAAACTAAAATCAGAATGGCAACTAGTTATTCTACAAAAATTATATTCCTAAATAACTATATATTAAAAATATAAGAAAAATATTATTAGTAAATAATAATTGATATTATATTACAAAATATATTAATGATTAAATTTTAGTAAACAACTTTATTTAATATATGAGACCTTAGGTTAATTAATGTTAAAAAATCCTTATATATTACAAATTAAAATTTAATTACCTTTTAAAACTAAAATCACGAGCATAACTTTTTGTTTTACAACAATTTTATTTTTTATAAAATTTATTTAGTTAATTAATTATACAATATAGTATGTACTATGTTTAGGCTTCTAGGTTTTCACTCAACTTTGAACTCTAATTAAAAATGCATATATAAATACGAACGATTGATTATAATCTAAACATTAAATTTTGAAACTATATAAAAACTTAATATTAAATTAAAAATAATAAAAGAATCAAATTAGTAACACACGATATGTGATCTGTAGTCATTCGTTTTTAAGCAAAATGTATAATCATTCTAATAATAGTAGTAAGTCGATTTGAAATTCAAAAATATATTCTATAATCACTATATAAAATAAATTAAAAATAATTTTATTTAAAAAACAACTCACACGGGTCACTTAGTTAGTTCATCAAAATTATGAACACCTGTTTGATGCGGTAAGAAAGAGGAAAATTACTAATAAATCTTGTGAGCCATGTTTATCCCTTCCTCCACCCCTTCCTTGTCCTACATCACTGTTCCTTTAAAAATTGGACTCACCATCAAGCATGTCTGGAAAGTGCAGTCGGAAGATTTATAAGGTTACCTAGGCTGCTTGCTTTCGGCGATTGGGGAGGAAGATCAAAATTAGAGATTGATAGAAAAGCAAGGACAAAAAATCCATGTGATACAGATGATTATCTGTCATAACTATAATTGTTGTACATGTTATTTTCTAGCAGAAGTAGTTACTATAATTCCAAGTAGTAGTTACTATAATTATGAGGAGCAGTTATTAGAAGTTATAAGTAGTTTTATTTTAAATGTGTACTAGCAGTTTGCAGGAGACAGTGTATGGATAATTTATATTCTCAGATTTCTGTCTGAATGAATATTCTGCAGTTCTGTCTAATTTCCCCTCTATCCTACTTTTCTTTCTTTAAATTTCTCTTTCTCCAATTCTTCTCCTTATTCTCACTATTTCCTCTTCTTCTCTATTTAATCACTTAAATTCACTTGTATAAAGCATATCACACTTTTAAATCATGACAAGTTGGTATCAGAGCGGTATGATTCTGTGACCTGATTCATCATGTTTCCATAAGTTTTCAAGCCAATCTACTTCCCACACACTTTAATATTCTGTAAATTTAGATTTAATTGGCAAGTTATGGAGGAAAGTTCCAGATCTCAAGTGTTATTACAAGAGGATTCAGTAGTTATATATGAAAGTCCACCTATATATGATGAGGACCAGTTGGGCTAGAGGAAGACTTAGAAGTATAAAGACCAGACAGTTTCTGATGAATATCCAGATGAGTTGGAAGATATGTTGTTAGAAGAAAAGGTAGAAATCATTTGGAGGAAAGCAAAGAAGAGTTGGACATATGCCATTATGATAGTACTTTCATCTATGATGAGCAACTAGTGGACAATAATATTCATTGGGAGGAATACAAAGAAGAAATGGAGATTTATGTTAGTGCCTTGGTGGCTAATAATATTTAAAGGGTTGCTGAAGTTGTTGCTCCAGTGAACAAGCTAATCTTATACAAGGAGGAATATGTAGCATTTACAAAGCCTATGATAGTTCTCTTGTTAACAGGCTATTACAAGAAGAACCAGACAAGCAGGCGTATTGTAATTCAAGTTTTTGTAGGTGGTCTTCATTAGAGTCATGGGATGAACAAGTTTTTAACCTTCTATTTTGACCCATGTGGAGTGCTTACTTGGAAGATGATCATAGCGAAGTTTACTCACTATTTTCCATATTTTTATTTAAACCCATGACATGGATTATTTGGAGTGGAGGGGTGTGTCATAATTATAATATTTGTACATGTTATTTTCTGGCAGAAGTAGTTATTATAATTCTAAGTAGTAGTTACTATAATTATGAGGATCAGTTATTAGAAGTTAATAAGCAGTTATTAGTAGTTTTATTTTAAATACGTGTACTAGAAGTTTGCAGGACACACAGTTCTCTCTCTAACTTCCTCTTTATCCTACTTTTCTTTCTCTAAATTTCTCTTTCTCCTTATTCTCACTATTTCCTGTTCTTCTCTATTTAATCACTTAAATTCAGTTATATAAAGCAGATCACAATTTTAAATTGCAACAGTATCAGTCTTTTTTTTTTGGCTAAATTCAGTCTAATTTTCTATTGCAAGTAGCTCATTAAGTAGAGTCCACTAAATTGTATATATACCATGTGGTCGTAGATGATTAGTTTGCAAGCGATATCTTATGCTACTGTGCATGAATAACATCATATCATTTCAATTAATGGAGAAGACCAGATCATAAAGGTTGTCCTAATTTATGCTGTTGCACATTTAGTATCATAACATCTCATTTTCTTTTAAAAATTAATTCACATGTAAATACCTTTGCTTTTGGGATGGGTCGTGCCCCTGGTTCATCTCTCATGTCAACGGTCAGTGTCCTGATCTCTGTACATAGTTACCAATTGCAAGATATCAACCATGGAAAATATATAGATCAGTATAAATATGGATAAACAAAAAAATGGGCAGACTTAAAGTGTTACATGGATTTTGGTACATACATATAGACACATCTAGAGAGACTAGATTTTTTTTTAATATAGCCAGAGACATATTTACTAGAGGAGCACAAGTCTTACTCTTCTCAACGGCAAATCCGTTATTCTTCAGAATTTCAGCAATAGTGACCACTGTGGCAATAGCTGTAGATGAGGCATAACAAAAGATTACTTCAGTAATTGACATAACATAAGATTTAATCCTTCACAAACCGTAAAAAAGAAAACCAATTTTCAACATTTCCTGTACAGACATAAACTTCGAAAAGTTTTAAAGATGATGATAAAAATAGCTGACGAAATTGATCTATAAATGACTTCTATTTAAAGATCCCATCCTCAAAATTTTTATCCTGAAGTTTTAAATTCCTAATTACTATTTGTTAAAAGAAGGAAAGAAAAAAAAATGCCGTTGTTTCAGGTATCTACACTAAACCTACATCCCGTCCCACAGGACCATGTGCATAAAACAAACCATAGAACTCTTTCTTGCATTCTCAGCACACATCACACACACAAACAGTGTATAGTTGCTTTAGAAAAGGCAATCTATGCATATTCAAAAATCAAATTTCTACACTCATCGATTCAATTATTAGTCATATTAAATCAACTAATTACCGATTTAATCCTTGCTAATTTTCAAAACACAAATTAATAATCACACAGTTATCTTGAAAAGTTGCAAAAGCAACAACTTAAGTCAATAAGTATCATTAATTCTCATAAAACTAAGCAATGCATAACAACACAGGTATAGAGGCTGCATTTTTATCGTTTTTTGGTCAGTGCAGAGGCTGCATCTTACTATCACCAGATTCATGAAATTGGCCAAAGAAATAATTGCATTTCTACGTTGCCCTTCAAATAAAAACCCATGATATGCTGTACGTGTAAGCAGATGCATTAGGAATACAGATATTTAATGATCCTTAAAAAGCAGAAAGTAAACTGCTGTAAAAGAAAGGGAGATTAGAGGTAATACCCATTCCAAGTGCAGAAAGTTCAACTTCATTGTATTGTTGCATGAACCTCTGCAAAGACAATAAACATAAAAAAAATGCACATAAATGTAGCCTAAAATAGCAAATTTTCAAGCCTGTACATCAAGCCTTAAACTTTATTAGGAGTAATCTTGGTAACTTGAATGTTTTTCATATCCAAAATCAAAAGCTGAAAAAACTCATCCCACTAACCTTGTTTTTCTAAATAACAAGTTCAATCTTAATTCAAAAACTATCTTTAGTCGAAGTAAAACACAGAGATATTTAACAAGAATACACACACACACACACATATATATATTTGGCTAGCAATGGTTTCCACTTTAAAATATGTTTAGTCATCTCAGGTATTCAGTTTTCATTTGAAACTCTCTACAAGAAAATATGTGTTTACTAACCATTTCCGGACAACCAATCTATCTATACTATAATTAAATATGCAATTTCGTTCGTCCTATTTTCTTTTTCTTTTTTGTTCAACCTTTCCATCCTCCTGTTTTGGTCCGACCTTTTATTTTTTCTACATTAAGACGATCTTTATTATTTATCAATCCAAATCAGAAACTGAAATTAGTATAGTAATTTTATAAAGGAACAAGAATTAGTAGTATAGTTTTATAAGAAAACGATCAATATAAGATCATCTTACATAATATTAATTTATTATTTTTATTAAAATATATCTATCTATCTATACTATAACTAAATAGACACAATTTGGTTCATCCTCCTTTTTTTTTTTTTCTTTTTTTTGTTTTGACCTCGGACTTTTCTACATTAAGTCAACTTTTATTATTTACCAATTCAAATCAAAATTGGAATTAAGATTATAGTTTTATAAGGAAACAAGAATTAGAAATATAGTTTTATAAGAAAATAATCAACATTAATATTAATTGATTTCTTTTATTCAAATATATAAAATCATAATCCTCCATTCCAAAATTAAAGATACAATTTGACTTTTGACGTCAAACGACGACACATTAAACTTCAAATTGATGTGAATTTATTTAATTTTAATTAATACAATTATTATAATTGTATAGTATATAACAAAAACTATTAATCACAAAATTTATTTCATTCTAAACTTTTATGAGTCCTACCAATTTCAAAGTTAATTTGTCATACAAATTATTTAACTAATTTGAATTTGTTACCATTACTAATTTCATTCTAAACTTTTATGAGTCATACTAATTTTAAAGTTAATTTTCATACAAATTATTTAAACTAATTTGAAATTGTTACCATTACTAAAATACAAGTATAATTATATTTCAAGTATAAGTAAAATTTTACTATTAACAAAATAATATATTTAAAAGGAAACTATTTTCTTATGAAGATCGTCTTAAATAATACTAAATTGTTACCAATATTATAATATAAGAACAAATATAATATATTAACCAATTATTAATTAAGCTATTAAAGAAACTTTATACTAAAAACAATTATTAAAGAAACAAATAAGACCCCTAGCTTTGCACGGGGTGTAGTCCTAGTTTCAAATATAGCACAAGGGAGAGAACTGACAACAAAAAAGTAAATAACTAAATAACATTTACACCTTACATTACAGTGGAAGACCCAGACTTTTTAGCGAGTGGGGTATAGTAAAAATAAAATAAATAAAATTTAAACTTAATATGGCCATCAAGACCTACACAAGTCATATAAATTTGTAAATTTGTCTAACTTGATCGACCCAATTATGAGAAGATATTTTGTAAATAACCTAACTTCAGCATGTGTAGTTCATATTTGAGGAAATAAATCTAGGATTTTAGCACATCTTCTAAACTTAAAATCACAAAATTTTAAAATTAAAATTTGAAGTTAATCAGTAAGTTTCAAGAATTACAAATTTTATAGCAAGTAGTATTTCTTATATAGTTTATAATAATTATGATTATACTAACTAAAATAAATAAGTTTTTTAGTTTTAAAAGTTGGCAATTTACTTCAATAAAAAATGTCTCTCGAAAAGCAACGATGGTCACAACAAAGATGAATCATGAATAGTACGTTAAGTTTAATTCCTTCTAATTAGTAGTTGCCATACTATATATTACTCTCTCCATTTCAAATTATAGGACTATAATCCATTTTTGAAAGTTAAATTAAGACAATTTTAAATTAAGAGTCAAGATGATTCATTCAAAAATACAGTGAATATTACTTTTTAAATAATTTATAATATTCATCATTGCATTGATTAATTAAAAGAATCTATCTTAAGTTTAAGTTTAAAAATGTGTCTTAACTTAACTTCAAAAAGTCAATAATCTTACAATATGAAATAGAGGGAATGTATAAAACCTAATTAAACAACATATAAGACCAACACCTGCCACCTGGTACTCCTTGGTGGCCTACTGGTCCTGCTCCAACATGACAAAAGCATCAAAGCCCAATCCATAATCCCATAGCTATCTAAATTACCCATAGTATAGAGAGGAAAAAAAGTTAGTGACTGCACTTGCAGTCACTGGACCTACTATGGGTACGCCACTGCCCTACAACTACATTGGCTTCTGCTCTAATTAACTTGAGAATGTATGACAGCCTTTTCACATTCATTAATCATTGTTTATGATGAAACTTATGAGATTAAATAAAAAAAATCGTAAAGGAAACAGAAACAGTATCCAGAATTTAGATTATATTTATATTTTTCACATTTTCTTAAAGACGAAAACAGAAAGCATGCATCTAAGCCTGTTTGCATAGCATTTCTAGCTCAGTTATACCTTTTATTTAAAGAAAACTTATAATACATGTGGCACTGGACTGGTATTTTCTGTTCTCTGATTTAGGAATGTACATGAAAATGTCCCAATCTCAAAATGTGTACAAACATACACACGCATCCAAGTTACTGTTTTCAGATCAGAACTGAACCCCCAAAGAGTCTAAACAGCCCCTAAAATAAACTCCATATTTCAGTGCATCTCAGATGCAAAAAGTTAGTTTTTTCTACTTTTCCATAACTGAAACCCAAGACCAGGAACAGATCATAAAAAAAATTAAGACAAAAGCTGATAACCAATCAGACCAAACTATATATATCATATTGCAATTTTTCCTATATATCCCCCAAATTCTCAATCAGTAAACAAATAGAAAATTTGTAAAGTATAACGCATACAAACACATACATATAGAGAGAGAGAATAGGGATATACCTTAGCGAGGTTAACATAGAAGAAGAGAGATTTTTTGGTATTTGAGACCTGAATTCGATTGCTCTTCTTTTGAGAATCCGAGATGTTGATGTTGGTTACTCCCTCTGTAATTGCTTCCATTTTCTGAATGAATCCCCAATTTTCAAAACCCTAATCTCTTTTTCTCTCTCGCTAGCTCACTCGATCTTTATATAAGCCCTTTTGTCTGCCTATTCTTTTCGAGGGTTTAACTAGAAAGAAAAAAAACAAAAAGTGAGTTGAACGACGGCGTTTATCTTTCAAGTGTCTTGCTGATTATTATTTGACTTTTGTTAGGGTTAAATGTTTTCAAAGTCACTATACTTTACCTAAATTTACAAATAAGTCATCAATTTTTTTTTTTACGGTCATTTCATTTGTCTTTCGATTTTTATAACACAAAATTAAAAAAGCGTTAAATACTTTGAACTTTAACGGAAAAAGAACTAAGCTATTTGAGTTATCCAAAAAAAAAATTGATGTGGCGTCATTGTTAATGACGTTAACAATGATTATGTGGATTTGGAGGAAATTTTATGAAGAAAATGAAAAAAATATTTTAAAGTATAATATAAATTTAAAAGTATGCCAAAAAATAAAAAAATATATATATTTAATTATTTTTGTAATTAATATCAAATAAAATTTATTTATCATTAAGCCATTTATAAAATAAAAATTCCAAAAATATGCTAATTAAAATTAAGGAAATGTGAAATATATTTAGTGAGAAATGAATGAAAATTATAATAAAATCTGAAAATTTAGTAAAAAAATACATGGTAGAAATTAAAAATAAAAAAAAGAGTTATTTAGTTATTTTTGTAATTAATAGAAAATATTTTTATATATAATTAATAATAAATATAATTGAAAAAATTCTAAAATTAAAAAAATTTCAAATTCGAACATTAAAATTATAATTGAGTCAATTTGATGATAATTTTTTTCTTTTCTAACTAGATAAATAAATTTATACTTTTACATGCAAATATTTTTTATTTTAATTTTATTTTATCAAATAATTTTAATTATAATTTTATTTTTTATCAAATAATTTTTATTTTAAAATTATACAAATTTTAAATTTTATAATTTAATTTAATCTCTCCTCCTTCTCCTGTGTTCCCTTCCCCCTTTTCCTTCCCCTCATCTGTTCTTCCCTCCCCGTCCCTCCATCCTCGTCCTTCTTTTTCCTGGCCACAATCTACCCCTTCCTCGTCCTTCGTCCCTTTCCCGCCATACCTCTCTTCATTGATTTCTTTCTTCAACAAATCTAAATCTAAGAAATAAGAATTAAAAATTGATTTAAAATCTGCAGATTTTGTGAATTTTAGGGATTAATTTTCTATTTGGGCGTAAAGTGGCGGCTTGAACTTGTGGTGATTTATTAATGGTCTTGAACTGTGGATCTGGTTTGAGATGGTAAGCTTGGTAGTTTTTTGGGAGATTATTTTTTGATTTATGGTGGTTTGTTTCTATAGATCCGATTTTGGAGTTGGATGATTCAATGTTAAGGGTGGTGTATTCAATTAAGATTTTTAAAAACTTTTAAAGATTTTAAAAGTTTAGTTGTATTCAATCAAGACATTTAAAGAGTTTATAAAAGGTTAGTGGTATTCAATTACAACTTTTTTAATGTCTTTAAAAGTTATGTGGTATTGAATTAAGATTTTTATAAAGTCTATAAAAGTATTTTGGTATTCAAAAAGTCATAGACTTTTGATTTCTATTAAATGGTAGAGTTTGTGACTTTTTAGAAGAAGAATTATAACTATCAACCATATCCAAAGTCCTCACCTCATCTACAAAGATTTCTAAAGACTTCATATCTCATCTTAATAAACTAAATAAATTTAAAATACAATTCACATGAATCCAATATTTCTAATTACTTCACATGAATCCAATATTTCTAATTACTTTATAATCTAGAATAATTAATACTTACGATGTACCCACAAAATAAAACATTTATTTTGTTTTTGTAGTCAACGTATAAAATTCAAAATTTTTAAATTTTGAATTTATTTGTTATTAATAATAAACACATCGTTATTATTTCAAAATTAAAAATAAATACACATTATTTTAAAATTTTATAATTTCAATAAATTAACTTAGAATCGAGTTAAATGAAGAAAAAAAAGTGAGAGAGAAGGAAAGTAATTTATATAGAGACGTACTTTATAGTGATACGATGATATATAGTTGTATAAAATATATAAGTTCTTCAAGCTTTTTATCATAATTTTATTATATGTTACATTACTAAACTAAAAATTTATTAAAAGAATATAAATAAAAAATATTTTTTTATTTAAAAAATAACTTCTATTTTAAAATATACATGAAACAAGTATATATTATTTTTATTTGCAAATTTTGATACTAAGGCGAGGTAATATTCAAATATTTGAATGGAAATCGATATATATTGCAAATGTTTATATTAATTTTTAATTGCTAGTTAAATAAATAAGTATTGATCACAACTTTTGTAGAATTGGAATGAAAAAAATAATTCCAAATAAGCGTCACGCATATGCATAAAAGTATATATAGCTCGATGAAAAGTGAGCTTAATTTTTTATTAAATCATAGTTTTTAATGTTTTATTGGTATCCGAGTATCTAAATGTATTATGAAATGAGTAGAATAATATGAGCGCTTTCAACATATATAAAATCTCATGCCACAATAATATAATGAGATTTACTCTAGTTCATGAAAAAAGAGGAGATGTTGTACACATAAAGCTAATTAATAATTAATATAAGTTGCAAGATATATTAGAAATATACAAAAAGTCTATCACAGTCTTGATAAAAAGTTTATAAAAGTCTATTACTTATTTCATAGAGTCTATAAAAGTCATTTTAAAAAAGTCTTTAAAGTCTTTGAAAGTTATTAAAATCCCATAAACTCTACAAAAGTATGTCACTTAAAAAAAGTCTTTAAAAATCTTAATTGAATACACCCCCCTAAAGTTTACTTTTTCGGCAGGTTCAAGTTCGGATGATTCGGATTCAACAACAGCTAGTTCTGTTTGTGAGAATTTGGGGATAAATGAAAATGTGGCCAGTGGTTTGGAATAGGAAAGTGTGAGACCCCAAATTTTATGAAATGAAAGTATTCAATTTTCTTATAATTATTTTATTTAGTAAATGGTTAAATTGATAAAAGGTTAAAGTTAAGGGTGATATGTGAAAAATTTTCAAAGTAGACAAGTTGTCATAAAATACCCAGTTACTATTCGCTCTAGTATTATTCACTCGGGTATTTGGAGCACTTTTTGTGTCGGAGTGCTATTCACGAGTTACTATTTACGAGTTACTATTCACGAGTTACTATTCATGAGTTACTATTTATGAGTAACTATTCACGGGGTACTATTCACCCAAAAAATATATTTCTTTTCGGTCCAAATTATTTTTGGGTACAATATTATTCCATGAAAAGATGTACTAATTTTTCAGACCGTTGGTTGAAATTATAAATAGTAAAATCTTTTTATATAAAACAGAATACTTTTATAAAGTTATTTGTTTTATTAGACTATAAATAGAATATATTATATTTTATTAGTTTTGTTATTATTAGTAATAAAACAGAAAACTTCTCTTTCCTAAGAAGGAACTAGTTGTCTAAGTTTTGTTTTATTATTAGTAATAAAACAGAAAACTTCTCTTTCCTAAGAAGGATCTGGTTGTCTAAGTTTTGTTTTATTATTAGTAAAAATGCGGAAACTTTTCCTTTCCTGGAAGGATCTGATTGTCTCAGTTACTATTTAGTCCATTCTCCTATAAAATAGGATGCTTATTTAGAATTGAAAAATCACACCAGAAGTTCAAAGAATTCTCCTTCTATAATCTTGAGTGTATTTCTTTAGAGTTTAAGAAAGCTTTGAGCGTAGTGCAAGTTTTCTTCAAAAATATCCTCGCCCTACAATCGGAATACTCTTCTTTTTAAGGTAAGGGGTATTATTTGTTGTACTCGTAAGGGGTATTATTTCTTTCGTATTCATGAAGAGAACTTTTGTTATTCCATTTTTTATTATTCTGTTGGAATAACCTGAATATGCGGACTACCATATACTTTGTGAAATTCTTCTATTATTCTATTCTTTATTATTATGTTAGAATAACTTTGTTTATCACGATACCGCGATACATGGTGAAATTCTTCTATTATTCCATTCTTTATTATTATGTTGGAATAACTTTGTTTATCTGAATATCGCGCATACATGGTAAAATTCTTTTATTATTCCATTCTTTATTATTCGTTTGAATATCTTGTCATGCATTCTGCACATGACTGGTTCCATTCTTTATTATTACATTTGGAATATCCATGCATGCGATTCACGCATGACCTGGTTCTATTATTTATTATTATGTTGGAATAACTTGTTTGTGCGGATTACGCATGCATGGTGAAATTCTTCTGTTATTCCATTCTTTATTATTATGTTGGAATAACATGTCTATGCGAAGTACTGCATACATGGTGAAATTCTTTTATTATTCCATTCTTTATTATTATGTTGGAATAACTTGTCTATGCGAAGTACTGCATACATGGTGAAATTCTTTTACTATTATATTCTTTATTATACTGTTGGCTATTGGTTTACAGTTGTATGTCTTTGACCTGTAGTGCAAAGATGATATGTTGTTGAATATCTTTGGCATGTAGTGCAAAGCTGATTTGTTGTTTGATAGCTTTAACCCGTAGTGCGAAAATGGACAGGTGTATGACATGATCATGACTACTAGTGATACTAACGAATATCCTTGGCCGTAATGCATGGATAATTCAATGATGTGATTGGAAGAATCATGACCATTAGTTAACAGTTGAATGTCTTTGGTCGTAGTGCACTGACATGCAATTGATTGGTATGATCATGTCCATTGGTTTTATAGTTGGATATCTTTGGCCCGTAAAGCAAAGATAGACAACTGATTGGTATGATCATTGTTATTACATTTGAATATCTTCAGCCTTTGGGGTAAGGATATTGAGTAAACGTTCTATTAAGCCTTTGTGGCAAGAAGGAACTGTTAATTCTCATTATTATAAATATGAATTGTGAATTTAGCTAACATCTTTGGTGGTTCAGGTGAAGACAAGTGTTGAAAGTTCTATTTGTCTTAAGTATAACAAAGAACTGTTGATGAGTATTACAGGAATAAAATATCAACGATGGACTTTTAATCTAGAGGAGATAGTAGATATTATGTTCTACTTAACTCTTCTAATGGATTGTTGATTCTCACCGCAATTATGGTTGAAAACTTTTATTATCTACCATATGTTCTAAATCTACGATTTATTACGATAAAGGTCATTGATAAATTAATTATCTTAGCCATGATATTTTTACTAGTTATTTGTGCTCACCCTTTTGCTTCACAATTCCTTTCAAGTAATAAGAGTGTATTTGGGTCGGAATGGGATAATAGGAAATAAGTGTGATGGTCCGAGATCGTCAAGTCTCTCAATACATTATAAAACCAAAGGCATGACATAAAATGATAATTGTATTGAGGACCTAAGATGTGTGTGTCGATTTTATACGTCACTTAATAATTGATTTTGGCGAACAACAATAGGGTGATGAGAACCCGACTTTGAAAGCGTCAAAAAGTGCACCTCATTAGAATGAATATGATAGTAATCTTCTCGTTCTTTTTGGGGTCTTAAAATATTTGTCTTTGTATTTTATATGGCATTGTAACAATTTGAGTTTGATATCTGCTCTGCAGAGACAATATTGTATTAAAACTCACATATTAATCTGTTGTCGTATCGCATTTGCATACAGTTTAACAATTGTATAAATGAAGTTTGTATTTGATTTTTATAGTGTGATATCTGGCGACTCAGAATGGGCCGTGTGGACCTTTTTTCAAGTCCACAATTGGTATCAAAGCTTAGGGATATGGTCATTGGCGGAGATAAGAGTCTAGAACTAGGAGGGAGAGACGAGAGTTATATACTTCGCTAAAGTGTGACTTACCTAAGTTTGAAATTGTTTACTTGATAAGTTGACAGATCGTGATATGTCAATTAACCTTTATTTTGAAGATATATTCTAGAATGATATCTAAAATACAGGAGATGAGCAATCATGATAGAGAGGAAATAATCGGGAAGGTACAATCCGAAAAGAAAGAAAGGTATTTTCATCTCTTCGAATATCATGTACGTACGTAAATTTTGAGGGCGAAATTTCATAAGGAGGGGAGATTGTGAGACCCCGAATTTTATGAAATGAAAGTATTCAATTTTCTTATAATTATTCTATTTAGTAAATGGTTAAATTGATAAAAGGTTAAAGTTAAGGGTGATATGTTAAAAATTTTCAAAGTAGACAAGTTGTCATAAAATACCCAGTTACTATTCACTCTAGTATTATTCACTCGGGTATTTGGGGCACTTTTTGTGTCAGAGTGCTATTCACGAGTTACTATTCACGAGTTACTATTTATGAGTTAGTATTCACGAGTTACTATTCACGAGTTATTATTCACGGGGTACTATTCACCCGAAAAATATATTTCTTTTCGGTCCAAATCATTTTTGGGTATAATATTATTCCATGAAGAGATGTACTAATTTTTCAGACCATTGGTTGAAATTATAAATAGTAAAATCTTTTTATATAAAACAGAATATTTTTATAAAGTTATTTGTTTTATTAGACTATAAATAGAATATATTATATTTTATTAGTTTTGTTATTATTAGTAATAAAACAGAAAACTTCTCTTTCCTAAGAAGGAACTAGTTGTCTAAGTTTTTTTTATTATTAGTAATAAAACAGGAAACTTCTCTTTCCTAAGAAGGATCTGGTTGTCTAAGTTTTATTTTATTATTAGTAATAAAACAGGAAACTTTTCCTTTCCTAGGAAGGATCTGATTGTCTTAGTTACTATTTAGTCCATTCTCCTATAAATAGGATGCTTATTTAGAATTGAAAAATCGCACCAGAAGTTCACAGAATTCTCCTTCTATAATCTTGAGCGTATTTTTTTAGAGTTTAAGAAAGCTTTGAGCGTAGTGCAAGTTTTCTTCAAAAATATCCTCGCCCTACCGTCGGAATACTCTTCTTTTTAAGGTAAGAGATATTATTTGTTGTACTCGTAAGGGGTATTATTTCTTTCGTATTCATGAAGAAAACTTTTGTTATTCCATTCTTTATTATTCTGTTGGAATAACCTGTATATGCGGACTACCCTATACTTGGTGAAATTCCTCTATTATTCTATTCTTTGTTATTGTGTTAGAATAACCTATTTATGCGAAGTACCGCATACATGGTAAAATTCTTCTATTATTCTATTCTTTATTATTATGTTGGAATAACCTGTTTATGCGAAGTACCGCATACATGGTGACATTCTTCTATTCTTCTATTCTTTATTATTATGTTGGAATAACCTGTTTATGCGAAGTACTGCATACATGGTGAAATTCTTCTATTATTCCATTCTTTATTATTATGTTGAAATAACCTGTTTATGCGAAGTATCACATACATGGTAAAATTCTTTTATTATTTCATTCTTTATTATTATTAATATCATATGCATGCATTACGCATGACATTGATGTTCCATTCTTTTTATTATTCTATTGAATATCCTCGTACGCATGCGATTACGCATGACCTGGATCCATTATTTATTATTATGTTGGAATAACCTGTTTGTGCGGATTACGCACACATGGTGAAATTCTTCTGTTATTCCATTCTTTATTATTATGTTGGAATAACCTGTCTATGCGAAGTACTGCATACATGGTGAAATTCTTTATTATTCCATTCTTTATTATTATGTTGGAATAACTTGTCTATGCGAAGTACTGCACGCATGGTGAAATTCTTTTACTATTATATTCTTTATTATACTATTGGTTATTGGTTTACAGTTGTATGTCTTTGACCTGTAGTGCAAAGATGATAAGTTGTTGAATATCTTTGGCCTGTAGTGCAAAGATGATCTGTTGTTTGATAGCTTTGACCCGTAGTGCGAATATAGATAGGTGTATGATATGATCATGACCACTAGTGATACTAACGAATATCATTGGCTGTAGTGCATGGATAATTCAATGATGTGATTGGCAGGATCATGACCATTAGTTAACAGTTGAATGTCTTTGGCCGTAGTGCACTGACATGCAATTTATTGGTATGATCATGACCATTGGTTTTATAGTTGGATATCTTTGGCCCGTAAATCAAAGATAGACAACTGATTGGTATGATCATTGTTATTATATTTGAATATCTTCAGCCTTTGGGGTAAGGATATTGAGTAAACGTTCTATTAAGCCTTTGTGGCAAGAAGGAACTGTTAATTCTCATTATTATAAATATGAATTGTGAATTTAACTAACATCTTTGGTGGTTCTGGTGAAGACAAGTGTTGAAAGTTATATTTGTCTTAAGTATAACAAAGAACTGTTGATGAGTATTACAGGAATAAAATATCAACGATGGACTTTTAATCTAGAGGAGATAGTAGATATTATGTTCTACTTAACTCTTCTAATGGATTGTTGATTCCGCTGCAATTATGGTTGAAAACTTTTATAATCTACCATATGTTCTAAATCTCTGATTTATTCTGATAAAGGATGTTGATAAATTAATTATCTTAGCCATGATATTTTTTACTAGGCTATTTGTGCTCACCCTTTTGCTTCACAATTCCTTTCAGGTAATAAGAGTGTAGCTGGGTCGAGCGGGGATAACAGGGAAATAGTGTGATGGTCCGAGACTGTCGAAGTCTCTCAATACATTATAAAACGGCATGACATGCAATAGATAATTGTATTGAGGACCTAAGATGTGTGTGTCGTATTTTATACGTCACTTAATAATTGATTTTGGCGAACAACAATAGGGTGATGAGAACCCGACTTTGAAAGCGTCAAAAGTGCACCTCATTAGAATGAATATGATAGTAATCTTCTCGTTCTTTTTTGGGGTCTTAAAATATTTGTCATTGTATTTTATATGGCATTGTAATAATTTGAGTTTGATATCGCCTACTGCGAGACAATATTGTATTAAAACTCACGCTTAATCTGTCATCGATATTCGCATTTTGACAGTTTAACAGTTGTATACATGAAGTTTGTATTTGATTTTTATAGTGTGATATCTGGCGACTCAGAATGGGCCGTGTGGACCTATTTTGGGGGCGTCACAATTGGTATCAGAGCTTAGGGATATGGTCGCTGGCAGAGATAAGAGTCTAAAACAAGGAGGGGAGAGACGAGTTATATATTTCGCTAGTGTGTGACTTACCTAAGCTGAAATTGTTTACTTGATAAGTTGACAAATCGTGATATGTCAATTAACCTTTATTTTGAAGATATATTCTAGAATGATATCTGAAATACAGGAGATGAGCAATCATGATAGAGAGGAAATAATCGGGAAGGTACAATCCAAAAAGAAAGCAAGGTATTCTCATCTCTTCGAATATCATGTACGTACGTAAATTTCGAGGGCGAAATTTCATAAGGATGAGAGATTGTGAGACCCCGAATTTTATGAAATGAAAGTATTCAATTTTCTTATAATTATTCTATTTAGTAAATGGTTAAATTGATAAAAGGTTAAAGTTAAGGGTGATATGTTAAAAAATTTCAAAGTAGACAAGTTGTCATAAAATACCCAGTTACTATTCACTCTAGTATTATTCACTCGGATATTTGGGGCACTTTTTGTGTCGGAGTGCTATTCACGAGTTACTATTTACGAGTTACTATTTACGAGTTACTATTCACAAGTTACTATTCACGAGTTACTATTTACGAGTTACTATTCATGAGTTACTATTCACGGGTTACTATTCACGGGGTACTATTCACTCGAAAAATATATTTCTTTTCGGTCCAAATCATTTTTTGGTACAACATTATTCCATGAAGAGATGTACTAATTTTTCAGACCGTTGGTTGAAATTATAAATAGTAAATTTTTTTTATATAAAACAGAATACTTTTATAAAGTTATTTATTTTATTAGACTATAAATAGAATATATTATATTTTATTAGTTTTGTTATTATTAGTAATAAAACAGGAAACTTCTCTTTCCTAAGAAGGAATCGGTTTATCTAAGTTTTGTTTTATTATTAGTAATAAAACAGAAACTTCTTTTCTAAGAAGGATCTGGTTGTCTAAGTTTTGTTTTATTATTAGTAATAAAACATGTAAAATTTTTCCTTTCCTGGGAAGGATCCGATTATCGCATTCTTCTTATTTAGTCCATTCTCCTATAAATAGGATGCTTATTTAGAATTGAAAATCACACCGTAAGTTCGGAGAATTCTCCTTCTATAATATTGAAAGCATATTTCTTTAGAGTTTAAGAAAGCTTTGAGCGTAGTGCAAGTTTTCTTCAAAAATATCCTCCTTCTACTAGCTAATTTGCTTAATACTCTTCTTTTTAAGGTAAGGATATTATTTGTTGTACTCGTAAAAGGTATTATTTCTTTCGTATTCATGAAGAGAACTTTTGTTATTCCATTCTTTATTATTACATTGGAATAACTTTGTATATCTGATACGACTACCCTATACTTGGTGAAATTCTCTATTATTCCATTCTTTGTTATTAACTGTTAGAATAACTTTGTTTGTCCATGATCTGCATACATGGTGAAATTCTTCTATTATTCTATTCTTTATTATTATGTTGAATAACTTTGTTTATCACAATCACCATATACATGGTGAAATTCTTCTATTATTCCATTCTTTATTATTATGTTGGAAAAACCTTTTTATCTGATATCGCATACATGGTAAAATTCTTTTATTATTTCATTTTTTATTATTCATTTAATATCCTGGTCTGGTGCATTATTCTGTGATTCGGGTTCCATTCTTTATTATTCGCTGGAATATCCTATCTCGTAAGCGATTACGGCGTGACTATGTTAGTTCCATTATTTATTATTATGTTGGAATAACTTTGTTTGTGTGAAGTCTCAGATACATGGTGAAATTCTTTTATTATTCCATTCTTTATTATTATGTTGGAATAACTTGTCATATATCGCAATCTTTGCATACATGGTGAAATTCTTTTACTATTATATTCTTTATTATACTTTTTGGTTATTGGTTTTACGCTTTATGTCTTTGACCATAGTGCAAAGATGATATATGTTGTTGAATATCTTTGGCCCATGTAGTGCAAAGATGATCTGTTGTTTGATAGCTTTGACCGTAGTGCGAAGATGGACGGTGTATGACACGATCATGACCACTAGTGATACTAACGAATATCCTTGGCCAGTAGTACATGGATAATTCAATGATGTGATTGGTGATCATGACCATTAGTTAACAAATTGAATGTCTTTGGTAGTAGTGCAGCGACGACAGAATTGATTGGTATGATCATGACCATTGGTTTTATAGTTGGATATCTTTGGCCCGTAGAGCAAAGATAGACAACTGATTGGTATGATCATTGTTATTACATTTGAATATCTTTAGCCTTTGGGGTAAGGATATTGAGTAAACGTTCTATTAAGCCTTTGTGGCAATAAGGAACTGTTAATTCTCATTAATATAAATATGAATTGTGAATTTAACTAACATCTTTGGTGGTTCAGGTGAAGACAAGTGTTGAAAGTTCTATTTGTCTTAAGTATAACAAAGAACTGTTGATGAGTATTACATGAATAAAATATCAATGATGGACTTTTAATCTAGAGGAGATAGTAGATATTATGTTCTACTTAACTCTTCTAATGGATTGGTGATTCCGCTGCAATTATGGTTGAAAACTTTTATTATCTACCATATGTTCTAAATCTCTGATTTATTCTGATAAAGGCTGTTGATAAATTAATTATGTTAGCCATGATATTCCTTACTAGGCTATTTGTGCTCACTCTTTTGCTTCACAATTCTTTTCAGGTAATAAGAGTGTAGCTGGGTCGAGCGGGGATAACAGGGAAATAGTGTGATGGTCCAAGACTGTCGAAGTTTCTCAATACATTATAAAATGGCATGACATGAAACAGATAATTGTATTGAGGACCTAAGACGTGTGTCGTATTTTATACGTCACTTAATAATTGATTTTGACGAACAACAATAGGGTGATGAGAACCCGACTTTGAAAGCGTCAAAAGTGCACCTCATTGGAATAAATATGATAGTAATCTTCTCGTTCTTCTTTGGGGTCTTAAAATATTTGCTGCTATATTTTATATGGCATTGTAACAATTTGAGTTTAATACTGTCTGTGATGCCCCTAAAATTAGGTATACATCACCCATCTTGGGTCGCCATTTACATGGTACTGAATACAAATACAAACTAAATTATACAGCAGTCGTGTAAAATACGACAAAATATAAACCGAGAGTTTCAATAAGAATATTGTCATCTAGACAGTATTCAAACACAATAGAGTCCTCATTACATTTATTATCACACTATTTCACAGAATAGTTAGGACTACTAATACACCATCTAGGACCATCACTCCATTCCCCGACTCGTCCCACCCACGTTCTCATTTCCTAAAGAGAACAAAGGTGAAAGAAAGGGTGAGCTCAACTAGCCCAAAGAAGAAATATTATGACTAAGATAATGCGAATAAACTATCATTAGTCTTCAACAATGTTAAACCGATAAAATACAATAGACATCAAGTTTAATCTGCGGTGAAACAAGCAATCCATTAAAAGAGTCAAGAGAGAATAAATCTACTATCTTTTATGATTTAAAGGTTTTTCATCACTTTTATCACTGGGACTCACGACAATAAATAATCCACATCATCGAATCACCCCTGCACTACGGCCAAGGATATTCTTTAGTATCACGACCAAAAATCATCCATGCACTACGGGCCAAGGACATTCGTGTATTCATTAATGGTCATGATCATGCCAACAACTGTCCATCAATGCACTACGGGTCAATGAGGACTTTTACCACATCATTTGTAACATTACGGTCATGATTATACCGAATAATTCCTGGTCATAATCATACTAAGTCCATCTATGCACTACAGGCCACAGATGACTTTCAACAATATAAATATGAGGATGATGACAATGATATATGAATTCAATAAAACAAGTTCAAGAATTAATTTGTCCAGGAACCAATAACGTTCCAATTGTCAACAAGATATTGTTTTGTGGTGTAAAATTCAAGAATGCTCGTAAGAATATTTCCATGAAAAGATATTGGATGAAGCCTTGAAACATCAAGGATATTCCACTAATTTCATGGAGTATAGAAGTTAAAATTTTAACCAACTGAGAATAATAACGAATGGAATAACAATGAAATCACCATGCATGCGGTGCTTAGCAGATGTATGGGTTATTCCAATGTAATAATAACGAATGGAATAACAACGTAAATCACCATGCATGCGGTATTTGCTTAGATATGCGAGGTTATTCCAACGTAATAATAAATACGAAATAATAAATAATGGAACCAGTCGTGAAATTCACAAGCATGTGATATTCCGGCGTAATATTAAATGCGGAATAATAAATAATGGAACCAGTCGTGAAATTCACATCGATGCGGATATTCCGGACGAATATAAAGACGGAATAATATAAATAATGGAACTGAGTCGTGAAATTCACATCAAGCGGATATTCCGCTGAAATATAAAGACGGAATAATATAAGGATTTCACCAAGTATAGGGGAGCCCGCGTATACAGGTTATTCCAATAGAATAATAAAGAAATGGAATAACAGAAGTTCTCTTCATGAATAAAAGAAATAATATCCCTTACCGTAAAAGAAACTGGATATAAGAGTAGGGAAGTAGTAGAATACTTTTCTTCTTTCTCTCTATAATTTTTCCTCTCTAGAGTTTCAGTGAATTCGTAAGAAAATAATGAAGGAATGAGCTTCTATTTATAGAAAAATGGAGAGGCACTGTGTAAGAATTTTTTTTTCTCACGGACTCAATAATTATACAAACCACAATTGAAAACTTTGATACTCAACATGCAAAATTTCAAACCTCCAACCAATAACATCAAAGCAATTATCAAACCTTCAACCAATAATATCAAAGCAATTATCAAACCTTCAACCAATAATATCAAAGCAAGACAAAACATAACCCACTCACACTATTTTATATAATACTAATACTCATTCCACTACTTTTCCACCAAAACCCACTAACACATATAATATATATAATACATCCCACCAATTTTATATCAATCACACACACCCACTATCCCTTATTTTCAAGACATCTTCCCCTAACCCCCTTTCTTTCTACCACACACACACACTCACACACTAAACTCCACCAACATGTCACTTTCATCACTCTCCCCTATCACAATCATATATATATATATATACACACACACACACATCATATACATATATATCAATTCCCTCCCCTATATGTAACTCCCTCTCACCCCCATTTCAAAAATTAGTTTCTCAACACATATGGGCTCCACATGTGGCCCCCATATGTGGGCCCCACGTTAAATAATTTTCTACCGATTATTTTGAAAAATGGGTAAATGGGGATCCATAAAATAAGTAAAACTTTATAAAATCACCTTAATAATTTTAACAACATTTATCACCTCTATTATAATTCACAATATTAATCGACCAGGTCGTTCCCAGGAAAGAGGGGGCCTTCCGGTAAGGATTCCTCATTACTGGCGCGCAATTACCTAACCTCTCCTTGACAGAACTTCTAGACATCGTTAATATTGTAAATAATAATATTAATAACTTTGTCATCTCAATTATTGATTTAAAATATATGAAATATTGACAATAATTGAATCAAATAACGTGAGATACTATGCAGCAAATACTGTAGCAATAATTGAACAAAACTGAGTGACTTCTCACTTAAGCATCAATAATTAATATCGTGTGCTACTATGCAACCACGCGTATTACTGTACTTTTACTACCGGGTTGTTCAATAGTATTAACGGTAAAACCTCCGCCGTTATTTTTATAAAAATATATTTTTGTCGTGTTCTCAATCCAATAATAATTTCGTTGTGGGGTCCACCAATGATTGTACCATCGTACGGATATTCCCCGACAAAAAGAATATTGCCCGACCAATCGAATATTATTTAACAACTTGCATACTTTGCAAAATTTATAAATATTACCCACAACTATAACATTATATCAAATCCACACCATAATTTAAAAAAAATTATTTCGAAAAAAATTAAATGTTTATTCATAAAATCTAGGGTCTCACACTGTCTACGAGACAATATTGTATTAAAACTCACGATTAAGCTTAATCGTGTACTCGCATCGCATCTGACGATTCAATAGTTAATATAAATAAAGTTTGTATTTGATTTTTATAGTGTGATATTTGGTGACTCAAAATGGGTCGTATGAACCTATTTTGGGGGCGTCACAGAAAGCCTGAGTGAAGAGAGAGCGTGTGGAGGAGGAGGAGGAGGATGAGAGAAAGATGAAATTGTTAATGGAGAGAAAAAGGGTTGGTGGATTAAAATGGTTATGAGAAAGTGTAGATGACATAAAAGAAGAGTAAGAGAGGGTCGCCATTTTTGAGGATTTCTCAGTGCTCCTTTTTTCTGTGTAGATGATATTTTGAATGTTATTATTTTTGCAAGTAAAAAATATCATTTAATTATCATATTTTATTAAAATTTATATTATAATATTTAAACATTTGTTTTATTTCACTTTTTAACATTAATTTTTCATGTATGAAGAACCATGTCATCAATAGATACCACATTCAAAATATTAATTTCTATTAATATTTTGTTTTATTTTTTGCTATATTGAGTGAAATCTAAATATATTTCACATTCCCCTTAATTTTAATTAACATATTTTTGGATTTTGTATTTTATAAATGTCTTAATTATAAGTAAAATTTTATTTGATATTAATTAAAAAAATAATTAAATATATTTTTTTATTTATTTTCTTGTTTTTTGGCACACTTTAAATTTATATTATACTTTAAAATATATTTTCATTTTCTTCATAAAAAATTTCCTCCAAATCCACATAATCAGTGCCACGTCACACAAGGACGCCACATCAGCTTTTTTTTGGACAACTCAACAGCGTAGCTATCTTTTTCCGTTAAAGTCAAAGTATTTAACAGTTTTTTTAACTTTTTATTAGAAAAGTCGAGTACAGTGAGTTGATTGTAAGAAAAAAAGTTCAGTGACCCATTTGTAAGTTGACATAAAGTACAGTGACTTCAAAAACATTTAACCCTTATTTGTTATGGCATTTTGGGCTTCTATTTTTTTTGTTGATTAATTTTTATTTTTGTAAGTTAATTTAAAATATTTTAAATTTAATTTAAACTAATATTTAGTTAAGAGGGATGGGAAGGTGCGAGATACAAACACCTCAGACTATTAATTTCAAGTGTCGTTTTTGATTTTTAATTTATGCTTAGGACTATTAGTCATGCGATTATAAAATAGCTTAAGATGTGGGATTATTTAGTACTATGTTATACTTGGTATTATAATCTCTACCATTTGGGATTAAGAATTACTAGACAAAATTAACCTCAACTTTTTTCTAAAATGACCATAATATCCTATAATTTATGTTATTATTTCTCACAACTTAAAATTTACTAGTACAAAGACTAAATATTATTATTTTTTTGGGGGGAGGGGGTGGACAGGGTGGGTGGTGAGGTGTATATATAATCACTGAATATTATTTTTTGGGAAGGGTGGGGTGGGGGGGTGGGCGAGTGGGGGTGTATACATAATCGATAAATATTTTTTTTTTGGGATTGGGGGTTGGGGGAGGGGGTGGGGGTGGGAGTGGGGCTAAGGGGCTCGGACAGGTGGGTGTATACATAATAAGTAAATATCATTTTTGGGGTTTGGGGTTTGGGGGTTGGGCGGGGTAGGGTTGTTTACATAATCAGTAAAAAAAAATTGGGGTGGGAGTGCATACATAATAACTAAATATTATATTTTTTTGGTGGTGGTGGTGGTGGTTGTGAGACCCCGAATTTTATGAAAGAAAGTATTCAATTTTCTTATAATTATTCTATTTAGTAAATGGTTAAATTGATAAAAGGTTAAAGTTAAGGGTGATATGTGAATTTTTTTCAAAGTAAACAAGTTGTTATAAAATAATCGGTGATAAAGTATAATGTCTGGCATTAGTTGCATAGTAGCACACGGTATTGTATAGTATCTTTGATTATTGATGCTTACGTGAGAAGTCACTCAGTTTTATTCAATTATTGTCACAATATTTTATATTATTAAATCAATAATTGAGACGACAAAGTTATTCATATTATTATTTGTAATATTGACAATGTTTAAAAGTTCTGTCAATGAGAGGTTAGATAATCTAATTGCGTGCCAATAGGGAGAAATCCTTATCGGAAAGCCCCCTCTTTCCTCGGAATGACCTGGTTGTTAAATATTGCGAATTATAATAATAATGAATAAATGTTATTAAAAATCAAATTCGAGTTCGGAGTTGAATTTGGAGACGCGGACGTGATAGGGTTGAGCAAGTAACCAAATTGGAACCGAAACCACACCAAAAACCACCTGAACAACACCAATTAAAACCGCACTAAACAGTTCACAGATGTGTGTGGTGGTTTTAGGTGGGTTGAATAACCAAATTTATGGTTCCGGTTCGGTTACTAATCAAAACCGCATACATAAAACCCAAAATCGCACCATGTGTGTGTATGTATGTGTATTATCATCTCTAGTAAATTCTAAAGTTACTTTTCAACTTGAACACGCCGGAGAAAATCCCAGTCTTGCATTGTCATTTTTCACCAATTGAAAGAAGATTGTTAGAGGTTATAGAGTCAAAAATAAGCAATTGGGTTTTGGAATTTGAATTTGTTTGATGCGTTATTAGAGGGCTTATAATTTGAGGGGCCAAATTAAATTGGTTCGAGCACTTGATGCATTAGTTAAGGTTAATACTATAATAGTAATAGTCTAATAGATTATTTTTCAAATTAGGTATAGTTAGAATTATATTCTATAAGTCATCCCTGCAATATATAAGATATAATTTCATTATATCTCTAGTATATACTGTTACTTTTTGGGGAACTAGATAAACCTTCTTGCATGTTATCGAATATATGGTCTCCATTGTTTTGTATAGTGTATGTTTTAGTTTTAAAGCATCATTCCTTTATTATAAACTAAAACTATTTTACGTGTCTCACTGTTCTATGATTTGATGGTGAAATATTTGACATGTTTGGCAGAAGAAACTTTGGTTCTATGCTTTATATAATTCTCATTGTCGACTTTGTCACTAAGTTAATTGCTCAATGTAAGTTCTATGTTAAATTTTATTGAAGGCTTATACTTTTTTTGTTATTTCAATTGGTTTTGGAACCGAAACCGCACCAATTAAAACCGCACCGCACCGATCACAAGTGGTTTCGTGTGCGATTTTGAATTTTTTAAATCGCATCTAAGCAGTTTCGGGTGCGGTTTGGACTTCAAACCGCATCATGCTCACCCCTAGGACGTGATATTTGAGTCCGAAACGATGAAATTAGTAAAAATAGACTATACACACAAAATTTACCAGGGTTGACTTAGTCAACAGTTGACTTTTTCAGAAAAAGTCAAACTTCAAAATTTCAAAAATAAAATTTTTGATAAAAATAGTTTCATTGTGTTGGAATTATTAGTGTTAGTGGAAATCGACATTTATTTCGATATTAATTGATGTCTGGAAGTTATATTGACCAATCGAGTAATTAACCGGATAAATGAGTAATTAATTGTTATTGATTCACATGATTATAACTATTTAGTCATATGTGTGTACTATTGATTCACATTCATTTACTATTAGGGGAGTTGATGCAATATTGATAATACTTGCATGACTAAATTAAAAATGGAGGTATAGATGGAGGTACTATACTGTTATTCGTATTTTCAAAAGTCTAGAACTATTGAGTCACATGATTTACTATTAGGTGAGGTGATGCAAGTTTGATAATACTTGCAGGACTAAATTAAAAATGAAGAAAAAGTGGAAGGTATTATACTGTAATATTCTGAGCCCCAAAACGTGCAATTATCGAAACTATATTTTCCTATAAATAGAATCTCATTTCTTCATTATTCTTCACCAATTCACTCAAGCTATAGAGCAATTATTATAGAGAGAATTATAGAGAGAAAGAAGAAGAAAGTCTGCCTCTCTCTACTCCAAAGATTCATCTTTTCTAAGGTAAAGGGTATTATTTCTTTCGTATTCATGAAGAGAACTTACATTATTCCATTCTTTATTATTACATTTGGAATAACTTTGTATCACGAGACTACCTTATACTTGGTGAAATTCTTTTTGTTATTTCATTCTTTATTATTATGTTGGAATAACTTGTCATGCATCTAAGTACATATATGGTGAAATTCTTCTATTATTCCATTATTTATTATTACATTTGGAATATCACATGCGTGCGTTTCGCATGACGCATGACTTTGTTATATTATTTATCATTACATTGGAATATCCCACATGCGTAAGCGTTTACGCATGACTGGGTTCCATTATTTATCATTCATTTGGAATATCCTCATCACATGCGTGCGTTACGCGTGACCTAGTTCCATTATTTATTATTACATTGGAATATCACATGCAAAGCGTATTACGCATGACACAGTTCCATTCTTTATTATTACGTTGGAATAATGCATTTGTCTTGATCTATCGCATGCATGGTGAATTCTTCTCATTATTCCATTCTTTATTATTACATTGGAATAACTTTTGTCTATGTGGATTACCACATGCATGGTGAATTCTTCTGTTATTCCATTCTTTATTATTTTGTTGGAATAACCTGTCTATGTGGATTACCACATGCATGATGAATGATCCTTTGTATTCATTCCTTATTAAATTATGGAAATGATCTGTCTACGTGGATTACCGCATGGCGGGCGAAAATCCATTTGCAGTTTCGAAATTTTTCGTACATTCAAATATTATGGAAAAATTTGAGAGAATATTATGATAAGTTTTCTAACATCTCCAAGTGGAATCACTGAAAGAGGAGTTGTAGATTTTTGTAAGGACTATTTTTAACAAAGCACGAAAAAGTGAAAAAGGAGAAAAAACTACTGCCCAAAAATTTTGTAAGGGCTGTTTCAGCTACTTAATTTGTGAGAATAATTCTGGCCTTTTGGGACATGGAAATATATGGTATAAAGTACCTCATGTCCAAAAATGAGCTCATTACGACTTAAAATGAGCAAGTTATGACTATTTCAATATTTATGTTTTTTCGACGAAAAATGCTATAACCGGAGTTCTATAACTCCGATGACCATGAAATTTAAATTGGAAGCTCACGTTAACATGTGTAAGATCCTGCCAAGATTTGGAAATTTCTGGAGTTAAACTTGAGGTAGCTAATTTCTTAAGGAATTAATTAGAAATTAATTTTTGAAAAATACTTAAAGGAGTTGAAAAATTATAAAAAAAATACTTGTTGTGTATGAAATATATGTATATATGTTTGGACAAACGATAGAAAAATAATAAGTTGATTTGGTAATTTTTCATGAAAATGGTTTAGTTACTAACATATGAGTTAAATATGTTATGTGAAGTTGAAAAATTGGTAAATATGATTTTATGGCTTGAAAATCTTATATAAGGTATATGCAAATTTTTGATGAGGGATTTGATCATTGGTGATGAAATCTTATGAGTATGGCATTTTTGAATGATTAAATGCATTATTTGGTAAAGTGTAAACAATTAAAATAAAATGTTTATAAGTTTAAGAAATAATTAAAATATTGTTATAATATTAATGATATTAGATTATGAGATTATTAAGTGATTGATAACATTGGGATATTCTTGAATCCTGGACAAATTATATTATAAATGTTTAATATTTATCATTTATCTCATTTGATTGATTCTTTATATCATTGTTATGATCCTCATGCTTATATTGTGTGAAAAGTCATCTGTGGCTTACGTGCATAGATGGACTTGGTATGATTATGACCAGGGATTATTTGGTATAATCATGACCGTAATGTTACAAATGATATGGTAAAAGTCATCTTTGGCCCGTAGTGCATAGATGGACTTGGTATGATTATGACCATAGATTATTCGGTATAATCATGACCGTAATTGAAAACACGAATATCCTTGGCCCGTAGTGCATGGATAATTCGTGGTCGTGATACTATTAAGCTGAGTCTCAGCATTATTGGTTTTATAGTTGTATATCTTTGGCCTGTAGTGCAAAGATGAACTGTTGATTATTGGTTTTACAGTTGTATATCTTTGGCATGTAATGCAAAGTTGGACTGTTGATTTACTTGATTATAAATATGAATTGTGATTTAATTATAATATGTGGTGGTTCAGGTGAAAACAGGTGATGAGAGTTCTCTTTGTCTTGGGTATAACAAAGAACTGTTGATGAGTATTACATGAATGAAATATTAACGATGAACTTTTAATTTGGAGGAGATAGTAGACATTATGTTCTACTTGACTCTTCTAATGGATTGTTGATTCCACTGTAACTATGGTTGAAAAGTTTTATCATCTACCATACGTTCTAAGTCTCTAATTTATTCTGATGAAGGCTGTTGATAAATTAATTATCTTAGCCATAATATTCTTTACTGGGCTATTTGTGCTCACCATTTTGCTTCACAATTCCTTTCAGGTAATAAGAGTGTAGCTGGGTCGAGCGGGGATAACGGGGAATAGTGTGATGGTCCGAGACTATCGAAGTTTCTCAATACATTATAAGACGGCATGACAGGCAATATATAATTGTATTGAGGACCTAAGATGTGTGTGCCGTATTTTATACGTCACTTAATAATTGATTTTGGTGAACAACAATAGGGTGATGAGAACCCGACTTTAAAAGCGTCAAAAGTGTACCTCATTAAGAATGAACATGATAGTAATCTTCTCGTTCTTCTCTAAGGTCTTAAAATATTTTCTGGTGTATTTTATATGGCATTGTGATAATTTTAATTTGGATACTGTCTACGAGACAATATTGTATTAAAACTCACAGCTTATGTGTTGTCTTACTCTGCACGACAGTTCAACAGTTGTATAAATGAAGTTTATATTTGATTTTTATAGTATGATATCTGGCGACTCAGAATGAATCGTGTTGACCTATTTTGGGGGCGTCACAAATGGTATCAGAGCTTAGGGATATGGTCGCTGACGGAGATATGAATCTAGAACTAAGAGGGGAGAGACGAGTAATATACTTATTTAGTGTGACTTACCTAAGTTCGAAATTGTTTACTTGATAAGTTGACAAATTGTGATATGTCAATTAACCTTTGTTTTGAAGATATATTCTAGAATGATATCTGAAATACAGGAGATGAGCAATGGGAAAATTATGATACAGAGGATATAACCGGGAAGGTACAATTCGAAAAGAAAACAAGGTATTCTCATTTCTTCGAACTACCAGGTACGTAAATTTCGAGGGCAAAATTTCATAAGGAGGGGAGATTGTGTGACCCCGAATTTTATGAAATGAAAGTATTCAATTTTCTTATAATTATTCTATTTAGTAAATGGTTAAATTGATAAAAGGTTAAAGTTAAGGGTGATATGTGAATTTTTTTTTCAAAGTAAACAAGTTGTTATAAAATAATCGGTGATAAAAGTATAGTAATACGCGTGGTTGCGTAGTAGCACACGGTATTCTACAATATCTTTGATTATTGATGCTTACGTGAGAAGTCACTCAGTTTTATTCAATTATTGCCACAATATTTTATATTATTAAATCAATAATTGAGATGACAAGTTATTCATATTATTATTTGCAATATTAACAATGTCTAGAAGTTCTGTCAAGGAGAGGTTAGATAATCTAATTGCGCGCTAATATGGAGAAATTCTTATCGGAAAGCCCCCTCTTTCCTTGGATCGACCTGGTTGTTAAATATTGCGAATTATAATAATAATGAATAAATGTTATTAAAAATCAAATTCGAGTTCGGAGTTGAATTTGGAGACGCAGACGTGATATTTGAGTCCGGAACAATGAAATTAGTAAAAATAGACTATAAACACAAAATTTATCGGGGTTGACTTTTTGGTCAAAAAGTCAACAGTTGAATTTTTCGAAAAAAGTCAAACTTTGAAATTTCAAAAATAATTTTTTTGATAAAAATAGTTCCATTGTGTTGGAATTATTAGTGTTAGTGGAAATCGACATTTATTTCGATATTAATTAATGTCTGGAAGTTATATTGACCAATCGGGTAATTAACTAGATAAATGAATAATTAATTGGTATTGATTCACATGATTATAACTATTTGTTCACATGTGTGTACTATTGATTCACATTCATTTACTATTAGGGTAGTTGGTGCAATATTGATAATACTTGCATGACTAAGTTAAAAATGGAGGTATAGATGGAGGTACTATACTGTTATTCGTATTTTCAAAAGTCTAGAACTATTGAGTCACATGATTTACTATTAGGTGAGGTGATGCAAGTTTGATAATACTTGCAGGACTAAATTAAAAATGAAGAAAAAGTGGAAGGTATTATACTGTAATATTCTGAGCCCCAAAACGTGCAATTATCGAAACTATATTTTCCTATAAATAGAATCTCATTTCTTCATTATTCTTCACCAATTCACTCAAGCTATAGAGCAATTATTATAGAGAGAAAGAAGAAGAGAAGTCTGCTACCTCTCTACTCCAGTATTCAGTCTTTTTCTAAGGTAAGGGGTATTATTTCTTTCGTATTCATGAAGAGAACTTCTGTTATTCCATTCTTTATTATTACATTGGAATAACTTTGTCACGCGACTACCTTATACTTGGTGAAATTCTTACATTGGAATATCCCATCTGCATGCGTTTCACGCATGACACAGTTCTATTATTTATTATTACATTGGAATATCACATGCATACGTATTATTTGTGACTGGTTCCATTCTTTATTATTACATTGGAATAACATGTATGTCGCGATTCTATCGCATGCATGGTGAATTCTTCATTATTCAATTCTTTATTATTACATTGGAATAACTTTTATCATGTGGATTACCACATGCATGGTGAATTCTTCTGTTATTCTATTCTTTATTATTCTGTTGGAATAACCTATCTATGTGGATTACCACATGCATGATGAATGATCATTTGTATTCATTCCTTATTAAATTATGGAAATGACCTGTCTACGTGGATTATCGAATGGCGGGCGAAAATCCATTTGCAGTTTCGAAATTTTTCGGACATTCAAAAATTCTGGAAAAATTTGAGAGGATATTATGATAAGTTTTCTAACATCTCCAAGTGGAATCACTGAAAGAGGAGCTGTAGATTTTTGTATGGACTATTTTTTAACAAAGCGAAAAAAGTGAAAAAGGAGAAAAACTCTACCCCAAAATTTTGTAAAAAATTTTTTTACCACTTAATTTGTGAGAAAAATTTCGGCCTTTTGGGACATGGAAATATACGGTATAAAGTACCTCATGTCTAAAAATGAGTTCATTCCGACTTAAAATGAGCAAGTTATGACTATTTTCATATTAATGTTTTTCCGACGAAAAACGCTATAACTGGAGTTCTATAACTCCGATGACCATGAAATTTAAATTGGAAGCTCACGTTAACATTTGTAAGATCCTGCCAAGATTTGGGAATTTCTGGAGTTAAACTTGATGTAGCTAATTTCTTAAGGATTTAATTAGAAATTGATTTTTGAAAAATATTTAATGGAGTTGAAAAATTATAAAAAAATACTTGTTGTGTATGAAATATATGTATATATGTTTGGACAAAGGATAGAAAAATAATAAGTTGATTTGGTAATTTTTTATGAAAATGGTTTAGTTACAAACATATGAGTTAAATATGTTATGTGAAGTTGAAAAATTGGTAAATATGATTTTATGGCTTGAAAATCCTATATAATGTATATGCAGATTTTTGATGAGGGATTTGATCATTGGTGATGAAATCTTATGAGTATGATATTTTTGAATGATTAAATGCATTATTTGATAAAGTGTAAACAATTAAAATAAAATATTTATAAGTTTAAGAAATGATTAAAATATTGTTATAATATTAATGATATTAGATTATGAGATTATTAAGTGATTGATAACATTGGGATATTCTTGAATCCTGGATTAATTATATTATAAATGTTTAATATTTATCATTTATCTCATTTGATTGATTCTTTATATCATTGTCATGATCCTCATGCTTATATTGTGTGGAAAGTCATCTGTAGCTTACGTGCATAGATAGACTTGGTATGATTATGACCATGGATTATTTAGTTTAATCATGACCGTAATGTTATAAATGATGTTGTAAAAGTCATCTTTGGTCCGTAGTGCATAGATAGACTTGGTATGATTATGACCAGGGATTATTCGGTATAATCATGACCGTAATTGAAAACACGAATATTCTTGGCCCGTAGTGCATGGATAATTCGTTTTCATGATACTATTAAGCTGAGTCTCAGCATTATTAGTTTTATAGTTGTATATCTTTGACCTGTAGTGCAAAGATGGACTGTTGGTTATTGGTTTTACAGTTGTATATCTTTGGTCTGTAGTGCAAAGATGAATTGTTGGTTATTGGTTTTATAGTTGTATATCTTTGGCATGTTGTGCAAAGTTGGACTGTTGATTTACTTGATTATAAATATGAATTGTGATTTAATTATAATCTGTGGTGGTTCAGGTGAAAACAGGTGATGAGAGTTCTCTTTGTCTTGGGTATAACAAAGAACTATTGATGAGTATTACAGAATGAAATATTAACGATGGACTTTTAATTTGGAGGAGATAGTAGACATTATGTTCTACTTGACTCTTCTAATGGATTGTTGATTCCGCTGCAACTATGGTTGAAAAGTTTTATCATCTACCATACGTTCTAAATCTCTGATTTATTCTGATGAAGGCTGTTGATAAATTAATTATCTTAGCCATAATATTATTTATTGGGCTATTTGTGCTCACCCTTTTGCTTCACAATTCTTTTCAGGTAATAAGAGTGTAGCTGGGTCGAGCGGGGATAACAGGGAAATAGTGTGATGGTCCGAGACAGTCGAAGTTTCTCAATACATTATAAGACGGCATGATAGGCAATATATAATTGTATTTAGGACCTAAGATGTGTGTGTCGTATTTTATACGTCACTTAATAATTGATTTTGGTGAACAACAATAGGTTGATGAGAACCCGACTTTGAAAGCATCAAAAGTGTACCTCATTAAGAATGAACATGATAGTAATCTTCTCGTTCTTCTCTGAGGTCTTGAAATATTTTCTGCTGTATTTTATATGGCATTGTGATAATTTTAATTTGGATCTTGCTCTACGAGATAATATTGTATTAAAACTCACGACTATATGTGTCATTCGTACTCTGCACGACGATTCAGCGATTAATATAAATGAAGTTTGTATTTGATTTTTATAGTATGATATCTGGTGACTCGAGAATGGGTCGTGTGGACCTATTTTGGGGCGTCCAAATGGTGGTGGGGGGTGGGGCGGGTGAGCGGCGAGGTGAGGGTGGGGTGGAGTGGTGTGGAGTAGGGTGGGGTGGGGTGTATACATAATTAATAAATATTATTTTTTTTGGCGTGAGGGTGAAAGTGGGTGTGGGGGATGAGGGTGGGGTGGGGGTAGGGGTATATATATAATCAGTAAATATTATTATTTTTGATGTATAAATTAATAAGTTTAAAATATGTTATTATTTGTAAGGATATAATAGTACAAACGATATTTTTTAATCCAATACTTTAATTAAGCCTGAAGAAAACATAATATGGAATTATTTTAAGTTATCACATGAATAATCCCATAAAAAACAAAGACGTGACTAGGACTATTTAATTTTAGAATTAATAATATTGAGATTCTAATCACATGTATTATAATCCCGGGATTATAATTTTTGCAAACAAACATGGCCTAGGATTATAATTATAATGTCAAGACTAATAAACTATTTTATAATCCCGAGACTAATAGTCCCAAGTCTAAATTTAAAAACAAAAAATACAAGGTTATGTTTGTTTGCAAGTATTATACTTGAGATAGAATTATTAATCTCAAATGTCTTGTTTGTTTTCAAATTTAGACATGAGACTATTAGTCTAGGAATTATAAAATGACTTAATATATAGTCTTTAGATTATAATTATAATTCTGGGATTATAATCCTAGAATTAATAGTCTTGGAATTATAATCATATGGATTATAATGTCATGATTATAATCCTTGCAAACAAAAATAGCTCTTACTAGTCTTATCCTAAGTATAATCATTGCAAACAAACATAGCCTTGGAAAAATGTATTATATATATATACACACACACACACACAAAATGACATTTGTGTACGATAACTCAAGTAATTGGCGTCTCTCACCTTTTCTTTAGTGTTTTTTTATATATATCATAATCATAGTTGATTATGGGCAAAACTAACGAAAATCTCACCGTAGTTTACACGTTTTACTTATTACACTATTAAACTTTTAAAAATTCAAATTAATCCATTGAGCTAATTAAAATTTCACCATTTCTTAAAATTGGCTCAGATTCTTTCAAACAAAACTAAGGAAAACCTCATTATAGTTGGAACATTTTACTTATTACACCATTAAACTTTTAAAAATTTAAATTACCCAACTGAACTAATTAAAATTTTAAAATTATACCATTCATTTAATAAGATTGGATGGGTGTCAAATTGACTCAGATTTTTTCAAACGTGGCTAGATGTGTGCTTCAAATTTACAAACAAACCGAAATTACCCCATAGATTGTTGCTTTATATTTATCAAATTGATGAAATTTGTGACGACCCGAATTTTCGAAAAATTATTTAAATAAGAATTTAATAAATAAAATTCTTATTATAAGATGTTTTGAGTTTGAGTATGTGTATCTATGTGTTATATATTGTGAAATATGTAATTTGATGTGAAGAGAATTATATATATTCGTGTATTGGGAAAAAGAGGTTTAATAGTTAATTAAATTATTGAAGAAATTAAATGTAATTGTTACGAAAAGGAAATTAACGGAGTAATATTAGTTAATTTGATCAAGTTAAAATTATATTATGAGAGAGTAATATATTATATATAAATGTAAAATGATTATGTAATGACTTAATATATTACATTTGGTCAAGTGAATGTAAATTAACTATGAGAATGAGAAGGACCGATATAATTATAAATAAATATTGGTGTTAGAATTAATGAATTAAATAAATATTTAAGTTGTGATTAAAAGTAGAGATTAAATAAATTGTCTCGGGACAATTTATAGAAGGAAAAGAAATTGATTAATTATACATAATAATTGTATAATTTATTAAAATAATTAATGGATTAAATACTAATCATTTTAATGAAATTTTTATTATTTTACATAGAGGTGTTTATGAATATAATTTCATAATGTATAAGTATAATAATTATACACATTATAATTGTATAATTATTTAGTTTAGCTAGCTAAGTAATTTAGTGGTATGGTTAAGTGTGACACTAGAGAAAAGAAGATATATTATATAATAAGGAGATTATAAAAATAAATTAGAAGAGGATAATTGGGTTCTAGCCAAACATGACCTTGAGACCCTTGGTTTTTACAACTGCTGAGACTTTGGATTTTAGTAACATGCTGGGAAATAAAACTTACGCTTATGTTTCATGAGGCTAAGTTAGAAAGAAATTGAGGGAGAGAACTCTTTGAGAAAGTTGAGAATAAAGAGGAGTTCTGTGATTCAAGAAAAAGGAAGAAGATTAACCAAGTTTTCTACATCATCTAGATATTTTAAAGAAGAAATCAAAGGTAATTGTCTAAATCTAAAGTTTTTTGTTTATTTCTTATTAAACTTCACTGTAAATGGAGTTTGGTGAATGATTTCTTAAGAAAATTAATTATATATGTTTTTTTGTGTTTGTAATTTGTTATATATCATATAAGAATAATTTTGGAGTAATCAAATTCATGAAATTATGCTAAAGATGAAGAACTTGTGTTTTTAACAAAAATATGTATGTTATGACTTAGTTGGAGTCAAATATTGAGGGTTAGTTCATGGTTAGACTATGAAATTTGTGAGACCCCAGATTTTATGAATAAATATTTAATTTTTTTTAAAAATATTTTTTTTAAATATTATGGCGTGGATTTGATATTATGTTATAGTTGTGGGTAGTATTTGAAAATTTTGCAAAGTATGCAAGTTGTTATATAATATTCGTTTGGCCGGGGAATATTCTTTTTGTCGAGGAATATTAAATGCGACGGCATAATCATTAGTGGACCCCATAGCGGAAGCTTAATCATCGTAGTGAGAAAAGCGACAAAATATTTTATAAAAATAACGGCGAGGTTTTACCATTAATATTGTTGAACTACTCGGTAGTAAAAGTAATGCGATGTCTGGCGTGGTTGCATAGTAGCACCACAAGATTGATTATTGATGCTTACGTGATAAGTCCTCGGTTTTACTCAATTATTGCTTTCGATAATTCTTTGCATCATATCTCTCGTATTATTGATTCGATTATTGTCGTAGTATCATATGCATAATATTTTATTTTATTAAATCAAAAATTGAGGCAGACGAGTTATTAATATTATTAAATTGCAATATTGACAATGTCTAGAAGTTACATCGAGGAGATGTTAGATAATCTAATTGCGGCGCCATATGGAGAAATCCTTATTGGAAAGCCCTACATCACAGGAACAACTTTGGTTGTTAAATATTGTGAGTTATGATATTAATGATGAATAAGTTCGTGTTGATTAAAGATGAATTTGATAGTTCTATTGTGTGGGGATTATTAGTGTTAGTAGAAATAGATATTTATTTCGATAATAATTGATGTCTGGAGGTTATATTGTTCACTCGGGTATTTGGGATATTTTTCGTGTCGAAATACTATTTACGAGTTACTATTCACGAGTTACTATTCACGAGTTACTATTCATGAGTTACTATTCACGAGTTACTATTCACGTTATTCTTATTCACGATTCTTACTATTCACCGATTTACTATTCACTCTAGTATTGTGCATTTGGGTATTTGGGTACAATATTATTCCATGAGGAGATGTCTTTAATTTTTCGAATAATTGCTTGAAGTTATAATAGTAAATCAATATGGATCGTTGGTTGAAGATATAATAGTAAATCAATATGGATGGCCGGTGGAAAGTTATAATAGTGAATCAATATGGATCATTTGGTTTAAAGTTTTAATAGTGAATCGGTATGAATGTTTGCTTTAAGTTTTAATATGGATAGTCTCTGTTTAAAAAGTAAATCAATCTGGACCGTTCATGAATTAGTTACTATTCATTCCATTCTTTTATAAATAGAAGCTCATTCCTTCATTATTTCTTACAATTCACTTGGAAACTCTAGAGAGAGAAAGCTATAGAGCAATTATTATAGAGAGAAATTATAGAGAGAAAGAAGAAGAGAAATCTACTGCCTCACTTTTCCAATATCCAGCTTTATTCTAAGGTAAGGGATATCATTATTGTGGTAAGGGGTGTTATTCTTTCTTATTCATGAAGAGAACTTCTGTTATTCCATTCTTTATTATTACATTGGAATAAAGCGTATCATGACATACCCTATACATAACCTGTATAAGCGGCATACCCTATACTTGGTGAAATCCTTATGTTATTCCATTCTTTATTATTCTGTGGGAATAACCTGTATACGCGACAGACCCTATACATAACCTGTATAACCGACATACCCTTTACTTTGGTGAAATCCTTATGTTATTCCATTCTTTATTATTTTGCTGGAATAACCTGTATACTCGGCATACCCTATACATAACCTGTATAAGTGGCATACCCTTTACTTGGTGAAATCATTATGTTATTCCATTCTTTATTATTACATTGGAATAACATGTATACTGAGGCATACCCTATACATAACTTTCATGTCTGCGGCATACCACATACTTGGTGAAATCATATGTTATTCCATTCTTTATTATTACGTTGGAATAACTTTTGATATCTGTGACATACCCTATACATAACATGTATCACTGTGGCATACCACAATGCTTGGTGAAATCTTTATGTTATTCCATTCTTTATTATTACATTGGAATAACATGTATACAAGGCATACCCTATACATAACTTTATTATCTGTGGCATACCACATGTCTTGGTGAAATCTTATGTTATTCCATTCTTATTTATTACATTGGAATAACTTTGTATCGTGGACTCCCGTATACTTGGTGAAATCCTTATATTATTCCGCTTTTATTATTACATTGGAATATCACATACGTGTGTTTTACACCGACTGGTTCCGTCTTTATTATTACGTGGGAATAACTGTCATGTGAAGTACCGCATGCATGGTGATTTTCATTGTTATTCCATTCTTTATTATACTTAGTTGGTTAAAGTTTTGACTTCTATACTCCATGAAATTAGTGGAATATCCTTGATATTTAAGGCTTCATCCAATATCTTTTCATGGAAATATTCTTCCGAGCATTCTTGAATTTTACTCTACAAAAAAAGTATCATGTTGACAATTTGGGCGTTATTCATTTCGGATAAATTAATTCTTGAACTTGTTTTATTGCATTCTTATATCATTGTCATCATCCTCATGTTTATATTATGGTGAAAGTCATCTGTGTGGCACAGTAGTGCATAGATGGACTTGGTATGATTATGACCGAGGATTATTCTTATAATCATGACCGTAATGTTACAAATGATGTGATAAAAGTCTTCATTGGCCCGTAGTGCATTGATGGACAGTTGTTGGCATGATCATGACCATTGATGAATACACGAATATCCTTGGCCCGTAGTGCATGGATAATTTGTGGTCGTGATACTAAAGAATATCCTTGGCCGTAGTGCAGGGGTGATTCGATGATGTGGATTATTTATTAAGCTGAGTCCTAGCGATAAAAATGATAAAAAAAACCTTTTAAATCATAAAAGATAGTAGATTTTATTCTCTACTTGACTCTTTTAATGGATTGCTTGTTCCACTGCAGTTAAACTTGATGTCTATTGTATTTTATCAGTTTAACATTGTTAAAGACTATTGATAATTTATTCTGTATTATCTTAGTCATAATATTTCTTACTGGGCTAGTTGAGCTCACCCTTTCTTTCACTGTTCTCTTCAGGAAATGAGAACGTAGCAGGGACTAGTCGGGGAACGGAGTGATGGTCCAGATGATAGCATTAGTAGTCCTCACTATTTTGTTAGATAGTGTGACAATAAATGTAATGAGTACTCCATTGTGTTTGAATACTGTCTAGAAGACAATATTCGTTTCAAAATTCTCAGCTATGTTTTGTCGTATGTTACACGACAGTTGTATAATTAAGTTTGTATTTGATTTTTGTACCATGTATTTGGCGACTCAAGATGGGTGATGAATACCTATTTTGGGGGCGTCACAAAATTGATAATAGATGTTGTTAGTATGTTGAAAAACGAAAACAACGAAGTTTAAACGGATTGATTTGGTTTTGAATCGAATCTATGGTGAATGATTACGCTAAACATGTTAAAACATGTAAAACTAATACGAACATGAGTTTTGGGTCAAGATTTAGGTTGGTTAATGGTTCTGTAAATTGTTGATTCTTTGGTATGGTGTAGTTTAATGAATTACAAATCCATAGAATCGAAAACGGACTAATTTAGATGTGTATAACTCAAGTTATGAAGATTAGAAGGAGAAACTGTTCAAAAGACGTGAGAACAATAAATCGCAAATTAAAAGCTCTGCTAAGCGTAGGAGCGTGGCACTTTGTCCTAAGTCTTTTGAGGCGTTTACTTATTTGTTTCCAAGTCTTTTATTTATAAGTTTTCAAAAAAAAATTCTTATCACTTAAACTCTATCTGAGTTTATTCTTTCATTATCTTCACCTTCCTGATCTAATGTTATAGCCTAAGGTACTCCTACCTAAGGTTTATAACCTACAGCTTTTATACCAACTGTAACGACCCCAAAATTCATACAATTCAACTATCGACTTCAGTAATTAATAATACGTCTAACTTCTGATTTTTACATCATTATTCGATGTTAAACTTAAAAAAATGTGAAATAATTTAAAATTTTGTGTCTGCTTACTTTAATTCCCTGAATCAAAACCTTAATCATATACACATCTCTGGATCAAGTTATGTGACGCCCCCAAAATAGGTCTATATCACCCATTCTGAGTCGCCAAATGCATGGTACAGAAACAACTACAACTTTATAAATACACTTGTCGTACAAAATACGACAACACATATACTGTGAGTTTAAAAATAAATATTGTCTTCTAGACAATATCCACACTCAAAAAAATCTTCATTACAATTATTGATACACTATTTTACAAAATAGTGAGGACTACTAAAACAACAAAAAGAAAAATGGAACAAAAAGAAAAAGGGTGAGCTAAACTAGCCCAGTAAATAATATTATGACTAAGATAATGTAGAACAAATTATCGTTAGCCTTCAATAAATCAGATAAAATATAATGGACAACCAGTTTTAGATCAATATTCGCAGCGAAAATAACAATTTATTAGAAGAGTTAAGTAGAGAATGAAATCTATTATCGTCTATGAATTTAAAAGTCCATCATCAATATTTTATCCATGTACCATCAATCAATATACATCTTGAATCAAATATTCATCTTTGCACTACGGACCAAAGATATTCATTTGTATCACCAGTTGGTCATGTTCATCTCAACACCTGTTCATCTTTGCACTACGGGCAAAAGATATTTATCAGTTAATCATTCATCTTTGCAATACAGGCCAAAAATATTCAGTTGTATCACCATTCGGGAAAGTACTTGTCGTTGAACAATTCTTGGAACTTTTCTCCCAAGACATCTTCAGTGCGGCAGGCTGAGTACGCATTACGGATTCCCACCAGTTATCTGTCTCTCCTCGCAACATGAAGGTGGCGAAAGGAACCTTTTGCTCCTCTGAACATCCCAAGACATCAAATATCTTAGTGATCTGTTTTATCCACGTCTCTGCTGTAAGTGGTTCTAGCTTTTCCAAAAACTCCGGCGGTCCCAACTCCTTGAACTGCTTAGCGGTGACCATTCGTGAGTTGCCAGTGTTTCCACTTGCATTTTGAAAAGTAGTCTCTCTCGTTTGGTTTTGCATGAATTCTAGAAAGTTCCTAAACATACCATCGTTTGTCATTTGGTCGGTGTTATTGTTTACAGGAGGGTTATTGCCTTATTTATGCACCTTATCCTGGGTATTGATCAATGGTGACTCAACTGGTTTCATGTGCTCCATTGCTTATCTCAACATCTTTAGATGTCATTTTACTGTCACAAAATAATGGTTAATTGATATGCCACATATTATCCCTATATCCTGACCGACCAATTAAATAACAAATAAGCTTAGGTATGACACACTAGCAAATGATTTACTCATCTCTCCCCTCCTAGTTCTATTCCCCGATCTCCGCCAGAGACCATATCCCGAAGCTCTGGTACCAACTGTGACGCCCCCAAAATAGGTATACATCACCCATTCTGAGTTGCCAAAAATATGGTACAAAAACTACTACAACTTTATTAATACAATTGTCGAGCAAAATACGACAACACATAAACTGTGAGTTTAAATACAAATATTATCTTCTAGACAATATCCACACTCAAACAAGTCCTCATTACAATTATTGATACACTATTTTACAAAATAGTGAGGACTACTATAACAACTGCCTTGGAACATCACTCCACACCCCGACTACTTCCCGCTATATTCTCGTTTCTTGAGAAGAAAAATGGAACAAAAAGGAAAAGGGTGAGCTCAACTAGCCCAGTAAAGAATATTATGACTAAGATAATGTACAACAAATTATCCTTAGTCTTTAACAGGGAAAAATCTGATAGAATATAATAGACAACAAGTTTTAGATAACTATTCGCAGCGAAAATAACAATTCATTAGAAGAGTTAAGTAGAAAATGAAATCTACTATCTTCTATGATTTAAAAGTCCATCATCAATATTTATCTCTGTAACATCAATCAATATACATCTTGAATCAAATATTCATCTTTGCACTACAGGCCAAAGATATTCATCATTTGGTCATGTTCATCTCAACACCTGTTCATCTTTGCACTACGAGCCAAAGATATTCATAAGAAAATCATTCATCTTTGCACTACAGGCCAAAGATATTTAGTTATATCATCATTTAGGACTGAGGATGATGAAAAATATTTTAAAGAAAACGAATCCAGTGAGACAAAAGAACAAATATTAGGAATTCGTACTTTAGACAATTCAAGTTCAAAAATACTCCATAATGAACCATAGTAGAGTAAAATTCAAGAATGAAGATCAAAATATGGATATAATCAAAGATAGTAAAAAAATAGACATCTGAGAAAAAGAAAAGAAAATTTAATTTTTCTGTGAATAGTGTCGTATTATTAAAATAAATAGTCATGAGTATATGTGAATAGTGTAGTATCGTGAATAAGAACTCAAACCTTTCGAAAGACAAAAATTTTACAAGAAAAATCTTACCAATATTACGGCATAATGTATTGAAGGAAATAATATCATTTAAAAAAAATAACATCCCTTACCTCAAAAGAATAGTATTTCTAACTGGAATATCGGATATAATACTGAAGAAAACTTGCACCGTATAGCAACACTCGAAGATATCTAAATACTCACAAAAATACGCTTTCGATAATATAGAGAGAAAACTTGATTTACGGTGTGATTTTCAATTCTAACCTAAGCACCCTATTTATAGAAAAATGCTTAGAATACCAAAGGAAAATATTTAATAAAATAATATATTTATATAAAAAATCATACGCACCATTAGAAATCTGATTTCAGCATATTTACTACACAAGTGGGGCCCTCAAAATGAAAAAAAAACATTTTTCTTTCAAAAAAATATTTAAAACTTCAAAAAAAAATTATTTTGGAACTTCAATAATTCATAACAAATAGCCATTTTATCATAAAAATTCGAATCTTATGTTCATTCCATAGAAAATTCAATTTTCTACAACTTTGTAGCTTTAAGTTTTTTTAAATTCCAAACAGAAATTGACCAAAATCCACATACGGATGATTTTAGAAGCTATAATCAAATTTCAGTCAAAAATGGGGCCCACCAACATGTTTAACATATTTTTAGCATTTATTGTAACAAAAATATTATTCCTCCTCATTTATTCATATATCACACATTCATTGTAAAAATATCACCATTATTATATTATTGAAATATAATAATATATTTAAATGAATTATTTTATCAGAAAAGATAAAATATCAATTTTCAACAATTGTCACTTTTCTAAAAATTCCTCCATTTATATCCAAATAAAATAAATATTTTCCTTATCATATAAATCGATAATTAATTTTTCACAAATAATATTACAGAATCACAATAATAACAACCAGGTAGTTCCCAGGAAAGAGGGGCCTTTCCAATAAGAATTTCTCCTTACTGACGCGCAATTAGGTGACCAAACCTCTCCTTAGACATTGCCAATAATGCTATCTAATAATATTATTCAAATAATATGAATTATTGATCTGATAATGGGAAATACCGTGCAGTGACAATTATTGAAACAACAATAATATAAAATATCAACGTAGCAATTATTGAATGAATAAAATAAAATATTAAATAGTAATTACTATAACAATTATTGAGTAGTGTCTTCTTACGTAAGAATCAATAATTGGTGCAATACCGAGTAATATTCGTGTTTTAACCATCTGAATTATTCCAACGGTGTTAATGCGAATAACTACACTTCTGTTATTTTTAAAAAACTCATACTTGTCGTTTTTTTCATCCAATCGCTTTTTATTATGGGGCCCACACAAGACTGCGTCGTCGTACGAATATTCTCCAACAGTAAGAATATTCCACGACCAAACGAATATTTCTCAACAATAATGAATATTTTATAACCACTTGCTTATTTAAAATATTTAGGCATTTTACCCATAACTAACCACATTAATCGAATCAACCCCTTACTATTTCAAAATAATAAATAGAGGAAATTTTATTTTATTAAAAAAAAAAATTGGGCTCTTACAAATAGTGCCATATACGTGAATAATAACCCCGACACGAAAATGTAGAAATTTCACAAGAAACATCATACTTCGTGAATAGTACTCGTGAATAGTATAATATTCGTGAATAATGTCGTATATGTGAATAATAACCTCGACATGAAAAGGTAAAAATTTTATAATAAAATTTATACCAATATTTCTGTGTAAAGATATTGAAAGAATAACATCATTTACAAAAAAAAAATAACATCCCTTACCTCAAAAGAACAGTACTTCTGGCTGGAATATCGAATATAATATTGAAGGAAACTTGCACCGTATAGTAACACTCAAAGTATCTAAATACTCACAAAAATACGCTCGATATTATAAAGAGAGAAAACTTCATATTCTAGTGTGATTTTTAATTCTAACCTAAACACCCTATTTATAGGAAAATACTTAGAACACCAAAGTAGAAAATTTAATAAAATAATATTATTTGTTAAAAAATTTCATGCCCACCTCTTGACAATCTGATTTCAACCACCAATGGGGCCCACAAAAATGAAAAAATGTTTTTCTTAAAAAAAATTTAAAACTCCAAAAATTAATTATTCTGAAACTTCAATAATTCATAATAAATAGCCATTTTATTAGAAAAATTCAAATCTTATATCCATTCCATAGAAAATTTAATTATCTTCAACTTTGTAGAAGAAAGTTTTTCCAAATTTCAAACAAAAAATGACTGAAATCTACATACAGATGATTTTGCAGGCTATAATCAAATTTTAGTCAAAAATGGGGCCCACCAACATGTTTAACATATTTTTAGCATTTATTGTAACAAAAATACTCTTCCTCCTCATTTATTTATATATCGCACATTCATTACTTTATATATATAAATACAGCACAGCCCTTAACTCAATCAATTTGACAATCAATTTCAAATCAATCTGGCTTCCAAATTTCAAATCAATTAATCAATTTGTCTATCCTTAACTCAATCAATTTCAAATCTTCCAAATTTCAAATCAATTTATCCTTAACTCAATCAATTTCAAATCAATTAATCAAATTGGCTTCCAAACACATCACAACCTATCCTTAACTCAGTTAATTTCAAATCAATTAATCAATCTGGCCAATCAATTTCAAGTCAATTAATTAATTAACACACCCAATTTTAATCAATTGAAAAATGGAAAAATAGAAAATGGAAAATGGAAAGACAGAAAAACAAAAAGAAATTAAAACAAACAGACTTGAAATTTATCTACATTCAATGAATAATAATGAAAGAATGCCAAGCGGTTCCTCAAATAAAAAAAAATAACACATAGACTCCAAAAGTCACCAACAACAAAAACATAAAATATTAAAACTATAAAAATTAGTGCGGTCAGTTGGTTGTAACACAGACTCCAAAAGTCACCAAATTAAAACTAAAATTAACACAGACTCCAAAAGTCACCAAATTAAAACTAAAATTTTATAACATAGGAGTATAACGGATAAGCATTGATGACAAAAAAAATAAATACTCATTAAATATAAAACACCTATAAATACCACTATCACATAAACAAAAAACCCAATACACAAACAATTTCATACAAAATACTAAATAATGGATACCATGTAAAGTCATTAGTTTGATTTTTTAAACTAATATATTTTTCCTATTTTGCATGTTATTTTTAAAATTTTATGTGTTTTTATTTATTTGCAGATCTATACCAACAAAAAACAAAGGGCAGAACAAACGGCAAATTATTGAAATAAGCGATGATAGCAGTAGTGACAATGGTCGTTATGGATATGCCAAGAATACAAGGATCGAAGAATCTATCGTTACGTTACAAACAAAGATCGAAGCCATGAAAAAGAAGATTCAAAAAATTGAGCAACAATAGAATAACCTTAAATAAAATGGGTTATCACAATAAAAGTGGAAGTAATAAAATAGCAATAGCAACATATTTATACATGTAATTGCTATGCAATGCAAAAAAGAATCGAAAAGTTTATATGGAAACAAATATTATTATTATGAAAAATCTTTCTCATTCCAATTTTAGAAAATTATACAATCGAAAAACAAACTAGCCCGTGCATTGCACAGGCTATCAACTAGTTCATTGTAAAAATATCATCGTTATTATATTATTATATTATCACATTATACATTTATAATGTAATCTAATAATATAGATAAAGTATCAATTTTCCACAATTGACACTTTTTTTAAAATTCTTCCGTTCTGACAAAATACTGATAAAACAGCTCAGCATTAATTCCTTCATTTATATCCACATAAAATAAATATTTTCTTATCATATAAATTATTAATTAATTATTCACAAATAATATTACGAGAATCACAATAATGACAATCGAATTCGTTCCCGTGAAAGAGGGCTTTTTCAGATAAGGATTTCTCCTTCTTGGCATTGATTAGGTGACGAAATCCTTTTACAGGCAAAATTTTCTTAGACATTGCCAATAATGTTATCTAATAATATTATTCAAATAATATGAATTATTGATCTGATAATGGAAAATACTGTGCAGGGACAATTATTGAAACAACAATAATATAAAATATCAACGTAGCAATTATTGAATCGATAAAATAAAATATTAAACAATAATTCTGTAACAATTATTGAGTAGTGTCTTCTTTACGTAAGAATCAATAATTGGTGCAATCTGAAGTGTCTTCTTGTCTGCAACACTTAAGCGTATTCATCGTATTTTAACCACCGGGTATTCTAACAGTGTTAAGGGTAATAACTACACCGTTATTTATAAAAAACTCGTATTTGTCATTTTCTTCATTCGACAGTTTTCCGTTATGGGGCCCATAATTGGGCGCCGTCGTACGAATATTCCCCGACAATAATGAATATTTTATAACCACCTGCTTATTTAAAATATTTGCGCATTTTACCCATAACTAACCACATTAATCAAATCAACCCCTTATTATTTCAAAATAATAAATAGAGAAAATTCAATTTTATATATTAAAAAAATTGGGGTCTTACAAGTTATTTTATGATTCGCTTCATCAAAGTTATTATATAAAATCTTACATTTCAATCCGATAACCTTTACATATCAGATAACTCAAACTTTACAGTTTATTAGTACATAATTATTGTGATTTATCAAGTACATTTCTCAAAATCTTTACCTACCTTTGAACCATACTTAGTTTATTACTCATTTTATCAAAGTTAATAAATAAAACTTACATCCAGGTTCAATACCCTTTATACACCAGACAAAATTTAAACTTTAAAACTCAACATCTCTTAAACATCATACATTATCAAGTACATCATCCGGAACATTAAACATGATTCAAATAATAACAACTCAGTCAAAGTATATAAATCTTCATGCATTACATTTGTTTCATGTCTTTCAAGTAGCACTTAGAGTTACCTTGAATTTTTAACCTGCAAAAGTGGTTATTTGCAAGGTTGAGCTCGACAGCCCAGCAAATCTAACAGTTTTCATGCATCACGTAGCACATAATAACATGCTCAACATATATCTCATAATCATTGGACTAACTTAACATACATGTTGCAGTTCACATAACAAGTATAAAGATTAAGTTCCTTACACAATCAGTATTCTTTATTCAATTAACGTAGTCATAAATTGACTTTAACGTTTCATACTTTCAACATATATAACATATCATGCTCTTTGTAATAAAGATTTAAAACAGTTCATCATCAAGTTCACATAGCAAATAGGAACTGAAAGACTTGTTTTGATCGTTGTTTACCAATAACAGTTTAACAACTTACAGCTATCTGCACTTCACGTGCCCTACACAATTATATAATCATGAACATCAACTATTAGTCACATATCAAAGCATAGTAGTTGTAATGTAAACTTTGCTCTACATCCCATAACCCTTTATATTAATCAATACACAATGTTCAATTTGATTGTGAACTTTCGACTTATATCTCACTATACTTCTTCTTAGTCATACTCAAAGTTCATTCAAGTGTTTAAGTCTTTCTAGGACTCCTTATTGGTTTTTATATTAACCCCATTCCTTATCTTATAATGTTCATTTCAATTGAAACACTTTTTACGTTTAGTAACACTTGTCACAATGTTTCGACGTTCATTCGTCACACGCCCGATTCGTCTCTCTTGTGTATGCTTAGTATGCTTATACAACTTATCTAATACATCTTTTATTAATGTTAAGCATCATTATACTTCATAATATTCATTTTTTATAACTTATAACAACATCTTTTATCATCAGAAACAATACACTTGCATACGTGCATGCCCGACGCCCTCCAATTGCCTCTGAATACACATCAGTCCCAAAGATGGTCATTTGACCCCTGTTCCCAACCTCAAATCGAAAAACTTAAAGAAAAAAAGTTGTAGGTCTACTCGTTATCTTTCGGAATAATCTTGAATCGCCTCAATCGGAGTTCTTATGAAAATGTTATGGTTGTTTTTACTACATGAGGTCAAAACAATCACACTAACACACCTAGAGCGCAATTGCGCTTCAATTAAGTCTTGGAAATAGCAGAAGCAAATTGCGCCCCTAAAAGACTTAGCACAACATATCTGAGCCAAAAGCCAAAATGGAGTTCTATCGTTCTCGCGACTTTTGAACTTTTTCTCCTTCTAATCTGCATAACTTGAGTTATACACATTCAAATTAGTCCATTTTCGATTCTATGGATTCGTAATTCATAGAACTACAACATAACAAAGAATCAACAATTTACAGAACCATTAACCAACCTAAATCTTGACCCAAAACTCATGTTCATATTAGTTTTACACGTTTTAACATGTTTAGCGTAATTATTCACCACAGATTCGATTTCTAACCAAATCAATCCGTTTAAACTTTGTTGTTTTCATTTTTCAACATACTAACAATATATATTATCAATTGTATAGTCTAACCATGAACTAACCCTCAATTTTTGACTCCAACTAAGCCATAACATACATATTTTGTTAAGAACACAAGTTCTTCTTCTTTAGCATAATTTTATGAATTTGATTACTCCAAAATCATTCTTAGATGATATATAATAAATTACAAACACCAAAAAAACATATATAATCAATTTTCTTAAGAAATCATCCACCAAACTCCATTTACAGTGAAGTTTAATAAGAAATAAACCAAAAACTTTAGATTTAAACAATTACCTTTGATTTCTTCTTTAAAATATCTAGATGATGTAGAAAAATTGGTTAATCTTCTTCCTCTTCCTTGAATCACAGAACTCCTCTTTACTCTCAACTTTCTCAAAGAGTTCTCTCCCTCAATTTGTCTCTAACTTCGCCTTGGGAAACATAAGCGCAAGTTTTATTTCCCAGCACGTTACTAAAACCCAAAATCTCAGCAGTTGCAAAAACCAAGGGTCTCAAGGCCATGTTTGGCTAGAACCCAATTATTCTCTTCTAATTTATTTTTATAATCTCCTTAATCATACCACTAAATTACTTAGCTAGCTAAACTAAATAATTATACAATTATAATGTGTATAATTATTATACTTACACATTATGAAATTATATTCATAAACACCTCTATGTAAAATAATAAACACTTCATTAAAATGATTAGTATTTAATCCATTAATTATTTTAATAAATTATACAATTATTATGCTTTTCACTTCATAGCCTAAATTAATCAATTTCTTTTTTATGAACCTTCTATAAATTGTCCCTACCTCTATGTACAATTTATTTAATCCATACTTTTAATCACAACAATTATTAAATATTTATTTAATTCATTAATCCTAACACCAATATTTATTTATAATTATATTGGTTTATAATTATATTGGTTCTTCATAGTTAATTTACATTCACTTGACCAAATGTAATATATTAAGCCATTACATAAACGCTTTTACATTTATATGTAATATATTACTCTCTCATAATATAATTTTAACTTAATCAAATTAACTAATATTACTAAGTTAATTTCCTTTTTATAACAATTACATTTAATTTCTTCAACAGTTTAATTAACTAGTAAACCTCTTTTTCCCAATACATGAATATATATAATTCTCTTCACACTAAATTACATATTTCACAATATATAACACATATATACACATACTCAAACTCAAAACATCTTATAATAAGAATTTTATTTATTAAATTCTTATTTAAATAATTTTCAAAAATTCGGGTAGTCACAAATTTCATCAATTTGATAAGTTTAAAGCAAAATTCTATGGGGTAATTTCGGTTGGTTTGTAAATTTGAAGCACAATTCTAGCCACTTTTGAAAAATTCTGAGTCAATTTGACGCCCATCCAATCTTATTAAATGAATAGTATAATTTTAAAATATTAATTAGTTCAGTGGGGTAATTTAAATTTTTAAAAGTTTAATGGTGTAATAAGTAAAATATTCCAACTATAATGGCTTTTGCCTTAGTTTTGTAATGAAGACGTGCTTGGGAGATAAGTTGATTTTACTGCCTAATCCACGTAGGAATGACATGTGTCATTTTCTTTTCTTTTTTCAGTAGCCACGTCTAAAAAAATCTAATTCAATTTGTCGGAAGTCTAGTCTTATTAACAGAATGGTGTAATTTCAAAATATTAATTAATTCAATGGGTTTATTTCAATTTTTAAAAGTTTAATTATGTAATAAGTGAAACGTACCAATTGTAATGGGGTTTTCTTTATTTTGCCTGAAAGAATTTAAGACAATTTGACGGACGTCCAATCTTATTAACGGAATGGTGTAATTTCAAAATTTTAATTAATTCAATGGGGTAATTTGAATTTTTAAAAGTTTAATGGTGTAATAAATAAAACATGTCAACTACAGTGGGGTTTTCCTTAGTTTTGTCGTTGATTATGTATAAAGTATTACAAATTAGGATAAATTTTATTTAACTACCCGAGGTATATATGGTTGTTTCACATTATCACTTGAGTGTTGGGAAACTTCTCGAATCCTATTCAAATATGAAGTTGAACTATTCCAGAATTCGAGTTTAAGGAGAATTGTTGGGTTACTCCTCGAATCCTATTAAAAAAAGAATTGTTATTATGGAAATGATGGTGTCCTATTTTTAAGAGGATTTATATTATATGTTTGAGTCCTATTATGAGAAGGAATCTATTCTTAATATGAATTTTATTTTGGAATTGTCATATTTTGAATAGGAAGAGGAATACTATGAGAAAAATAAAAAATACTTTGAGTTAACCCAGATACGAAGAAAATAATACAGATGAAGAAAGAACTCATAGAAGAGAGAGAAATAATAGGTCTTAAGAAAAGTATAAAAGTAAAAGAAAAACATAAGTATTTTAGGTAAAGAAAAAGAAAGAAAATAAAACATAAAAGTATTTTTATTTTTAAAATTTTTATAAGTATTTTAATACATAAAAGTATTTTTATTTTTATTTTAAAATAAAACATACATATTATAAATATTATAATATTAATTTTTATTAATATTATACATATTATAAATATTTAGGTAAAGAAAAAAAAAAAAAATAAAACATAAAAGTATTTTTATTTTTGAAAAATTTATAAGTATTTTAAAACATAAAAGTATTTTTATTTTTATTTTTAAAATAAAATATACATATTATAAACATTATAATATTAATTTTTATTAATATTATACATATTATAAATATTTTCTACCTCATTTTTAGCATTTGCATACCATATCACGTGCATCTGGTTATTTGATTTCATGTCATTTCTTGAATTTCTTTTTTTTAAATGTCATGTAAGAAATAAATAAACAGACATCCACTAAATTTGACGAAATGGCCCAATTAAGCATTTTTTAAAACCACAGTGGGAAAATTGTATTTTTTTAAAGTACAGTGGCTCAATACTTACAACTTAACGAACACAATGGGGTAAATGTGTTTTTTTCCAATTTTTAAGTATTAGGAATTTGGCTGACTAGCTTGCCACGTAAGAAATAACTTGTTTTGTTTTTTTTTTCAAAAGTCACGTAGGAAAATTGGTCCAATTTTTTAACGTCCGTGAGTAAAATTGGACGGAATGGCTTGATTAACAAATTTTTAAAAACACAGTGGGCCAATTGAATTTTTTTAAACTACAATGACTAATTGCTTAAAACACGACGACCACAGTGGGGTAAATGTGCTTTTCCTTGATTTTTCCCTTAAGGGTTTTTCACATTAAATTTTGTGTTGTTTATCTTACTTTATTTTATTGTGTGGTTTGTGTTGACTTAATTCCTAACGAGTGGTATCAAAGTTAAGTTGATTGGATCCAAGGTAGAGGAGAATTGGTCGCATTGGTGTGACAAATAAAGAGAATGAAAAATGAATGAGTTGAATTTGAGTTTCATCATGATGAGGATGAATAAGATATTTTGCAGCTATGGAGGATCGCCGTTGCAGTCGTTCGATGATGAAGATAATGGAGATGTTAATGAAGATGAAAGCAACGATGTTGATGATGATGCTATTAAAGAAGTTGATAATGTTAAAAGGAAGATGATGATGATGATGATGGTAACTATAATGCAACTAATGTCATTGACGTGGATGATGCAGATAGTGTAAATGATCCGAATGATACAGTTGATGCAGATTATGCAGAGGATGCAAATTAATGATGTGGAGAATACAAATAATGCGAATGATGGTGACGACTACGATAACGATGACAATGATGAAGTTGAAGTGTTTGCAAATTCGAATTGAGGGAGGAATTGTTGGGAAACTCCTCGAATCCTATTTAAATATGAAGTTGAAGTATTCGAGAATTCTAGTCGAGGGAGGAATTGTTGGGTTACTCCTCAAATCCTATTCAGAAAAGAATTGTTATTATAAAAATGATGGTGTCCTATTTTTAAGAGGATATTTATTATATGTTATAGTCCTATTATGAGAAGAAATATATTTGTAGTGTGAGTTTTATTTTGGAAATATTTTATTTTGAATAGGAAGAAGAGAATTGTAAGTACTCTATAAAAGAGTATTATGTTGAGTTGTTGTTGTAACGCCCCCAAAATTAGGTATACATCACCCATCTTGGGTCGCCAGATACATGGTATAGAATACAAATACAAACTAATTATACAACAGTCGTGTAAAATACGACAAAACATATGTTGTGAGTTTTAATACAAATATTGTCATCTAGACAATATCCATACTCAATGGAGTCCTCATTACATTTATTATTACACTTTCACAGAATAGTGAGGACTCTTAATGCACCATCTAGGACCATCACTCTGTTCCCAGACTAGCCCATTTACGTTCTCATTTCTGAAGAAAACAATGAAAGAAAGGGTGAGCTCAACTAGCCCGAAGAAATATTATGACTAAGATAATGTAGAATAAATTATCGTTAGCCTTGAACATTGTTAAAGCGTACTGATATAACAAACATCAAGTTTAAGCTGCGGTGGAACAAGCAATCCATTAGAAGAGTCAAGTAGAGAATAAAATCTACTATCTTCAATGATTTAAAGGTTTTTCATCACTTTTATCGTTTGAGACTCGGCTCGATAAATAATCCACATCATCAAATCATCCACGCTTTACTGAGCCGAGGATATTCTTTAGTATCACGACCACGAATTATCCATGCACTTCACGGGCCAAAAGATAATCGTGTTTTCATCAATGATCTGATCATGCCATAAAATAATTCATCTTTGCACCCTTGGCGAGAGAGAATCCATAGCCATAATCATACCAAAAGCGTCCATCAATGCATTACGGGCCAATGAGGACTTTTTCACATCATTTGTAACATTACGGTCATGATTATCTTAGAATAATCCACAGTCATAATCATACCAAGTCCATCTATGCACTACATACCACAGATGACTTTCAACATAATATAAACATGAGGATGATGACAATGACATAATAATTCAATAAAACAAGTTCAAGAATTAATTTATCCGAGAACGATAACGTCCAAATTGTCGACATGATACTTCTTTGTAGAGTAAAAAATTCAAGAATGCTCGGAAGAATATTTCCATGAAAAGATCTTTGGATGAAGCGCAAATATCGAGGATATTCCACTAATTTCATGGAGTATAGAAACTAAAACTTTAACCAACTAAGTATAATAGAATATATGAAGCTATAAAATGGATTTTTCCGCCATACGGTAATCCACTTGAGGCAGATCATTTCCACAATTTAATAAGGAATGAATACAAAAAGGATCATTCACCATGCATGTGATAATCCACATAGGCGAGTTATTCAACGAGAATAATAAAGAATGGAATAATAGAAGAAATCACCATGCATGCGATAGAGCCATGCGAGACGGTTATTCGAGAGAATAATAAAGAATGGAACCGGTCGTGCGTAAATGCCGCGATAAGATATTCGTAATAAATAACGGAACGGAATCGTGCGTAAAAAGAATGGAATAACGGGATGTTCCAACGAAATGATAAATAATGAAATAACAATGAGAATTCACCATACATACGATGATGATACGCAGCAGAGCAGAGTTATTCCAGCGAGAATAATAAATAATGGAACCCGGTCGGCGTAATATCGCCTTGCATAAACGGGATATTCAACGAGAATAATAAAGAATGGAATAACGAAGAATTTCACCATGTATGCGATGCTTATTCCGCATAAGGTTATTCGAACATAATAATAAAAATGGAATAACGAGAAGAATTTCACCAAGTATATGGTAGCTGCGTATCTGAGGTTATTCAACGAATAATAAAGAATGGAATAACAAAAGTTCTCTTCATGAATCTGAAAAATAATACCCCTTAAAAATAAATAATATCCTTTACCTTTGAAAAGAAAGAGTATTCACATTTGGTAGAAAGGATATACTTTCGAAGATATAGGAGTAGTGAAAGCTTTCTTAAACTCTAAAGAAATACTTTTTAAGATTATAGAAGAAGAACTCTCTCTATAGTTTCTCTCTCTAGAGTTTAAATTGAATTAAGTAAGAAATAATGAAGGAATGAGCTTATTTATAGGAGAATGGATTTGCATAGTAACTAATTCATAAGCGGTCCAGATTGATTTACTTTTAAGCAGACGGTCCAGATTGATTTAATAAAATATTCTAATAAAACTTTTAAAATCTTTTATAAAATATAATATATTCTATTTATAATCTAATAAAACGAATAACTTTATAAAAGTATTACATTTTATATAAAAAATTTTCACTATACAAAATACTATATAGAATACTATGCTATACAACACTATGCATAATAAAATATAATATATTCTAATTATTGTCTAATAAAACAAATAACTTTATAAAAAGTATTACATTTTATATAAAAAGATTTTACTATACAAAATACTATGCATAATAGAATATAATATATTACTATTTATAATCTAATAAAATGAATAACTTTATAAAAGTATTACATTTTATATAAAAAGCTTTTACATTTTATTATTAATAATACTAATAAAACAAAATTGAGTGACTTCTCACGTAAACATCAATAATCAATATGACTTGTGTCTTCTTATGCGACCACGCGTATTCTTTATTTTTTTTAACTTAGGGTGTTTCAACAGTATTAACGGTAAAACTTTCGTAGTTATTTTCATAAAAAAATATTTTTGTCGTTTTCTCGATCAAAATAATAATTCCGTTCTTGAGGGTCCACCAATGATTGTGTAGTTATGCGAATATTCCTGATAAAATGAATATTCCCAGACAATCGAATATTATATAACAACTTGCATACTTTGCAAAATTTATAAATATTACCCACAACTATAACATTATATCAAATCCACACCATAATATTAAAAAAAATATATTTGAGAAAATTAAATCTTTATTCATAAAATTTGGGGTCTCACAATCTCCCTCCTTATGAAATTTTGCCCTCGAAATTTACGTGCGATACTGGTATCTTAGAAGAGGTGAGGATACCTTGACTTCATTTGATTCTAACTCTTGAGGTATAACCTTTGAGTGTCGAATATAATCCTTCTTATCCAAGATTTTAACACGTATCTCTTCATCGTTAAATCTTCTGCTATCTCGTCTGTTCTAAATTAATAATGTGGTTTGGGTCATCCACATATTTACGTAACATCGATCGTTAAAAATGTTATGAACCACGCGACATACTTGGCGGTAAAAAGCGAGTCTATAGGCCACGATTCCTACTCGATCGAGGAGTTTCAAATGGGCCAATTAAATCGAGGGTTGAGATTTCCTCTCTTCATCGATTCTTGCTTCTAGAATAACGCCCTCTTGAACCTTCTTCTTCTTCACATTCATCGACTCGTGTGTGTGCTTAGCGGCTTGGCTTTTAACTTTATCGATTAAATTCGATTATCTTCTCTTATATTCGTTATCTTCTCTATCTTCATCATTAAGGTTCGTATATTGCACTTACAACAACATAACATCATCGATCTTCTACTCAACTTCACGTCGGCTACCACGTTAAGCTTTTCCGATGGTATTGAATGAATACGATCGTAATCTTCAATGACTTTCGAGTCAGCGTCTTTGGCGCGTATTACGTTCATTTTAGTTGAAGAAATATTTGAGGTTTAAGAAATGGGTTTTATCTTTGGGGTCGATACAAAATTCGATTTCACGCTCTGAGGGTAGGCTAAGAAGTCTTCAAGAATCGTCGAAATTTATTAACAATAGAAATATCATTCAAAATTGTGACCCTCATCCAAGACTTGGATAACGTCACATTGATACCTATCAACTTGCCATCTTCATTCACGATGTCGCCTCTGAAAAATCGGCTTGGTGCATTCCACACAAGAAATCGACAACAACGAAAGGATCGGACTCTTTACTTATGGCTTGATATGATGATGATTGACTTTAGTGGTTTGGTTACTTTGAATTAGCATAACGAGGTTGGTTAGGAGTATGAAAGCTAACAACCTTACAAAAAGCATGATGAGTAGTTAACGAATCGATTCCAAAAATCACATCAAAGGCAAGTATTTTTTCAAGAGATAAGATCGACGAATTAGCGTGAAAGTGTTGATTTGAAGAAGATTTATAAATAGTGGAGGTAACGAAGGTTTCTCCCAACTGAGTTTAAACAGATATATCAAAGTCTAACTTCTCCGGAGTTAACTTCAAACTTTGAACACAACTAGGTGAAATAAAAGAGTGAGTAGAACCGGTATCTAACACGGTATAGACTTCGCAAGAGTTTATGATTAACTTACCCGTGATAATTTTATTCAGGTTCCTCGTCACGGAAAAAAAAAATGCTCTCTCTTAAACTACTGGCTTTGACTTATGCAGGACATCCTTTGGCATCACTATCCCATTTGGACTTGACTTCACCATACGACAAAAATCGAGCTAGGTGACCTTCTCTTCCATAATTAAAACACGCTTTGGATTCTTTGCGTCTGGTTTGGACGGATGTGTCCCTCTGTCCGCATTTGAAACATCTGACCGGTGGTGGTTCTTCTTCCTTTGAAGCGGGTGTTGGTGCGCTTGCGTCTTCACGTCATTGTTGAACCTTCTCTTCTTGAAATGTCCATTCTTATTGTTTTGGCCATGATTACCACTTGAAGTGGTTACCATTTCTGGGCATATTGATTCCCTCCATGCTTATTGTCATTTAGCTTTGATGGTATTATCATGAGGTATTATCATTTTTTGGTATCTCTTTTTTTGGTTGTTGACTCATTATCGCGCTCCAATAAGCGAGCCCTATTAACAACATCGAATACAAACACGGTTTATGAGAGATAAGATATTGGCGTATCTCGGGTTTCAAACCTCTTAGAAACATTCACGTCATTCTCTCCTCATTATCAACCAAATGGGATGCAAATCGGGACAACTCGGCAAACTTGGCCTCGTCTTTGCGACACGGTCATGTTGTTTTGCTCGAACTTGATAAACTCCACCTCCTTCATGTGACGAATACTTTCGGAAAAGTACTTGTCATTGAAACGACTCTTGGAACTTCTCCCAAGACATCTTGAGTCGTCGAAATTTGAGTACGTTTCTGATTCCCACCGATGTCGCCTCTTCACGCAACATAAAGGTGGCGAAGGGAACCTTTTGCTCCTCGAGCATCCCAAGACATCAAATATCTTGGTGATCTTCTTTAACCACGTCTCGCCTTAAGTGGTTACGGCTTTCCCAAAAACTCCGGTGGTCCCGCTCCTTGAATTGCTTAGCGGTGACCAATGGTAGTGGGTTGCCATTATTTTCACTGCATTATGAGCAGGAGCCACCTTAGCGATGTTGCATGAATTCTAAAAAGCTCCTAAGCGTCTGATCGTTCATCAATTGATCGGTGTTGTTGTTTATACGAGGATTATCGCCATCTGTTGCACATTATCACGATTATTGATGCATGGAGACTCAGCGGTCTCATGTGCTCCATTGCTTATCTCAACATTTTGGATGCCATTTTCAAATCTTGCCACAAAACAAGGGTTAATTAACATATCACATATTATCCTATACTACACGTGAGCCAATTAAATACCAAATAAACTTAGGTAGGTCATACTAGCGAAGAAATTCCCGTCTCTCCCTCTAGTTCTTGTCTCACATCTCGGCCGGGGATCATATCCTAAGCTTTGATACCAATTGTGGCGCCCCAAAATTAGGTATACATCACCCATCTTGGGTGCGCCGGATACATGAGTGCAGAATACAAATACAAACTAATTATACAACAGTCGTGTAAAATACGACAAAACATATGCTGTGAGTTTTAATACAAATATTGTCATCTAGACAATATCCACACTCAATGGAGTCCTCATTACATTTATTATTACACTATTTCACAGAATAGTGAGGACTACTAATGCACCATCTAGGACCATCACTCTGTTCCCCGACTAGTCCCAGCTACGTTCTCATTTCCTGAAGAGAACAATGAAAGAAAGGGTGAGCTCAACTAGCCCGATGAAATATTATGACTAAGATAATGCGAGAATAAATTATCGTTAGCCTTCAACATGTTAAAGCGATACAATATAATAAACATCAAGTTTAAGCTGCGGTGGAACAAGCGATCCATTAGAAGAGTCAAGTAGAGAATAAAATCTACTATCTTTTTTATGATTTAAAAGGTTTTTCATCACTTTTATCGGCGAGACTCGACTCGATAAATAATCCACATCATCAAATCATCCCTGCACTACTGGCCAAGGATATTCTTTAGTATCACGACCACGAATTATCCATGCACTACGGGCCAAAGATAATCGTGTTTTCATCAACGATCCCCGATCATGCCATAAAATAATTCATCTTTGCACCTTGGTAGAAGAATCCATAGCCATAATCATACCAAAAAGCGTCCATCAATGCATTACGGGCGAATGAGGACTTTTTCCACATCATTTGTAACATTACGGTCATGATTATCTTAGAATAATCCTGGTCGTAATCATACCAAGTCCATCTATGCACCTTCTACAGCCCACAGATGACTTTCAACATAATATAAACATGAGGATGATGACAATGACATAATAATTCAATAAAACAAGTTCAAGAATTAATTTATCCGAGGAACCAATAACGTCCAAATTGTCGACATGATACTTCTTTGAGAGAGTAAAATTCAAGAATGCTCGGAAGAATATTTCCATGAAAAGATCTTTGGATGAAGCGCAAATATCAAGGATATTCCACTAATTTCATGGAGTATAGAAACTAAAACTTTAACCAATTTGAGTATAATAGAATATATGAAGCGCAAATGGATTTTTACGCGCCATACGGTAATCCACTTAGGCAGATCATTTCCACAATTTAATAAGGAATGAATCAAAGGATCATTCACCATGCATGTGATAATCCACATAGAGCGAGTTATTCCAACGAATAATAAAGAATGGAATAACGAAGAAATCACCATGCATGCGATAGGCCATTGCAGACGAGGTTATTCCAGCGAGAATAATAAAGAATGGAACTAGGTCATGCGTAAATGCCTTGACAGACGAGGATATTCAAAGAATAATAAATAATGAAAACCGAGTCGTGCGTAAATGCCTGCGAGGATGTTCCAACAGAATAATAAATAATGGAATAACAAAAGAAATCACCCCCGGCGCAAAAAATATAGCAAATTATTCGATAGGCCTTGGCAGACGGGTTATTCCAACAAAATAATAAATAATGGAACCGGTCGGTATGTGTAATGCCATGCAAGCGAGATATTCAAACGAGAATAATAAAGAATGGAATAATGAGAAGAATTTCACCATGTATGTGGTACTTTGCGTAAACAAGTTATTCAACATAATAATAAAGAATGGAATAACGAGAAGAATTTCACCAAGTATAGGGTAGTCAGCGTATCTGAGTTATTCAACAGAATAATAAAGAATGGAATAACGAAGTTCTCTTCATGAATCTGAAAAGAAATAATACCCCTTACTTAATACTGAAAGAAATAATATCCTTACTTACCTTTGAAAGAAGAGTATTCAAATTGGTAGTAGGCGAGGATATACTCGAAGAAAACTTACACTTCTGCTCAAAGCTTTCTTAAACTCTAAAGAAATTCAAGATTATAGAAGAAGAACTCTCTCTATAGTTTCTCTCTCTAGAGTTTAAGTGAATTAAGTAAGAAATAATGAAGGAATGAGCTTCTATTTATAGGAGAATGGACTTGCATAGTAACTAATTCATGAGCGGTCCAGTTGATTTACTTTTAAGCAGACGGTCCAGTTGATTTAATAAAATATTCTAATAAAACAAAATCTTTTAAATAAAATATAATATATTCTATTTATAATCTAATAAAACGAATAACTTTATAAAAGTATTACATTTTATATAAAAAAGATTTTACTATACAAAACACTATCTGAAGCACTATGCAACACTATGCATAATAAAATATAATATATTCTATTTATAATCTAATAAAACAAATAACTTTATAAAAAGTATTACATTTTTATATAAAAAGATTTTACTATGCAAAATACTATATAATAGAATATAATATATTCTATTTATAGTCTAATAAAATGAATAACTTTATAAAAGTATTACATTTTATATAAAAAGCTTTTACATTTTATTACATTAATAATACTAATAAAACAAAAGCGAGTGACTTCTCACGTAAGCATCAATAATCAATACCATGTGCTTCTTATCAACGACCACGCGTATTCTTTGTACTTTTAACACCGGGTGTTTCAGCAGATTAACAATAAAACTTCCATGTAGTTATTTTCATAAAAAATATTTTTATCGTTTTCTCGATCAAATGATAATTCCATTGTTGAGGTCCACCAATGATTGTCTGTGGTTATGCGAATATTCCTGATAAACGAATATTCCCCGACCAATCGAATATTATATAACAACTTGCATACTTTGCAAAATTTATAAATATTACCCACAACTATAACATTATATCAAATCCACACCATAATATTAAAAAATTTTTAGAAAATTATTTTATTAAGAAAATTAAATTGTCTTATTTATTCATAAATCCTGAGAGTTGACGGAGGGTTTTCATTAAATCTTATATTATTTTTCCACATTTTATTTTATTATGTGATTTTCATCGACTTATTTCCCAACATTGAGTTTCAAAAATCAGTACATAAGCACTTTTGACAGAGTTAAGATGTCAAAATTAATATGTAAAATAAAAAAGAAAAATAATAAGAAGGGCATTAATTTTGACAGAGTTAAGATGAAAAGTCCTTTTTCACTTAACCTCATAAGTGCAAGCATTTATGTGTTGACTTCGAAATTTAGATAGTCATATAAAAAACTTTATAAACTTCAAGTAATTAAATGAAATTTACCCTACAAATTATAAGATTTATTAGTTTTTAAATTCAAATGAATCTCATGAACTTGAAAGTGTCACTATTGATTTCAACAATTCAAAATTAATTATATATTTTAGAATATAGGGAGTACTGATACACTATTATGCTCCATAAATATTTAGAAATTTATTTTTTTACATATTAAAATGATATTTTTACACGAGTCTCTCTCACATAGAGATTGAACCCACTCACTATTCATGTGGAAGGGATCATGTGAAAATATCAGTTTCCTAAATATTTATGTCTAATGGATTAAAAAGTTGAATCGACAAATCGTTCAATTATAAAGGTAAGCAATGATAAAAATTAAAAAGAGTTATAAAGATAAATGATAAAATTAAACAAATGTGGGGTAAAAGCTTCTAAATTTGTTCAAAATTTGAGGTTATAATTATGCATTGTACTTCGGTTAAAAGTGTTTCGGTCAAAAGTATATATTTTCTCATTTTTTTCAAAAATGCTTTATAGTTAAAAAAAATTACTTGCTAAAAGTATTTTTAGAGTTCACTAAACAATAAATTTTAGAAGTGTTTTTACTCCACCAAACTGCTCCCAAAACGGACTCTTGGTAAAGAATCTACTTTTATAACTTAACCATGTTCACAACTAATATTAATGGAATTTGAATTAATATTTCAAATTTTAATAAATTTTGATTTAACTAGGATACTATTTAAGAAATAAAATGGCTAAACAAAGTTTGTCTTCTTTGTTATATAAATAATAAATTAGAGACATTATTGTACATAGTAAAATAAAGTAGCCAAAAACAAAGGAAATAATATATTTCATACAAATCTATCTTACAACCAGAAAATTCAAAATTTAAATGTTACAAGATGAAGTACTGCCACACTGATGATACCATGACCCAACAATCTGTTAGAATTTGAGTCAAATTTAAAATGAGTTTCATTAATTATTTGAGATAAATTTATATATCAATGTGTTATATTCTATGAATAGATTAAATTAAGTATTTAGAAGTTCAAATTCATAGAATAATGAATCAGAAATTAACTCCCAAAGAACCTTAAAAATAATAATAAATACTTGTTGGAAGTCAAATCTCACATCGGTTAAGTACTAAAGTATTAATTGATTTATATATAATAAAGTTACTCTTGGATTTGGGCTCCAAGGATTTGGACCGAGTAAAAAACGGGTATAATCGAATTAGTGAACCGAACCGAAATAATTTAACCGAAATTTTTTGATAATTCGATTATTTTTAATAATTCGATTATATTCGAATTTTTTTATAATTTTCGATTAGTTTATACGAATTTTATTTTTGGATTATTCGATTTAACCGAATAACACCGTAACTTTTTTTAAACACTTTTCGTGCATAGACTATTGACATAGAGAGAATAAAAAATATATATACTAGTAGTACTAGTACTGTCCAAGAAATTGATTTCACTTCATAATCGTGGACCCCACCATTCCTCATCCACCTCTATAATCTAACCCCTCCCGGCTCCCCCACCACCCCAATTAACTTTTGCAGACAAGCAGTAGCCTACCAAATCTCTCTCTCTCTGTTCCTTTTCTTCTTCTTCACTGTCCAAAACTCTATCTCTGTTCCATTCGTCCTCGTCTTCTCCCAGGATGAGCTTAAGGACCCATCGCCGGCCGATTCCCTCTCCCCCGATTCTGACGCCTCCAACTCCGATTGGGACGAGTTCGACGACTCCGAGTCAAAATTCGATGACGAGCTCAACCTAGGATCCTGGCGAGTGGCGCACGATCTTCGAGCCTGACTCCACACCCAACCCGACGGCGCCTAGCGGTGATGAACCAGTTGTTGTTGCAGATGGAATGGGAGGGGCTGATATGTATGAATTGGTTCGTGTTGGGCATGCCAATCTTATTGGGGAAATTATTCGATTGGAAGGAGATTCTGCTACAATCCAAGGTATTATTTTTGATATAACCTTTTAAGATGCACAAGGTAAATATGTTACATGATTTCGCTTGTTTCCTTTGAGCATTGGCCTTGAATGAATGTGGACTGGACCTCAATTTCATAATATCTTAACTTCTTCATTTATGTTACAGCCCTTATCAGTGGAGTTGGGTCCTGAAATATTGGGGAATATATTTGATGGTATCCAAGTTTGTCCAATTTTGGATCAACTTTTAATTGTTTTGGTCCTGAACCTTTTAATTTTGGCTATTAACCGAATAACCGAATTATTAATTCGGTTATTCGGTTATCATGTATTTCGGTTAGTTATTCGGATATTCAAAACAGGGCAATTCGGTTTTCGGTTATAACCGAAATGTTTATTCGGTTCGGATAATAACCGAATGCTCACCCCTACCAAAGATACCCCACTTTTATGGAAGAGAAAGAATCTAGGCAAGACTTGGTTTAAACCTCCGGGCGTTGCAGTCGTCGAGTGGTCAGGCTCAAGGGTCTGGGTCCTTGTATATAATATTTTGGATAAATTTTAAATAAATTTTGTTTATTTTATTTTAGTTCTATTATCAAAACTGTGTCGTTTTGATAAATGTTATTCATTCGTTATCTGCCGGATGGACGTGTCAATACTGCGTCGTTTTGGGAAACGCTATCTGCCTAAACGGACACCCCAAAATTACGTCGTTTTTGCCTGAACGGACGCGCCCTTTCTGCTAAGCTTAAAACTACGTCGTTTTGGCCCGAACGAACGCGTTCTTTCTAATAAAGTCAAAAATTACGTCGTTTTTGGCTTAAATGTGTCTTTTCATGGGGTTGTGTCCCTTCTAATGGGTCATTAATCCCTCCTATAAATAGATAAGGGTGCATCCACTTCATTCATTTAATTCACAAGCATTTCTAGTCTTCTAATATTCATTATTCATAGTTTATTTAAAGATAGAGTTCCGAGCATTATATTTGGTTACGTGAGTATACTATTTGTAGTGTTGGTATAATGTGTTAGGTTTGTAAGATTCATGAACGCAATCAAATTGCACAAAGTAAACAAAATCGTGGTAAAATAGAGTTTTGAAAATGTACAAACTATATACTCGGATCATCCTTTATGCACAATTATTAATTAAACGAAAAGATGAAGAAAAAAAATTATACCCTTGAAGATTCGAGCTTTCTCAGGTACAAGTTCACCTCCAAATCCTTTCGCGTTCAACTTGAATCCACTGGGTTTGATTCCTTCCTTTGATCAACATTAGCCACCCAAGTGTTTGGCCTGTAGAGGTGATCCACCAAGGAAGAAGAAGTATTCAAGAAAATGGGTGTTTGGCAAAACTCTAATTTTTCTATCTCTACAGAAAAAGTGTACTCTCCCAACTTTTGAAAAAATTATTCACGTATCTTGTGAAAACATCAATCACCCTCACCCATAATAATACTCCTCTTATTTATTGATGTAGGCAACCCTCCTTAACAATTAAGGGATTGAGTTTTATTTTAATTAATTAAACTCTTTTAATTAATTAGGCTCCCAATCTTATTAAGAATAATTAATTAAACTCTTTTAATTAATTAGTCTCTTAATCCTATTAGAAATATATGAGAGTAATTTTATTAATAAATTCTCAAACTCTTTTAGAAATTAAATAATAATAATCAATCCTTATATATAAAGGGACAACCAACGATCCGTACAATTGAAAAACTCACTGAGTTAATTCTTAATTAATTAAGAGTTAACTCGGTTAATTTCTCCCATCTCACGATTTCAATACATGCTCTTCAACCTTCAGCTTCCTTTTCCGACTCTTCGATTTTTCCTCGGGTGGCTTTTCGATATTAAGTTCATCTTCCACTTCTGTCCTCTTCCTCTTCCTCTTCCTCTTCCTCTTCCGCTTCAAGTTTCTCTGTCATCAATTATATTCTCACTTTGCTTCCCTCTTTCCTTCCATCAAATACACCCCAAAACTCAGCCCGTTAGCAGCTTCAGCCGTATATAGGGTTTAGTGTAAAAGAGAATCACTTCTCTTTCATAAACATTGCCTCTGGAATTGTTGTTGCTGTTGCGCGCGATTTCATCATGAATTTGTACAAAAATAAATTAGGTATGTGATTTGGGTTTTTTCTTCTTGAAAATTGGGTATGTGGTTTGAGTTTTTACTCTATGGATTTATTCAAAAATAAATTGGATTTATTCAAATCGTCAATTAAGCAAGAGTGCTATTTACCAGGACTGAGGCCAAGATATAACTGATATGTTGAAGTTGCCCTTCCCCTCTTTATATAGCACTGTATTGGAGAATCTCTTGGTCTCGGCTAAAAGCAATTCAACCATGAGAGGATAAGAAAAGGAAACAACATAAATCAAAAACTTAATTTATGGAGTCTGCACTAAAGTGAAAAACGCAGAAGGATTAAGTTACCGGCTTCAGTGACATGGGGAAAGTGAACAACCCACATTGTTCTGGAGTCCTAATAACCTCTTTTGTTTTAGCCCTCCATGACCTGCAAACTGCGGCACAACAAACCACGTCCCTCCGGGCAGGCCGCACTGTCTCACTCACTTCTAAGCTTCGGATTATGTCAAGAAGCAACTCCGGGGGCATATTTGCCCACCTGCTCTGTTGAACTGTTGTAGGTGGAGATGTAGACCTTTCAGGGGCTACATATGACCTTCCACTAAGCCTTTCCCAAGCCACTGGTTGTGAAGTAAGTTTACTCTCTTTCTCTCAAAATTCCCTTTAAAGTTCTGTGATTTGATGTTTATTTATTTGATTTAATTTATTATTTGTTATTTCAGATTTTTGGGAAGGCAGAGTTTTTGAATCTAGGGGGGAGTGTCAAAGATAGGGTGGCTGTTCAGATTATCCAAGAGGTAATAAATCAACAATTTGGTTCAATAATTGTGGAAATGGAATGCAAATTTTGTAGTATTTTTTTATGTTCTCTGCTTTTAGGTTCCCGTTTCATAGCGACTTATTAACCCCCAATGGTTTATCTGATTTGGGTAATAATGCTTTTTGGTTAGTATCTTACCATGACGAATAACCCAGAAAAACTAAAGCTCTGCCTTTTCTTGCTAATTAATAGTTGATGACATAGTGGATTAGTGTATTTCAAAGTTGGGTTGTTAAAATTTAAGAACACTCCTGTAAAACTGTTTTATAGTGTTTTTGTCAACTCACCCTTCAATTGCAAAATTCACTGAGCCAACTCTTAAACAATTAAGAGTCAACTCGCTCAATTAGAAAATTCACACAAGTCCATCCTTCAGTCGACTGACTCCTCTTATTCATAGTTGATCGATGGCCACCTTCACAAGAACATAAGTGAGTTTATTCATGCAATCAAATTTAACTATTTATGTACGATTTTCTTTTTAGTTTTCTGAGTGTTTGATTTTGTGTTTTTTTATTTTATAATTAATTAGTGTTTGGAATGTTAAGTTGGAATGGACACTTATATTCAGTTACAACTGTTTGGTTGTTGAGAATTATTTTCCAATCATTAAGTTGCTTGAACTATAATGCTTTGTAGTGACTCTGTTTTCTTAGTGCATAGAGAATATGCTACCCAGGGGTCCTCTGGAATAGCTTGGGTTTTAAAATTCCCCAATGATTATATATCTAATGCAAGCCACTTTATGAACTATTTTTGTTAGATATTTATGTCTCCGAAAGCATGATATTTATTTGTTAATTGTAGGTTACCAAGTTTGGTATCATTCCAACATCTCTAAACCTGAATTGGAGACCTTCGTTCATGAGGTATATTAATTTAATTTTCTCTCTAAATTTCGTGTTGTTTTTGATAATTTAATGGTCAATTGTTGTTTGTTAAATAAGTAATTTCACTGGGAACTTTGATTTTGATGTACTGTTTGTTGATTGAACTTTCAGTCGTTGCTTGGTTTTGAGGGTGAAGGATGTTATTTAGTTTGGAGTTTTTGATTTTGATTGTTGAAGATGATTAATGTTATTATTGGTTCAATTGCATAATTGTGATGTTTTCATTTTGCTTACTCATCTAGCATGAAAGTTTTGAATAATTTATTTCACTTTTAGATTTAATTTTCATTAATTGTTGAGACATAATTGTGGAATTATTTTCCAATCATTAAGTTGCTTGAACTATACGCTTTGTAGTAACTCTGTTTTCTCAGTGCATAGAGAATATGGTACCCTATGGTCCTCAGGAATAGCGAATGATTATATATCTAATGCAAGTCATGGACTATTTTTTTAGATATTTATGTTTCCAAAAGGAAATTGTCGGGACTAGCAGGTTTTCAGAAGATCATTTATATTAGACATTAACAATTTGACAAGATAGGTAGCCGGTAATTACATTTATTACACATATACATACATCATATGCCAATGATGGCATGCCTTATTATTAGTGGTTGTTGATAACTAATGTTACGTTTGGATTGGAGTATTGAAGGTGGGAATGAAATGACTCATTTCCATAGAATGAAAAAAAATTGTGTTTGGTTGCAATTGGAATGGATTGAACCATTTTTATTCCTTCCGAATTTATGAATTTTATTCCTTTGGGAATGGAGAGTATGAAATAACTCATTCAAACTATAATGGAATGAATCATTCCACTCTCCATTCCATTCCTTCAATCCAAACGTAGCATAAGAGAAAATAAGTTCTTTAACTTTAATTTCTAGGTCATAATCTGTTGAAATTTATTTTGATCGGATGTCTTTTGTCAAAGATTTTACTAATAACTTTATTTGTGTTATTTGCGGAGTTTGGGATATGAATTTGATGTAGAATCCAAAATTTGGAATTCTGTTTGGGATATAAAGTTAATATAAAATCGTGTAAGCTTGGAATTTAGTACTGATGGTGGACCTACATATAAGGTAACTCTCAAAGTAATTGTTCTCCAGAATTTTCTAACCTGCACGGTTGTTTTGCACCAACTATTGATGTTGGGCGTTTTATTGTAGTTTCTTTGTTTTGAAAATAGATCTTGGAGTCTTACTATTTATACTTGGCAGTTCCATATCTTCTGATATATTTGTCTTGCACTTTTTGGTATATTTTTTTATTTCATAGGTATGAAGAACTTAATTTCAAAGTAGCAAATCGAAAAGAAGATCACCAGACCAATGACGGCTTAAATCGTACTGTATTTTTATGTGGTGTAAATTTTAGGATATAAAATAGGTTGTGTTGGTCAATTCGTAGTGGGTATTTGAAATTTCATGTGTCAAGTATGAATTAGTTAAAAAAAATCTCCAATGTGTATTTACTCTGGGGGTGTAAATAATAATTTCACAATTATTTCCATTTTTGTAATTTTATATTTATAATATAATCTATTCAATAAAAAAGGAATTAATGCTAAGTAAATATGATGAATGGTCTCTAAAGTCATTTTTAATTATTATGGCATATAATAGTTCTTCAATTTTCAACACGATTGTGTTAATAAATTATACAGTTCATTATTCAAACTAGCATGTGCATTGCACGAGTTATCAATTACTAGTAATAATAATAAGACTCCTCTTATTAATTTATATTTAATATTTTTAAAATATTAAATAATAAATATTAAGTTATTTAATTTATTTTATCACCATAGATTAAATTAAATACACTTAACTTATTATTATGATTATGCTATTTGTTTCTTAAATAAATATTTTTTCTTTTACGGTGTGACCCTTTAGGTTCTCCATATTAAACTGGTTATGAATAAATCAATTAGAACAATTCTAATCTTATTTAAATAAATAAATTAATCTAATAATTTATTTAAATAAATAACATTTATTCTACAATAAGGATAAGTGTCTTTAGCGATCAACGACTTTCCAAATAATATAGATTTCAACATTAGTCATGAAAGAACCTTTGAGTAAA